>CM050323.1:16650582-16958994 GCA_027475135.1 Bactrocera correcta
GCATAAGCATCACAATGTTCCAATTAAATATCTCCTTATTCCATTCTCTAACTGCAAGACCTCTCCATTTGCAAGTAATAATTTGTTATTTGCTCACATCAGTGACACAAATGTTAACATGTGTACGATTATACTATACATATACATACATACATGCATAAATTCCTACTTGTCTCAGCAACGTTTCTGCTAAAGTGCAGCCCTATCATTTGCTGCACTAACTGCTATACATTCAATCCAAGTGGACATGCAGTCAGCGTCCGATCAAGGGAAGTGTGCGAAAGCTATATGCCAAAGCAGCCGATTATCATTTGTCAATGCCCATTTGCTGTTATTTGACAGAGACAAATTACCTGCTGTAAGTGGAGAGCGGAGAATGTTGGAGTACGCAAGAAATAGCCACTTGTTGAGCAGCATAAGTGTGCAGCTGGTTTCAGAGTTGCAAAGACGTGACTGTAAGAGCAAATTCATATCGGAAATTTTAAGTGTGGTGCAATGCATCAGTTGACCATTACTATGAAATTGTATACATTTTGTGTAAAATATTTACAATAATATAAAAATTGATTGAATGCTCGATTACTACTTTCAAAACTATTTGGATTTAATTTTATATTTATATCATGAAAGGCACAGATTTAGTTAATCTGAACTGGTGTTCTAGAAAGATGTGGTGAAGCAACATGTCTATATAAAACAAGAAAACCAGTCAACCTCGGTTACTCCAAAGCTATATTAGTCTTCAAAATACAAAATATTCCTAGGAAGAACTTTGATTGGTCAGTATGTTTGACAGCTATGTGCTATAGTGGGCCGATAGGAGCAGTTCTGATAACTGAGAGGCTTCTTAGGAAAAATACGGCTGAGAATTTTCAAATTGATGTCTCAAAAACTGAGGGATTATTTCGCATACGAGTATATGTAGGCAGACGGATAAACAGACAAACGGATGGACAGACAGACGGATGGAGAGACATAGAAGGCTAAATATACTCGTATATGTTTTACGTGGTATCTGACGTTGTCTTTTGGGTGTAAATATACCCTGTGCAGAATACAAAAACCATCGTTCCAGGCGAAGAAAAGATGGAACCGCGTTTGTGGAAAGGTCTATCCAGACTCCACCGCTAAAGTGCTGTTTTCACTTATTCGTCTGATTTAACTTGTTTTAATTCGAACAAATGTCGATTGACTGTAAGCTTTCAAGAACGCTAAGCTCATTAAGTTACGCTTATCTAAGCCCTCTTCGGAGTTAAGTTAGGTTAATTATCCTCGAAAGCATAAAAAAAGCGTTTGCGACGTTGTTGAAGTGGTGTGGGGTTATGGGTATGAAATGATGTGGTTACTCTCATAAACCGAGTTAATCTCTGGTTGTACTAGCTTCCTTGTTGTTTTTGTAACGGGTACCTAATCTCGGTTAGGATTGTAAGGATTAGATAAGTTGTCGCCGTTGTCATCCAACGGTAGGCCTAAGAAAACTGCTGTTTCGACAGAGTCGGATCAAAGGGAGAGGGGTGTCAGATGAGTGGGGTTGCTGGGACATGTAAAGAGGTGGCAAATGTCATGCGGATACTTATTGCGCGCAGGATATATATTGGATATATCGGAGTCTATTCCAGATAAGTAGGAGTACAACCTGCTATAGTATTCAGAACAAAGGGTCGGGAAAGGAAACGCAAGAGCACTCCCGTTTCCCGCGGCAACTCGAGCTCTTCGTCTGCGATGGATGGTTTTCTGGCTCCAAACGCGTCATTCACTGAAAGGTGGTGAAGGTGTTGATGGCTACACTGTGAATGGTGGTCAGTGCTTAACGAAAGTTTGGTCGATGTATCGTCTGATGTCGTCGACGTAGTTGAGGAATGAACTCTTGGTGTTCCAAGGAGACGATTCCGCTCCAAGTAGGGGACTGCAATGATGATTTCTGTGAAATCACCCCAGCAAGAACTGCTTGGAGAGGAGTTCATTATGTTCCTTAACGAGGAGCATACGTATCTCCCTATGCAAGTGTTCAATAGGAGACATCAAGAGGCATCTTCTCGTAATCTCAAGTGCAGTATTCTGGCAAGTCTGGAGCGTCCTCGTTTGCATTTAACTACTTCCATACGACCATATTGGTGAGGCGTAGTTAAGGACCAGCTTCCTCCTGTTCCGATGCCTCTGAAGGTGAGTGTGCGCCCGATATGGGGTTAGGGTTGGGAGGATCCGAATCTTTTGAAGTCGAAAAATCGAAAAACTCAGAATGTACTAGTTTCTGCCTTTAGGTTAGGTTGAGTTTAAGGTTAAGTTTAAACGTCGATCTTAAGTATGATTTCACTTGGACAGCTAAAAATGCTGGTCCGTGTTCCCTTCTTAAGTCATTATTCATTTTAGTTTCGGATTCCATGGACTCCACACATGATTTGTAGTATGAGGACTAACCACGACAAACTCAAAATGATCGAAAACTTTTCATTTTTCATGGACCCAACTGTCTTCGTAACTCACTTTCACAAAAATTGTTCTAGCATACTCTATGTCTCCAGCTAATAGTTATAACGACATAATTAAATACGCCGCAATTCAACATATTAAGAAATAAATACTTTCGAGGTCATTTGAAGGATAAACCAAGTTAAGCTGTTAAACAAAAATAAACGCCGAACAAAAGCTGAGCAAAGCATGCTAAACAATATGTGCAATAAAGTGGGAAAAAGAAACGTGCTATCGCATAAAATGAGAATTTACACGCTCGCTTGCCGCAAGCACAAGAGCAGCTTAATGCCACTTAATACAATGCCGCATGCATAACCATAGAGGCGCGTATAATGCGCATAAGAGTACGGAAGAGCGGCAGGGAGGACACACATGCACAGAAGCTACGCACCACGTGACATAGATTGCTGGCCAAGCATAGCGACTGATGTTGGCAACTGTTGGCAATAAGAGCAATAGTGGCAGTAACAACAACAACAATAATAGATGGTACCAATAGTTAAAGGCGACAACAATAAAAAGCATGGGATATGCTTTCGAGAAAAAAAATGATATGTGTATGTATGTGTATATGTGCCAGCTCTATTACATACATGCACACGTCATGTGGCACTTGGGTCCCGAGACATCGTAAATCGTATTTACTTTGAGTAGTGACAGACATTTTACTTGAGCTGTCAAAGCGCCGTTTCACAAACACACTTACACACGCAAGCAACCGTGGTGTAGCATACACTTAGGCGCACGAAAGGAATACAATTTATTATTGTCATAAGTGGAATACAATACCGAACCAAACCATAAGTAGCTACTTAGCCATAAGTTTGTGTATCCGGCTAATACGCAAAGTGATTTCCTTTTATTCAACCACAAATATTATGTAAGCATATTTTCATATTGCCATGAAACCGCTATTATACACACGAAAAACAACAACTATACGTATGTGCTGCACGTGAGATCCACATAAACTACATGCCGCAGTTCACTTTGACTTGTCAACGCTTGACTGGTTCGCTTATTTCCAAGTCCATTGCTTTTCTTTTGCTTCGTTTCTTTGATTTCTCACTTCATATTTCCCTCCTGATGAGATACGTATTCACTAGTATATAAATATGCAACACACAAGCATCGATATATATATATATAAATATACGTATATGTATGTAGTTATATATGCGTCAGTGTGTTTGCTTTGTTGCACGTAACAATTTGGTGTATGTCGGGGCCTTTTGGTAGGAAGCAATTTGTGTCACCGATCATAAATCAAAATAAAGCTCTCGTGCGCTCTATACTCGGTGAAATGTATAACAGTGTGAGTGTTTGTATCTCTGACATGAGATCATATATCATAATTTCAGGCATTCGGTACGTGCAAATTTTGCTGTTCGCACACTTTGTGTCACTTCAATGAAACAACTTACGAATATATATATGTATGTTAGTAAATATGTAAATGTAATAAATAAAAGAATAGGGAACTAAGTTTCTATTAAGTTTTAGGTTTTTTTCGTTCACGACACGACTTACCATATGAAAATATATTAACATAAACAGGGTTAAAAATTAATAAAATATGGAATATCCCGATAGGGGTATCTATAAGGTCTTTTCAGAAAATAACGGGAATTTTAAAATTTAAAACAACGTGGGTAGGGAGAGTGCAATTATCAAATTTTCGCTATTGCTTATGAATGACCATGACGTTCGCTAGAGTTTTCTGCTTGACGTTTTTTTATGTCTTGTTAAAAATTCACTTGAACTTTTTTCTTCAAAGAAAACATACATAACTTCCGATATTTTTTTTTATTTTTATTTTATTTTTATTTTTTATTTTTTTTTTTTTTTTGTGGGTGAGGGGGTGGAAAATGCATTCCGCATCACTAAAAACCCCCCTCTAAGGAACCGTCGCCCACCCTGGGACCGCATTTGCATTATTTCAGGCATTCCATTTTTCTCATTGAGAGATTTTCATCTGCGCACCTGCGTCCAGGTACCGCTTTTTGCTGCGAAGCAAGATTGCTGCGAAATTCTTGATAGTTTCCCAGTGTGCTTCACTCTCCAAAATCACGCTAACTCATATACATACATACATATGTAACTAAAACACATTTTTGAATTTTGTTTAGTATATTGGAATATGGCTCTGTTGTATGGAACTCTGGTTACCAGATCCATTCTGAGAAGTCAGAGTCGGTTCAAAACCAATTTTTACTTTTCGCTTTACGGCATTTTCGTTGATTTTAGTTTGAGTCTCTACACTAGTCGTTTAAAACTGATTAATTTACCTAAATTTATTAATCATAGAGAAATGCTTGGTAATATATGCTTAGTAAAAATCCTGAATGGAAGCAGTTATTTTCTCCTGCCTGAAGCGAAGTCCCGTTTGACTTTTCGAAGCAGTTTCAAAAATTTTGTTGATCAAATTTTGAACTTAACGAATCACACCACATTTGATTTATCTGATTCATTTATCGACATTAAGAAGACTATATTGCTTTACCGTGTGTTTGTTTTTGTTGCTAGGCATTTTTAGATCTCGACGCTGCCTTTCATAACTCTGCTGAGTCTGCACGTATGCCTCGCGACGGTTTAGCCGGAGGGAAAATCATTGTTTTTAATAATAAATCGTAGATATCAAGCCGTTTCTTAAATTTTTAGCATAACCGTTAGAAACAAATGTTTCATTTTGATAATTTTATATTTTTTAGGGATTCCAATAAATAAAAATTTGAAATCTTCTTAAAAAAACTTTCTATGATCATTATAATCCTTCTTCAAACAATTTCTACGCAAAATCTTCAAAACTAGTACAAAAAATTACTGCAGAAAAAAGTTTAACTTCAATTGCGCCGATGATTTTAATTCGAATCGCTCAGTATCTATGAGAATCCCACCTACAAGGTGTGTTCAAAAAGTATCGCGAATTTTGTGTTTTTTCCAAAATTATTTATTTATTCATGAATATCTATTTTGTCCCCTTCAAAGTAATCCCCATGAGATATTATACACTTGTCGGTTTTTCCAATCTTCGAAGCACTTCAAAAAATCAGTTTTTATATCTTCTTCAGCTCCTCCTTCGATGTCGTCTTTATCTCGTCAAGAAAAAGTCACAGTGGGCCAGATCTGGGGAATACGGTAGCTGCGGCGTCATTAGTGTGTTGTTTTTGGCCAAAAAGTCGCGCCCAAGCAACGATGTGTGAGCAGGGGCGTTATCGTGGTGCAAAAGCCAATGTTTATTCTTCCACAAATACGGGCGTTTCTGGCGGATTGCTTCGCGCAAATTGCGCATAACTTGCAGGTAATATTCCTTATTGAACGTTCTTCCCTATGGCAAGAACTCATGATGCACCACGCCCCTGCAATCGAAGAAAACTGTCAGTTACGATTCGCGATACTTTTTGAACATACCTCGTACCTCTCCGATATTGGAAGTACCGATAAATGAGCAGCTCGATATCTTAAAAACTGTGCGACTAATGGGCTAATTCGCATATCTATAGACAGACATAAATAAATCGAATCAAAACAAAGCTCGTGGCGATTGGTCGAGAGAAATGTTAGCAAAACGCGATAGGAGTGTTTAGACGTCTATGACATCGTGACAAGTGATATGAGCCCGAAAGTAAAGATCAGTCGAATGCAAGGGCGTTTCAAAGTGAGCCGAGTCCAACAAAGGGTGTTCACGCACTAAGCACTTCCAAGCAAATGGTTGCGTGTTGTTTGGAAAAACCTGAACGCATGGTATCCGTACCACTGCAGAAAGGCAGAACGGTAAATTCTGAGTAGTTTACATTAATTTGTTTGTCAGTTTTCTTTCAAAAAATCTGGAGAATCCGAGATGTATCACTCTTCAGCAAGACAAAGCAAACTCTCACACATCGACTGAAACAACAGTATTTTTGAGCACTCAAAATATTTCTTTTATGAGTCATTCGCCGCATATTTATGACTTGGCACTGAATGCATTCTGTTTATTCCCGTTTGTCAAAAATAAACTAAGAGTTCAACGTTTTTTTGAGGAGGCGGTTGATAAGTGCAAGATGAATTTTTGAAGATACCTAAATTAGAGAAGCAAAATTGCTTGGTTCAAATGCATGCAAAAATGCATAGATCTTAATGGCGATTTAAATTTGTTTTTTTTTTTTTATCGAATGCCGAAATATAAAAGGCAACCCACTTAAATGTTGTTTGCAATGATTTTGTCTTTTTGACAGCTGCTACTTGACTTTTACTCAATTTGGTTAACGACTTTTTAATGAGCGAACTTACTTTGGCACAATGTTTCTAAACCGAGCAAATTCATTACCAAAGTATGGATTCGTTTCTGTCAACGCATTGCCTACTGAATTAGCAAAGTCAGTAATTCGAACAACCATAGATCGGTTTCGCAACTGGTTCCCTACTGGATAATGCCCATTTTTAAAGATGCCGAATAGTGCGCATGGAATACGCTATTGCTGTTGTGAGGCTGAGTATCCAAAAATACATGAATGAGTCCATTCGCCATCGCCCACAATTGGAACCCATCCACTTTACGGAAAATCTTGGTTCGCGCGCTTACTAAATCAATTCATGCAAGAATTGCAACCGAATGACCATTAAACGCGTCGCTCTTTTGATGAATAGGCCCAAAACGAGATGTCCACTGACACCGATTTTGACTTTATATTTTTCTTCCACATTTCTAAAAGACACCCTTTATATAACCCTTTCGATAGCAAATTTCTATAACACCCTAATTAGATGATTTCGCTAATAGTCATGGTATATACTACTTTATGTCAGAAAGTAAATAATCTATGGTAGTTAAATTATTCCACTTCAGTTATTCGAAAATAAAAACAACTCACATATAATATAGATGGATACGGTACACGAAAATGAAGACACCAAAAAGCTTAGGGAAAGTAACTATAAATTTGTAATATTAGCAGAAAATAATATATAAAAAGTGTCGTTAATAACTTAAAATCTTTGATAACCAGCAACACATATTGAAAATTGCGCAATTTATTATATTTTTTTATATATGTGTGTGTGTCGCCTGTAATGAACAAAAGCAAACTTTGGCATGCTTCTGTCATTTTCGTTTGAGCGGTGAAACTGTAAAATGCAAACAAAATGGTATACCGCCAGGTTAATGGTTAGAAACAGAGCCTCAAAGAATACACAACTAATTTGTCGTCAAGGCTGCCTCTTGGAGCTCCGCTGCCTTTGCTGCGTCCTGCTTGGTCACACTTTCAGCGGCAAAATTCCATCCCATTGAACTGTTGTGGCCAGATGTGACGCTTGAGTTGCATGGGATTTGCCACAAGCATAAATAAGCTAACAACACTTCACCCCCTAACCTCTTTCGCTGATGCTTGGTAAAGCGTGTGTGTGTGTGTGTGAGTGTGGCATAACTTGTTTATACAAAATAAGCGATGCCGTGCTAATCCGATTACTTACACTCGGTTGCCTGGTAGCGTCAATGTTATTTTAACGCTTGGCTGACAAGCTGTGTAAAATTAAATTTAGTAACCTGTTTTGATGTCTCTTTGCAGTTCACAATCAGAAGAAAATCATATAGAAGCATATATAATATTATGTTCTATATATAGTATGTATGTACATACATTGAGAAGTTATTTTCAGACGGCGCTTCGTATATAACTGTAGTTTGATACCCTTGTTTTTGCAGCCAATTTGCTGGTCGTAAGCGCTCTTTACAATAACAAATTAATTATTGATATTTACATATATGAGGGAATTTCTTTTGTCAAAACAAAGAACACAGTGTTAACTGAAAGATCTAAATGCATCACAATCTTAACCAAGTTTAATTTATTGGTTAGTCGAACTTGATTTCTGAAAAAATGTTTATGTTCCTTCATGAGGTTTTTAAAAAAAATTCACCACATCAAATTTATGCCAAGTATTGTATTAACTTCTCCACAAAGCCAGGACTCACATCAATCATTCAGTTAGCCCTACTTAAACCTTCCCTTATTACAACTCTATTCGAGAATATACTATTTTTCTGAGAAAACGTTTTTATACCCTGATTAGAGTGAGTTTGTTTCGGTGTTTGTAAAACGCAGAATTAAAAATCGGAGATCTTATAAATACGAGTATATATCTCAATGATCAGCGTGACATGTTTAGCCGTGCCCGTCCGTCTGTTTGTCTTTCTGTATATTTGTGAACTAGTCTCTCAGTTTTAGAGTTATCGATCTGAAAATTTCCAGACGACCTTCTCTCCCAAAACAGCTGCTCATAAGAGCGTCTGATATTTCCCATAGCATTTAGTTGCTATACAAACTGAAAACTCGGTATATTTGTATAGAAAACATTTCCATTTTACTAGATATTTTCACGAAATTTGGCACGGAGAAATCGTTCACGACGGATCACTTTAGCATATATATGTCCAAATAAACTGCAATATGAGAATCAAGATCTTCTAAGGAAACTTTTGTATTTGTGAAGGGTATTTTAATTAATTCTTATTATCATAGTTCTATGAAAAGCATGAGCTGAGAGACTTGGCTTTTTTTTTTTTTTTGGAAAAAAATGGAGTTTTTGAATATAACGAAACCCTCCAATTCTCAGGGGCCATTCGATATTTATTTTTACAATTTAAATTTGACACTTCTTTTCATTTAATTTTTGAATAATTTGATAAGCAAGCTAAAGGTGTATTAGTTAAGTTATACATAGTAAACTTTTGAAACTTCATTAGAAAATATCATTTTCAGTCAAATTTGTACTATTGGAAATATTCAAAAAAGGAAGAAAATTCTATTCAGATGCTCCGTGTACCTAAGTTATTTGTCGGTTCTTCTTAAATTCGAAAACGATCGTTATGGTGTAATAATAAATTGCGCAATATAGCGCCTTTCCCTCAGAGATACGTGAAATGAAACCGACTTTGTAACTATAGATGAATCGCGCACTTATACTCATCGCTTTAATTACACCACTTTTTTCTTTACTATTTCCAAAGTTTTAATAATCTTGATATCATTTAAATAAATATTTTCGCAAATAGTGATAGCTGTAATCATTTACATTTTTCAAACCGTATCCGCAGCAGAAAATTGATTCCGTAAACAAAATTTAATGCAAATTCTTTGCTCAACAAATTTCGACATTGCAAAAAACGAAAAACTCACTTTTAGCAGCTCACAAAATGACACGTATCTCAAACACTAATGAATACTTTGACATGAAATTTGACATCAATGTGACTGACAGTACTACCAACCTAAAAACAAAAATAATTTTCCAAATCCTTCGACGCGCGCAGTTTAAATTCAAATGTTACCTTATTTTGGACGCAGTAGTATATAAATGATAACCATGACTAGCTGATTCAATTAAACTACGTCCGTTTATATATGGACGAAGTAGTCTCGAAAGCTTTTTAGATATTGGTCTGAAAACTATATATCGAACATTTAAAGCGTATAGCTGCCTTGCATAGAAAATGTTTTCATTGTAAAGGTACCTTCATGTCATTTGCACGATACGAGTATTTTGTCATAGTCATCGCAGTTATCTTTTATTGAGAACGGACCACTATATCATATGGCTGCCATTCAAACTGACCGATAGAAATCAGAAAAAAAAACTTTTTGCACTCTTTTATGTTACAAGAAATGCGCCAGTGTAGAGTATTATAGCTTCGGTGCTGCAGTTGTTAACGTTTTTTCTTGTTAATAAATTTATTTTCACTCACAGATTTTTTTCAAACAAAGTTAAATGCGCTACATAAGGCACAGAATCCAACCATTATTAGCTGAACTATTTTTATTTGTGTCAATACTTAATACCAGCTTTAACCTTGATTTGCAATTCATGTCTGCATTTTGCGAATTTATTGCGATTCTACGAAAATATTTTCATGCAAAAACTTCGAATTTCGCTATTTTTAATAAAAAATACAAATGCAGCTACATCTATAAATACATGCAACAGTAATAATTGAGCAGCAGTTGGTACTTTTTCCTCCACGTTACAGTTATCGAATTCGTTTTTGTTTTCGTTCTTTCCACAATTTTTCTCTGATTGCCTCCCTTGATTGGCAGTTGTACTTGTTGGCTGCATGTTGTTGGCTCTTGTAATCATTTTTTTACAGCAATATGTATTTATTTATTCAACTACTCAACCCAATATATCGAACTTTTATTGCCACATATTTGCTATTCCGCTCTACACTGCCACATGACATAGCCTGGTGTGTGTCTGCGCCGTTGCATTGTGCTGCAAGTGCGCATTAATCAATCACTTGCAGTGATTTGCAGTTTCGATGCAATTTTCATTTCACTTTTTTCGATTTTATTTGCGCGCTACTTTCTCTAATATTTTATTTATTTAGTTTTCTATTTATTATTCGCTGTTTGCACATTTGTTGATGTTGTTTTGATTGTGCTTTTCGCCCACCCACACCCACGCCAAATATCTTGTTCAATGCCTATTGTTATTGTGTGTTTGCTTAGTTGTTGATTTGCTTGTTATCGCTATTGCTGTTATTGTTATTGTGCTTGTTTCGATTTTCAATTACATTTTTGCCGTTTTACTGTGTTGTTTGTTTTGAGTGTTTGTCAATGGCTGCTACTTGTTGTTTGTGTGGCAGCGAGTGTTTTAGTAACACTCTAAATAAACATACATTTGTGTGTAGCCTTCTTCACAGTTTTTATTTAGTTTTGTATAAATAGAACTGCATTGTGCTCATCTAATTTTCATGGATTAATAAATAATATTGATTTTTTTTTATTTTCAATTATGTTAGGTATTTTTGTCTTAAATATTGTCATGAACCAACCTGAATAGTCGTGTAAGAAATATTTGTATTATGATCATTAAGCACAAATTGTATAGCCATGACATATCTAGAGATATTGAAAATGTTGTCCAAAGTTTTAAACGTACGTATATTATAGAACGAGTGACTCAAGTAGAAGAAGTAGAGTAGCGTTTTTGACCGACAACGCGTGAGTCGTTTCAAGATGTCACGTTCTTTTTGTTTGTTTTTTTTTTTTTGTATTTCATCAAAACCAACGGTTTGTTGTGGTTTGAAACACCGAGCCGGTCGATTGGCCACTAAGATCGTGTGGTATCACCCCTTTGGACTTACTTCTGTGGGGATATATAAAGTCTGAAGTCTATGCGGACAGTCCTGCATCGATGCAGGCCTTAAAGCCAACCATCACGCTTGTCATTCGCTAGTTACCAGTCGAAATGCTCGCACGAAACATCGAAAATTGGACCCAATCGATGGATCATCTAAGACGTAGCCGCGGACAACATATGAAAGAGCTTATCTTCAAAAACATAAATGCCAAAAAATGTTCTTTTGAATGACAATAAACATTCTCCATTAAAAGTGAAGTTTATTTCTCTTTTCTAAAAAAAAAAATTAAGATCCTAGTAGGACTAATTTCGACTCAGACTTATATATGGGGTGGTTCACATCTTAGATATGAAAATGCGCCCCAAACTTTACCAAGCAATAAGATTCTAGAATTGTGTTGTGGGATTACTTCGAAATGGATTACGGGGTCTGAAAAACTGTTGGCACAAGAAATAAGCTCAGCGAACACAGAGTTCATTTAAAAAATTTTAAAATAAGGTGTTCACAATCTAGTAAATAAAAGTGAACTGTTTGCCTTATCTCCGTCGTATAAGTTGTTTTTTACATTCTCTTAACCTAGTACCATCACTTCACCGGTCCACATTTTTTTCGTGTTAAGTTACCTTAACTAAATGCTTTGTATTTATAACCACCCATATAAAATAAGGTTATGTTATGCATTTGAACCCTTTATCTTTACGGCCAGATTAGCATACCGAATTCTAAATTCTATTAGCATACAGAGTTAGCTAATAAGCATCAGCTTTTTAATGTCAGCTGTCTACTAAATTTGCATACAGTAGCAGCACTCATTGCCCATTCACTGAGCAGATAACAAAATATAAAACGCCAAAAAACTAACTCACTCTCAAACTAATTTCATTTCATTTCATTTCACTGCTGACCTTTCGAGGCAGCGCCTGCGTATGCACACACCCATACAAGGGCTGAAAGTGAAATTACTTGTAAGTTTTCGCAGCAAACTTGGCATGAATTAGAATTTATTTGCTCGAGCGTGTGTGCAAATAAGTAGGTATAAATGTATATGTGTATGAGTTTATGCAAATAGCTGAGTGTATGAAGAGTGAGAATTTGCATGCGTGCCACCCGCTTGCCAATGCCGAAACTAGCGTCAGCGGCAGAGTCAGCGCCAACGCCTACGTCACGTCCGACACAAATTCACGCTTGACTTGGGGAGCAACCGTAAAGACTTGGTGGCAGCAGCAAACGAGTATCCATCGACCTTTGCGCCCCCGCACACAAACACACACACACAAACTGACAAACGCACACTTTCACACACTTTTCGAAATTAATTGAGCATGTTTAAAATTCAACCAATGGCAGTTGGAGCGAAGGGTGCCGGCAGAGGGGCGAGGAAGAATGAAAGACAAGCGTTGAACCACATGCAAACATATGCCCACTCTCCTCCCGGTATATGAGTACACTGTGCGTCTATAGCAACATACAGAGCAAAGCGATTGCAGCTTCTAAAGATAGTGTTGGTTCCGTGGAGAACTTGCAAAAGGACACCCACGATTCCGAAGTAAGGCAATGCTGTCGAGCGTAAACATTACGGATGTGGTCAGTTGCAAGAGCGGCAAGAAGAAACATAAAAGGATAGGGCTAGGTAATGGCATCCGGGTTTGCAAAGAAAAAGTGGGAAGATGTTTGACCGAGCAAACACAGTTGTAAAGTTGCCCCAGATTTTACTGTGTGAGCGTCATTGTTGGACTGCCAATATTTGATTGTGGTTGCCACGTCAGTACATGCCACGTACTGGCGTCCAGCAAACATGAGCCAAATACACAGTCAATTTAATTTGCTTGTGACATTCGCTAGCTGAGAATTCTCTAATTTTAAAATACATTTTTATATACACTATGTTGAATACATAAACAAGGCTGGGGCAATAACTATTTTTCCTACAAAAGTAAAAGGAAACTTAGGATAAATTACGATTCATTTCTTAACACAGTCTTTTTGAAGCTCGATAATCTTGATATCCTGCTACCTTAGATAGTCCAAACAGTACGTCTTATAGAGAGGTTTTAACAGAAAACTTTGCGGTAGCGTTAACTTCATCAAATTTGTCCAATAATCTGGCATATTAAGGCTCTGTGACCGTTTTGCTCCAAATATTGATCCAGATTTTCAATTCAAATTACGCCTTGCGAACCTCAAAAAATTGCAGTCATCACCCATACCGTTGTTAGAACAGTCTTCGTTTTCATGATATAAAAGAACTTCTGCTTTATTGAGTGCTCACTTTTGATGCCAGTGTCCAAGTATGTCGACAATAGCTAGGTGGCTTGTGTCGTCAGAGCAGGTTTACCAGCGAAGTCCACTGTTTCGACGGTTTCCAGACCTCTGCTGTGACGCAATTTTTTTTCGTTTACGGTTATGAAGTTAACCAAGAACTCTTCGGGATTGTGATCAAAACAGCGTCACGTTTTCGCTTGCAATCCGAAATGAGTAAACGCGGCTGCCATAAAATAAATCAATATTTCATTTGATTTGATCTCCAAGTCTGTTAGAGATGTCTACTTTCTCAGCTAAGAATCAAAGACTTTTGCCATGTTACCGCCGTTGTAGTTATTTTCGCCTAAGAGTAGCTCCACCAAAACCGACGTGCGAAAGAAGAGTTTCAACTACCAAGTGCGCCTTCTTTACTTGCATACTTGCAATATTTGGTTGAACAGGAGCGGACTTATCCAGAATGCAAAATTTCTACAATCGCATCTGGGAAGCGTTTTTCATTTCACCTAAACCGCTGAGTAGGCGTCGCTAATCTCATACATTCCTCGCAGGGGATGGGTCCCCTTTCCTTACTTCACTGGCGGGTTTAGTAATTTCATTAATATGCTACTTAGATCCCTGCTCAGCCTGCTTGTCATCATAGCGCTCAGAAATTTTGGTTTCCAACCGACACTCTGACTTCAGCTTTTAAGCTTTACAAGCTTTTTCACAGGGTAGTTGGTAGTTACAAAAGTTCAACTATTAGTGCTACAAATTCAGCCTGACACTTCTACCATATATATATTTTTTCAGTTGGCATATTTCTACCGCGATGCAGTGGCGGTAAGCCATGTTCTCCCAGCTTCGTCATCACCTTTTCGGGTGACGATTTCGTCACCCTGGCTAACAGCGTGCCACACTAGAGACGGTTCATCGAGGTCAGTTCCGACTTTCTCTCCCTCGTCCTTTTTGTCTTAACAACCTCCCAGGCAGGTTGCCGCCTTATATGATCCCAAGGTTATTTCTGTTACGAGACCAAGCCAAGGGTTGATACACGCCCTTATTTGGCAGTGCATTAGTGACAGACAGCGCATATGGTAAATCATTTCAACCTACCCACCAATTTAATGATGACTGGAGGAGAATATACTTTGCGGCCTGCCATAATTTAAACGGGACAGAGTCAACCTTAGATTAAGTCCAATTCTGAACCAGTCCATCACAAAGTCCCAACCGTTGACCGTGTCAAAATCCAGTAGGAGTAGTATGGCGATGAAGGCCCTCAGGTTATTTAGCGTTACCCGGGATGCATTGCAATTGACCAGCGAAACTGAATCACCTTAATGCTGTTTCCCATTAAATACGCATTTTCTTGAAAATTGGGCCGAGTCAACTGTGGGCCAAAAGGGGAAAAGATTAGAAAATGTAAATATGTACGGAGTGTTAGTCAAGATTAGTTTCGATATCAATAGATTTGTAACATTGTTGTGATGACTCTGTAAGAGAATAATGGATTGAAGAGGGTAAGTTGATGAGACTTGTTTTAAATTTGCGTAAAATAGCTAGAAAAAAGCTTTTGAAAAAATACGGCTTGAAGCTGAGAGTTGTTGAAAGTGGGACTAACACTGACGTCGATACAAATCTTTTTTATACCTTGAACAGGGTATATGAAGTTTGCCATGAAGTTTGAAACACCCAGAAGGAAGCGTCGGAGACCCTATAAAGTATAAATATAAATGATCAGTATGTTGAGCTGAGTCGATTTAGCCATGTTCGTCCGTCTGTCTGTATATACTTATGCGAACTAGTCCCTCAGCTTTTAAGACATCGTTTTGAAACTGTTCAGATCGGCTTACTATAGCATATAGCTGCTTTACAAATTATCGGAATCTAGTGCTTGCATGGACAACTTTCGCATTTGACGTGGTATCTTCACGAAACTTGATATGAATTACTGTTTAAGGTAATAACATAAACTCCGAAAAAATTGTTCAGATCGGATTACTATAGCATATAGATTCCATACAAACAAAACAGATAGTTACTAAAAGAAATGTACCTTTGAAGGGTATGTTAGCTACTGTGCAGCCGAAGTTAATGTTTTTTCTTGTTTTTGGGTAAACTTATAAAACAAAAGGAAAAAGAGATTTTAGGAAATAGTGTTATGAAAATTTAAGCGTTTAGCTTTATGCGTTAACGTGTGCGTATATACCACGTACATACACTTGCCCTTACACTATCAGCAAACTTTTTCACTTTCTCTCAGCAACGGTGCCCACTCGCCGAATTACTTACACGTTTTTTTGACATTCTCTCCACTATTTATTAATGACTTTCACAAGTTTGCGTGTGTTTCCAATTAAGCTGCCAGTCAGTTGAACTGTTTCCACAATTGTTGCATACGCCGCAGCGACTAAAAAGTCTACTTGCAGGCGCCACCAAAGCTTAGTGATCCGCTCCGTGCCCTCGCACACACGTACGGCCATATGCGGTGCCTGTCAAGAATGAGTGTGTGCTTAAACTTTTATGCGTGTATAAAGTTGAAATTGGTGTGCGTTCAAATATACGTAAATAAATACATATATGTGTGTGTGTGCGTATTTGTGCTTATATAAGCTCACACTCATTCACGGAGCTTGTGTTTGTGACGCGCTATGCAAATGAGTAAATCGTTCGTCGTTGGCTTGTGAAGTGGACGCACTCGGCGCATACTCAGACCACCACAAACACACCAAAATATTTATATACATATATATGTATATATATATGTGTGTAGGTGCGTTACATACCACTTCATTAATGCTCACAAAACACTATGCTAATGGGTGGGGTGGTGCAGCATCATGTGCCACTAGAATGCGGGTGGCGGTGCTAGTAAATTGCAAAAAAGGGATCAGAAGGTTCACATTTTTTATAGAGCAAACTAGGTCAGCTCAAGCTGACCTTCAACTTTGTGCCTGAGTAGTTGCCTGTACGTGCTTATAAGTATGTATGTGTGCATGTGCATGCTCCTGTGTGTGTTGTGTGACGCAGTCTTGCAAAGCAAACATTGCGTATGCAGTCACTCCCCCGCTCCCACAGCTGTTTGCTTTGCTTTGCACCCGCCCCACTGGAACATTCAGCCGCCGCTCAAATCACTATGCAGCTTGCGAGCGCACAGTGGGCACTTGCGTGACTTACATAATTACTTATGCGACTCAGCCATAGCTAACGTTTACACAGAGCTTAGCTCAAGGCAGCGCTGACTGGCTTGGCATAGTTTCGGGCGCCATTAAATTTATGCTGTCGAGTTGGTTATTAATTAAAATTGGCGCAGCATCTATTCGAATTAAAGTCGTCGAATGTATTTGGGTTTGCCGTTTTTTGGTTGCCGCATTTCTTTTGCCTTGTTTTTATTTGATTTTCATACTTTTTCGTGCACGTGTTGTTGGCAAGAAAGTGACTTTTGACAAGGAGAAATAGTTGACTAATTTGTATAAAAAAGTTGTGTTTTCTTTGAAAGTGAAATTGAAGTAAGATGTACGACTAATTAGCTCAAAGAAATGTTTGCGTCGCTTAAGTTAGTTATGCCAAGCGAAAAAAATGCTGGCATACAAAAATTTGCACATTAGTGTACAAAATAAGAGAAATGTTTATGCAGTACATTTCAAAGAATTTTTTTAATGGGGAAGGTTTATTATTAGTCGAAAGAATATTCTTTTGCTTTAATTTTTGAAGATTATCTATGTAAAATGTTAGTTAGATAAACAGTTAATAATGAGGCATTGCACGGCGACCTAGGGTCTATCCATCTATCTTTAAAACGTTGGTCGCGCTTACCTTCCAGATGCTCCAACTACTGAGTCCAATTTTCGATGAGTCGTTCGAGTATTTCGACTGGTAACTGGCATTTAACACGCGATATGTTTCCCTCCAAGGCCTAAATCGAAGCTGGAAAGTCCGCAAACGCTTTAGAATTTACTTATTCTCACAGGAAAAAGTCTAATGGTGCAATATCACACAATTTTTTGGCCAATCTACCGGCTCAAAACGTGAAATTGTCTGCTTACCGAAGTGAATAAATCGATACATTGATGCGATGTGTGGGAAGCGGTGCCGTCTTGTTGAAAGGAAATGTCACCGAAATGACGACCTTCAAATTCAGGCATCATGAGCAACTCTTCTCTAAAGCATTGAGGGATTTGTCTACTGAATTTTTCCTGTATAGAATATTATAAATCCTTTAAAGAGAAGAAGAGACCTTCAAACTTTTTTCTTCTGTATCTGCAAACTGCCTGTTCAACTGTATTATTGGATTTTTAAAAAATTTATTTTAATTCGAAACGAAGAGGGATTTTTTGGGTAATCATAAACGAGCCTCAAGCCAAGTTTTAGTTTCGGACGGATTTGCCGTGGACGTTGTAGCATAGCGTGCGAAATTTGGACCAAATTCAAATACTTTGCGTTAGTCTTTTATTTTCTTTTTACTGCGTTGTAGTTTTATTGCTTTTAATTAAGAGAAAGTAAAACTCAGTTTGCCTGCGCCCTAGGTCCCTAAGATTCCTTATAATTACAAAATAGAGCACATCTTCCGCAGAGTTGCTTTTTTAAAATAACTGTGTGTACTGATAGCAGGAGCAGATGATTGAGAGTCTGTCTCTCTGTACATTCGCAAAGTAGTTATACAGTTTTTCAGAGATCTCTTCAAAATGTGATGCTGTGTTGATAGTTTTTGACAACACATTGTATCTTATTATATTATACCAATAAAAACATGAATTTTTGGTTATTATATTTTCTTATACCATTACATATGCCTACGCCATATGCCATCTTATTTTAACTACAGTATTACGAGTATATACAAAATTACACTTGAATATTGTATATTTCATGATTTTATATTGAGTTAATACTTTAAATCTAAAGCATTACTAGTATGTATGCAAATCATATTACTAGCGCTGACCTTATTCAACACTTCAAAAAATGCAGACGGTGCGTATACGTAACCGCCTTCATTTCTACTGACTGACTGCGGTAGTATACTAAGTACACATACGTGCCGGCACATTAATATTTATTAACTTTTACATAATTTGTTTGTTTGGTACCACTGTAATTGCAAATATTCATTTAGAAACAATTAAATTGAAATGTGTGCTAAACAATCTTACTGCTGGGCAAATACAATGCGAGCAAATGGGAATTAATGCATGAGCACACAAACACATGGTTACTAAAACAAGTGAGGGTATGCAAATGGATAAAATTTGTACGTGCGTATGTCGGTGTGGGTGTGTGCTTTGAAAAAGATCAATTTCTAGGTAAAAGCACTTGAAATAATGAATTAATTATTCAAACGATTTGTAGAGATAAAAATGCTGCAGAAGGCATGACGGGATATGCAACATGAAAACAAATGAAATAACTGAAATTTAGAAAGCAAAATTTGGATTGCGACACAAAAAGGTATTGTAAATAAAGCAAAGCAAATATGTGTGGGCAAACAAAAACCAAACAAAAAAAAAAAAAAAAAACAAATAAATAATATAATAAACTAAATGGACTGTAGAGGAAAGCAAACACACGTGTATTGCTACGTACGTGTGTTTGGTATATATGTTGATATATTTGTTGCGGGTAGTTTCTGGTTTCAAAAACTGGTTGTGGTATGAATGCCTAAAGTACGAGCATGTTTGTGAGTTGTATAAGAGCAAATAATGCGAGCAGCCACATTGGCAACAACACAAAATGTAACGCATTTACTTGAATAAAGACAGTTTGGTCAACTCAATTTGGACACAACAACAAAATAAACGCAAAAATGTAGGGTTTCAAAGTTGTATTGTTGTTGCCACAAAGTATACAGTACAAGTATGTACATATATACTTAAAAACATACACAATTTACAGATGAGAGCATATGCATATATACATATAAATTAGGCTAAATATATATGCTCTGAGTATATGCGACATTTTCTTCATTATTATTTTTTTTTTTTTTGTCGAAAAAGACAACAAGGGATAATGACTTTGAAAGAAGTTATCAAGCGTACACTTAAATTGCTAATTAGGTGGTGCAAAAGCTCACATTACTCTCTCTCCCTCTACAGCTCCTTCACTGATGAATTACACTCATATAAACAATGCCACGAATGCCTATGCATATGTAAGCCATGTACATATATATATTATGTGGGTATTTGTGCTGCACATCCTTGACTGTAATTGATTCATGAATTGTCATTTGTCATTGGTCATGCAGTCACACTTGTGACCGAAGAGGAGAAAGGGAGGATATGCTGGCAGTACCCAAGACTACATCACCACAGCCTTAAGGCAGCCATTCTACATTGTCCTTATTGTACCTTTTTGTCACAGCGTCAGTGCCACAACAACTTCTGCGCTCTGTAGGTCCACTATAATTTATGCTCACACACACACACATATGTACGCAGTCACGCACACACTGAAATTACGCAAATCTGAAACCTACAGACAGGAGTCTTTTTGGGTCTCATGAGTGTGCACAATTTATGCTTCTGGCGTGGATTCACTTATGTCCATTCCTTGTTGCTGTATATATGCCCCAATTTGGTGTGGTCAACCGCATCATTTCACAATTAGTTGTCAGTTGTATATTTTATTAGTTCTGATTGTTCTTTCTAACTAAGCTGTTTAGAAGCAACTTCATCCACAAACTTTTGTGAGAGGAGGGAATTTATCTGATTATTTTGTTAATTATCTCTGTTTTAATCTAGATATTTGTAACTAATTGTCATGGAAATTTGTTGTTGTAATGTCAAATTATGCAAAAAGTTTATAAGTTGTTAGGATTTTTTTTCTTATTAAACCCTGAAAGCCTAATATATGATATTTAGTCTGAGAAGGTGGTCAAAAGGTGTTTTTTAATATTTTAGAATGAAACTCAGGGAATTTTGGATTTAGCACTATTGCAGTACTGCCTTCACGAACGATATGAAAAACATTTCTTATTTCCTAAAGTTGCCTGCTTCTGGCGGATTGCTTACTTTTGTGCGTTCAATTGTTGTTCGTAGTAGATGATTTCTTACTAATCGCAGCAAATATAGCAAAGCTTTCTTGACAAACAGTCCTGACTTCATCTCCTTTTCTACTAGAACATCGCTATTTCACCAGGTCCATTTTCAGTTCAAGTTGTCACCAGTAATCCGAAATTGACTAGTTTTCCCGCGATTTAGCAGCGATTCACAGATTGAAATTCGGTCCATGAGGTTTTTACTTTAACTCATGAAATATTTATCACATATCGAATTTGTTTTTATATTCAGCCTTTTTTATATGGTTTCATATGATTTTTTGTGCCATGACTAGTTCTTGGACAATCGAAAAAATGATTACTGGACGGTCGTACTTGACCATCGACAGTTCCCACAACAGTTGGGTCTATCAACTATTTCTGCCGCTACAACAACAACAACAACAACAACAACATTATATCGATTATGAAAATTGATTTTTCAGAGAGTAGGCATATTTGACATGAAAATTATCGGAACGGAAGCCACGATATCGCGTAGTTGACTACTACAGTATCAGGACCATATTAAAGAAGGAAAACTATAAATAATGTCTTATTTTTTATTTTCTGAAGTCCATCGCTGGCGCTTGCTTAAACTATGCTCATATTTATACAACTCTAGATATGGTATTCTAAAACTGTCTAATGGAAAAATAATGATTTCGTTTTGCTAGACCTTAGAATACACTTAAATCGAGTCACTCATGTTGTAGGTCGGAGTTTTATCATTTTTCTGTAGCTCTTGCTTCAATATGTTGACGTGTAACAAGTTTTTTGTTTTGTAGTTGAAAAACAATTGTTTCGGTAACTCTCACAACTCGTGGTGATGATATTTCAAGAAGACCTTTTTTCCAATTTTTCTTCATTGCTATTAAAATAGAATAGATTATATGAAAACGTTTCGTATCGGTATTAAATGTTTTGCTCGTTTTCATCTGAGCGAAGAAACATAAAAAAAATACTATGAAATGAACCCACAGAGCGCTGTGTCGTTGCTGCGTTTCTGTAATTTTTTTAATATCTACTGAAATTAAACATATAAGAAAGCATTTTGGTACCAGATTTAACCAGAGTCATTCCTTTTCCCGCATACCCCTACAAAAACCCTCATAAATGTTAGAATAACTTCTATACTTGCATCCACATTCTCGGAACCAAGGATTTTTGTGATGACCATGAAATTGGTATCGTTTGGCATTAAATTAGTACTTAAAGAGAAGAAAATGAAAATTAAATGCAATACAAAATCCATTAATTGGTAATTTTATATTATTGCTATCTTTCTAACATTGAGATCACATAACATATTTGGAGCTTATATTTCTAAATGTAAAACATATGCAATTGTTTTTTTAATAAGCTTGAAAAACGAAATAACAGATGACTTGAGAAGTCTTTGGCATGACCCATCGATAGCGCTAGTAGAATTAAATCCGGCAGTCTGCCCATTTCTTTGTGAATTGTGCTAATGTGAGTGAAGCAACCTTTGTTACTTTGAAAAAAAAAATGGATAAAAATAAATTTAACGTGGTGATAAAATATTGATTTTTGAAGGGAAAGAATACAGTTGAAGCAAAAACTTGACTTTACAATAAGTTACCGGAAATTATACCAGGATAATCATCCATCAAGGATTGGTGTGCTAAGTTTGCACGTGGCGAAAGAAAGACGGTGAACGCAGTGGATGCCAATGACGCACGAGGTTGTTACCGACAGAAACCTCAAAAAGGTGCAAAAAATTATTTTGATGGCCGCAAGGTGAAATTGTTCGAGATAGAAGGCACTCTTAAAATATCAACCGAACGTGTGCATGATATCATTCACGAATATTTGGGTATGAGCAAGCTCTGGGCAAATGAGGTGCGGCGCGAACTCACTTTAGATTAAAATGACGCGTTGATAATTCGAAGCAGTGTTTGAAAATGTTCGACCGTAATAAATTTTTCTGTCGATATAAACATGGCTTCATTATTTAACTCCAAAATTCAATGGACTGTCATACGAGTGGACCAGATACTATGAATGCGCTCCAAAGCGTGGAAAAAGGTAACAGTCGGCAGGCAAGATTATGCGTTGTTATAATAATTTTTAATGATAATGAAAAAAAGGACTACCTACAATTGCTTTATTAGAGCGAAATGATCGAAAAATCGCATTTGAAGAAAAAGGAAGTGTTGTTTCACAAATCACCGTGTCGGTAAAAATTATAGAAAAATCCATGATTTGGGCTTCGACTTACTTCCGCATCAAACGCGTTCACTACATCCAAATCCAGCTACTATTTGAAGTTTTCAGATCAAAACAGGACGCTCACCGGGAAGAATCTTTCATCGAAGAGATGATTGGTGAGACTGAGGCTTGTTTTGAGGCAAAAAGCAAATCGTACTACCAAATTGGTATTGAAAAATTGTATTCAATCTGATTATACGAGGCAGAACGGCTCAAGGCTCAGGAATTTAGCCATACCATTAATTTTTTATTAATATATCAGTAACTAGCTGATTCTTAATATTTACATATTCTTCGAGATCAACTAATATTTCTTTTAAATAAAAATTCAATTATTAGACAAATAACATGAATTCGATCCTTAACCAATCCTCGATATCATATAGCATTTCTAGAAATTTCTAAAGTCAAAATATTTCAATATTTATGATTGGCGCAAAAAAAAAAAAAAAATTGAGTTAAACCAAAACGGTTTAATAAACCGGTGTTTAGCTAAATGCTGATTCTATTAGTCTTCTGAGTTATTGAAAAATATAATTGATATGCACTGAAAATATAGTAGGTATGAGGTTCTAACACATAAACTTTATTTGCGACAACTTTATTGCATTAAAGTTATTGCTTGCCTACGGAAAGTGTGTAAAAATTCGAGAAATTCAATTCGTGTTTAAAATGTATAATATATACTCTCATGAAATCAATCAATCATCAAAAGCCATTTGACGAGCCACCACCAGTTGCAAAGTATGCTTAGCTGGCATTTCATACACTCGTGCTCGTTAAGTGTCTCCGTACCTCAGATGCCACTGCCTTTCTTTTAATATCACCGGCCATAATCCAATTTCTATTTAGTCGACGACCAAAGCATTACACCGATGTGCTGTGACTACTGATTGCCGCCGGCTGCGTCAGCGCTAAAGTTTTATTGGCAACAATGTAAAAATACCGAAAGCTGCTCAAATTGCGGCAGCCTGCCGTAGAGCGCCGCCCAACGCACACACCTTCAACAACCATAGTAACATCTGCTGCTTAATCCCTTTCAACGGCGTCATTGTTGCGCTCTAAGTTAAAACACGGCTGGCGTTTAGCTGCCACTGTACTCTTGGCGTAAAATACTTTTTATCTTCATCTCGAGTATTTTTTTCTCGAAATCACCCCGCCTTTTTGATGGGCGCGCCAGTATTCAAGTATTTTTCTTGTGTGATGGTGGCGAGGCGCATTTTGATGTCGGCGTTGATTGTTATCACCATTAATGTTGGCATCATGATTATCCATTTTCAAGTGGCGAACGCAGGTTGTCTTAAAACGTTGATTTCCCTCTTTCCCCGGGCGAAACTACAAAGCGTTTGTGGCTACGTATAGGCAGGCTTGTATTTGTGACAATAATGCAATTTGGACAATTTCGTGTAATAGACTTTTACGCACCAGAAAGTTGTTCACCATGAATTCGGCAATTCACATTTAACTTTCATTTAATTTCATTTTTACTCGTAGCACTTAAAATGTCTGAGGTTAAGCAGACTTACTGTTTGCAAACTTATTGGCCACGTGTGTGTTGTTGTTGGCTGAGAATTGCTTATTGGCATTTGTGCGCATACTTTCTTAGTACTGGAGTACCATTGACCACTTGAGATATTATTTTGGGCGGAATATTAAAATCGGGAAAATTAAGTTAGAGCATTTGTCGTAAACTGGTTTAAGTGAATAAGCGCAACCGAGCAAAATCTAACATTAGGGCAATTGTAATATCGATGAATTTCGAGTTTACATATATAAAGGGTGATTTTTTAAGAGCTTGATAACTTTTTTAAAAAAAAAAACGCATAAAATTTGCAAAATCTCATCGGTTCTTTATTTGAAACGTTAGATTGGTTCATGACATTTACTTTTTGAAGATAATTTCATTTAAATGTTGACCGCGGCTGCGTCTTAGGTGGTCCATTCGGAAAGTCCAATTTTGGGCAACTTTTTCGAGCATTTCGGCCGGAATAGCCCGAATTTCTTCGGAAATGTTGTCTTCCAAAGCTGGAATAGTTGCTGGCTTATTTCTGTAGATTTTAGACTTGACGTAGCCCCACAAAAAATAGTCTAAAGGCGTTAAATCGCATGATCTTGGTGGCCAACTTACGGGTCCATTTCTTGAGATGAATTGTTGTCCGAAGTTTTCCCTCAAAATGGCAATAGAATCGCGAGCTGTGTGGCATGTAGCGCCATCTTGTTGAAACCACATGTCAACCAAGTTCAGTTCTTCCATTTTTGGCAACAAAAAGTTTGTTAGCATCGAACGATAGCGATCGCCATTCACCGTAACGTTGCGTCCAACAGCATCTTTGAAAAAATACGGTCCAATGATTCCACCAGCGTACAAACCACACCAAACAGTGCATTTTTCGGGATGCATGGGCAGTTCTTGAACGGCTTCTGGTTGCTCTTCACCCCAAATGCGGCAATTTTGCTTATTTACGTAGCCATTCAACCAGAAATGAGCCTCATCGCTGAACAAAATTTGTCGATAAAAAAGCGGATTTTCTGCCAACTTTTCTAGGGCCCATTCACTGAAAATTCGACGTTGTGGCAGATCGTTCGGCTTCAGTTCTTGCACGAGCTGTATTTTATACGGTTTTACACCAAGATCTTTGCGTAAAATCTTCCATGTGGTCGAATAACACAAACCCAATTGCTGCGAACGGCGACGAATCGACATTTCACGGTCTTCAGCCACACTCTCAGAAACAGACGCAATATTCTCTTCTGTACGCACTGTACGCATTCGTGTGGTTGGTTTAATGTCCAATAAAGTAAACTGAGTGCGAAACTTGGTCACAATCGCATTAATTGTTTGCTCACTTGGTCGATTATGTAGACCATAAATCGGACGTAAAGCGCGAAACACATTTCGAACCGAACACTGATTTTGGTAATAAAATTCAATGATTTGCAAGCGTTGCTCGTTAGTAAGTCTATTCATGATGAAATGTCAAAGCATACTGAGCATCTTTCTCTTTGACACCATGTCTGAAATCCCACGTAATCTGTCAAATACTAATGCATGAAAATCCTAACCTCAAAAAAATCACCCGTTACTTGTGGTAAGTGTGGTAAATATATATTATTGTGCTCTTACCCTTGTATATTTAGTATGAGCATTCCCGAAGGCTATATGCTAAAATGTGATAACAAAATCTTTTCAAAAAGTCTATTAGCCATTCGGTTTGGAGGAAAGAGTAAGAGTAATAGTAAGATTTTTAAACCAGATGATAACAATCTCTTTATAAATTGTTGTCTTGCCGAAAAATAATTTAAATTATTAAACTTTATGCTTCTCTTTCTTCCGAAGGGATTCTTCGGTTTTCAATAGGTTATTTCTTCTCGTGAAATGTCTGTTTTAATTCAGAATGAGAAAAAAGATCTTTTTTCACAACCCCAGTAAAACTAAAATGCTTTTATTTACTAGTAGTTATAGATAAATTCCTGAAGTTTTTCTCCCCTCATTCTGAGCATCACGTCTTAAGCCCCGGAATCACTAAAATAGAGGCCCAGTGGACTTTTTCACTGATTGGTCGCAGCAAGTGGAAAGATTAGAGGAGAAGTTGTTTGTAAGAAGCTAACCGTCAAGCTTAACTTTATGTCACCTGTCCACTCTAGTGTTTTCGTGGAGAAGCGGCTGCTATCAAAGGGTAGTACTGACATAGTGCTACGAAGTATAGCCGCTTTTAGAAATGTGAGCATTCACTCATTTAGCATTCAAAGAATAAAGAAATTTGGAGAACTAAGGGATCACTCTTATGTGAGCTAGCACTATTGTATATTGAACTTTCGAGTATTAACCTCATGAAATTTAGCAATCAAGTTTTTTTAACAACTTTTTGACCTGTAAAGATGCACATTCTGAGAAAATGAAGGAGCTTTTCTAGATATTTTATAATAAAGATAAGGGTTATATTTATTTATTTATTTTTTAAAAATGATTTCGAGCAAGCGGCTCGATTGAATTCCAGCCGAGGCACACTGGTCGATTTCATAGACCAAAAATTAAAAAAAATCAAAGTTTGAAATTTACCACACTTTGTATCAAAGCTTTTTTTTAAAACAACAGTAAAACTAACGGTAAATACATTTTTGCTCTATCCTATTCGTAGGGGCTACGAAAAGCGCGGGAAGTGCGACAATAGAAACACGCGGACTGTGCAATAAAAATAGCTTAAAAATTATCTCTTATAATAAATTAAATTGCAATATAAAATCGTGCTTACTCCCCATAAATCGAAATGTGTACTGAGAGTAAAAGTATATGTTATATAACAAAGTAGTTTTTATATAATAATATATTGCTTTATTATTTTAAAACAATTGTTTTATAAGAGCCCTTTTGAGTGCTATGTTTTGCTTTATACATCGATTTCAGGTATAAAAAAGTTGTGATCTCTGTCTTGCCCTCAAATGAATCAAGTTTGTTTATATTAGTTAATGTTTTCTTAGTCTATGCTATTGATTTCAGCTGCAACTTTTTGCAATTTTCTTTGTTACTCATGTTATTCTACCAGGCAAGCGATTTTTTGTGTGTGTTTTTTTATAATTTTTTGTATTTACGTATATGTATATTCGTGCATATTTTATTTTTTTTAATTTCATCATACTTATATATACATATTGAGCTTTGGTTATAATTTTATAATTTTCTCACTTTTATCAAATGTTTGTTTTATACGTACTTTTATTTAGGCACATCATATCATGTATTTGATATTTAGAAAATATGTGAAGAAATATCACTTATCACCGAAGCAAATTTAATAAAGCTTCAGTACGTACTTATTAGAAGTTTCGTTAACTAAAAACTTGATATTAAATTTTTACCCTCCTATTATAACATTTTAATGGAAAAACAGTTTACCTGAGCAAATAAAGGTCTCAGAATCTGATGTTGAAGTTGAGATAAAAAAAATTATTCCACCAAATTGTTTTACAAATGTAATTAATGAATGGAATGAGCCCTCTAATTACCTACTCGTATTTTCAATAGGAATATGTGGCTTTGATGGCGATTACGGTCAGAGCGAATATAAGCAGAAATTTGAAAATAATAATTTGGAAGACAATAATGGATTTGTCACGACATATGTTTCCCTGTACAATTGATAATAAAATCGCAAAATGATGAAGAGCCCAAACAAATTTAGAAAAACTGCAGACCTTCGTCCACCCGCTATTGCCGTCCTGTTCGAATTCAATTCAAAAGTAATCAAACCCTAAATGCACTAGATTTGAGCTAGATCCTGCAAATGAATTAACTTCAAAATATTCCTGGTATTATCTTCCTTCGTCAGTCATAATATCGCTCCCGATGTTATTCAATATGCACCAGTTTCAATTGGAGAACTCTTATAAGAATCTGCTGAGTCAAGCAATTAGAACGTGAAGATGTATCGACTCTATCATACACGAAAGAACAAACGGATCGCTTCAAATTAGGACTGGCTAAGATTGCTTTTGAGCTTAGATCCTTTCATCACCAGTCAAAAGTCAAAGTAAATCAATTTTATTAAAATCAACTTTTGATTTAGTTGAATAATATTCAAAAAAATCCTTTTTTCGTTTATCAACTTTTTTTAATTTAATATAATTAATAAAAATTTGTTGCCATCGGGGGTTGCGGAGTGGGGCACGGGAGAGGAAGATTTTAAAAAGCCTTGGCAAAATTTTCACTTTAATATAGACAGTGGAAGTATTTTTGGGCGCTGATTCCATACAAGACCGACCACTGTGCGAGGGACCCAATTTTCGACCGCTTGGCTTCAGAGCGGAGAAAGTTTGGTAATGGTAAAATGACACCAGCAGCTGAGTGGGAGTCAAGTAACACCTATCAAAAAGACAAGGTCTGAAAAAATGTTGTCTTTATCAAAACCACACATCTAAACAGCGATTCACATCCAAGAAGGTTTTTAGCCTCACCGTAACTACTAGTACCAGAACTCCTACAATTGCGATAAGATGAACAATGTTGGTTGTTGGGCCCTGTTGAGTTCATGTAGCTGCCAAAAAATCCAGTAAAATTTATTCTGGCAGTCCAAAACTATACATAACGGAGAGCTCTTTCAAAAGAAATAGTTAAGGAAATTCAAACCTCTCTTATTTAATATGAAGTACAATAGATTCAATAAAGTTCTGAATATAACATCATTAAAATGGCTTGGACGTCTTTTTTTCAGGAACGGATTCGATGAACCCAATTTTTGAGTATTTTTCCACTACATCAAGTCGTGCGTCATTAACAGTACGTTGAAGCTTGTCCTATAAAGCTTGAAGAGAGCCTAGTTTATTCCTAAGGCATAGTCAATGGTGTTAAATCACAACCTCTTGGAGGGCATTCATTGTCACAAATGCCAGCACTGAGCTCACTAACTGTGTGCCAAAACTAGTCAAGGAGTTTCTGCTCTCACTATAAATAGCATCAAGCTACTACGTTATTATACTATCTTGTGTGCCAGGTCATATCGGAATCGCTAGTTACTGCTAAGCTGATGAGACAGCCAACATTTCTCTGCTCAAATTGGAATGGGAATGAGTGGGTCTCTATTGGTATCTTGCGTTCTAGCACTAGACCAATGAACCTCGCGTGCACTTAACCACTGCAGTGCGACTGCGAGATCCTTTTGATATACACGATCTACTAAACGGCTTGCTCTTAACAAAGTTTATAACATTGCTATCATAAGAGTTCATGCAGGACATTTCCAATAAGAATTCATGCGGTAAGGGTAAAAAATTTGTCGGACGCTAATTTTCTAAATTGTATGGCGCGTCTGAGGTGAATAGATCTCGGCAGTCTTGCCAGGAAATTAAAATACTTGAAATTTACATTAGCCTTCTCAACAATTTTTTTTTAAGATCAAAACGCTTCGATATACATAAAAGGGACTTATGATCCATTATATATTATATGAGTTTTAAGCACCCCAACGAACCGGCGTTCTAAGCTCTCCAAATGCGAACCCTGTTAGTATCGACCTCTTTCATTTTCACTCTTTAAGTCTATTAAAAAGCATTGTCGATTGATAATTGAAATTTAAATATTATTTAATGCATGTGTTCAACGCTTCTAACGAAATTTAAATTTCTAATTTCTAAAATAGAATTTCCATTTTTAAGCACCAATCAAAAAAAAAAACCTTTGTCACGAACCAGTAATTCACAAAACATACATTTCTTCTAGACTTTTAAAAAGTTAAAAGCAATAAAGAAGCATTGACAATGAAAGCATGCGAAACGGAAGTGCTGAATAACGGAAAAACGTTGCCGAGAAGAAATCCTTTTCTAACTTTTATAACATATTTATTAAAATTTTAATTAAAAATCTCTTTCTTTCACAACTTCGCATACTGGAGTGGGGAGGGAATTCTTGCAGCAAGCGCTGCACGATAGCAAGCTTACATATGCACAGTTATATGTATGTATGTATATATTTGTAATATGACTTTTGGAAACTGAGTAAAGCTGTTGTGCTCTCTAAACTCAACACACACATACAAATACATATGTATATACAACGAGAGTGATGTAAAATTTATGAGCAACGGAGTTTCGCGCCGACAGGGGAAATTTTTGATAAAATACTAACGGATTCGGAGTTTGTGAGCAGCTTGTGTAACGGCATGAAACCGGAAGCTGGGCAACAGACAAAAACGCTGTTGTGGCAGAGTTAAATATGCGGATTAATGTGTAAAACAACAACAAAAGCACAAATGAAAGCGGGACACAGCAGGAGCATAAAAAAAAAAACGCCGCGCTGTGTAATTTTTCAACCACAAGCACACACACACATACACTCACATTTGGGCAACAACTAAGCGAAAAACAGTGGGCGGTTGAAACGAAATTAATGACATTTTTTTTGCGCCTTCCTCTTTGAAATTTAGAACGTTTGCGCTTCCTTCGTCAACCTCAACAGTTGAAATGACGAAGCGGAATAAGTACGTGGGGAAAAAACGAAATTCGTTCGCAAGTAATTTCGTTGAGTTCGTGAAATTTTTTTTTGTGAGCAATTTTCGGCGAAGCCCTTTTGACAATTTTGGTATGTGCGTGTGTGTGAGTGTGTGGCGTAGCGACGTGCAACAGGAGAGCGTGAATTAAATTCGCCTTGAAAAAGTTTTTGCCACTGAATGCCAGTGAACCAGGGGGCGGTTGTGCGCTGCCAACAAATTAGCTGTGATAATTAAAAAATAATATCGCCGTCAAGGGTATGTCGCTAACGAGTGTGCGCTGTGAGTTTTTCTGGAGCCGCAAATACATAAAGAATACCGAAGGAACAGCCTTACTACATCCGTAGGCGACTCTGGACAGCTCAGTAAATAGCAAATTTAACTTCCAAAGCAATTAGCGTAATTTGACTGTGGGTTAGGTCGAGGGGAGAGGGTACTTATTGAGAGATTATTGATTACTTTGCGCTAAAGTTTTTATATTATAATTACTAATTACCCCAATTAAATTATTTAAATTTTTTAAGATTCTCCAGTATCCTCTTCAAAGTCAAAAACTTGATGAGAACCTATTATTTTTTCAAGAAAAAATGCAGCTTATATTGAATTCGGTATGCTTTGGAAAAAAAAAAATCTGAACTTTTTACGAATACAGAAGAAGGGGAAGAATTTTGGACTCATCGACAGCAGAAAAAAGTTTTTTTGAAGCATCAAATCAATATTACTCTCTAATATATTACTATAATGGAAAATAATTAAGGCAAACACGTTGGAGAGTCCATAAATATAAGTTTTATAGAATGACTGATTAAGTGCATAACTCTCCCAGCATTTGATGACTTTGAGGGGCTACTAAAACATGCGCGAATATTGGTTCATCTTACTTTTGCCTACATTAGAATGAGAAATAATGGCAGGTCTGAATACAACTTTTGTTTGGTCATACTGCCTTACAAATACATTTAATAAACGTGTCCCCATACAAGTGTGTAATTCTCCGTGACACCTCAAATTAAGGGTCTTGAGATTCAGTAAAATAATGTAATAATATGTGAAAAATAATAATGAGACTCAAAAAAACTATATCAGATGCATTAGAAGTGAAGGTATCTTACTATCGTTTGAAAATCTTTGTCAGAAACTTGAACTTAACTTGTCATTCTGGTATGTGTTTGCCAAAAAGTATACCTGTAAGAGTGACAACGGAGTTAGCGAGTATAATTTAATAAAGGAGAGTTTTCGTACATTTTATTAATATTTTATAACTGATTTCTCGTGCTTCTTCCGAATCCTTTTGATATAGAAATTGCTGGCATTGTGAATGGCTTAAATGACAAATTGCTTTCAAAATTTATTTTTCTGTACAAGAATAAACTATACATATATGCGAAATTTATTATCGGAGACCCTATAAAATATATCTATACATGAATGATCAGCGTGACTACCTGAGTAGATTTTGCCATGTCTGTCTGTCAGTTTGTATATACGCGAACTAGTCTCTCTGGTTTTAAGATATCGATCTAAAATTTTCCATACGCTCTTTCCTTCCCAAGAAGCTGCTCATACTTATGTCGGATATGTCATATGTCGCCGATATTAAATCACTATTGCATATAAGAACAGTTTTTTTATGCAAAATGAGAGTTTCCATCGTCACTTGCTTTAGCAGACATTGGTGCTCGACATCGTTCAACTTTCTGATTACGACACATATCGGAATTTTACAACAGGCGATGCAATTATTCTTGATTCAGCGAAATGTGCATGTACGATTGGTCTCAAACTTTTTCTTTGCTTTGCTGACACAGAACGCATATAGGCCTTTTCATTAATTACGACAACTATTTGCACAAAATCTCGTGTTACTCTGCCAGTTGCATTTTCTCGCATTGCTGCCTCCTTGCCAGAATTCAGTCTAAATGATTACATATTCCTCTTAGAAACTGCTGATGAATTTTTTCAACACATCAGCGTTCATAATTAGCACGAATTGGGCGGCACCGAAGTTAATTTAAAAAATGTCATTTGAGATAAGCTTGTTGGCACAGAAACAAGCTTGGGCGACGCTTAACTGAACTCTTACCTTCACTAGGAATACTACTACTTACGAACTTTAAAGTAAGCTTGAAATAGCTGGTATTTGACATGTATTAAATATCTTTATTGATTTGGAAAAAACCAGCAAAAAAACATATTCTTGAATTATTTAAATTATGAAACAGAATACGATTATTAGTAAGTATATTAAGTTACAGGGCGACTTATGCGAAGATGGTTAGATGAAATTTCAACAGAAAGAGACATTTATCCTATTATTCAATAAGTATTCCGATTGAATTTTATCATAACAATCGATAAATAAACGAAGCAAATGTGTCTGGTAGTGGATGAGGGCAAGACGAAATATATCCTGTCGTCATAACTACGAAAATGTAGATAATATCGTCTATCTTAGAATGAGCATTAACACCATCAACAGCGACAACTTCGAAGTCCAACGCGGAATAACTTTTGCCAACAGGTGATACTTCGGACTGAGTAGGCAAATCTAAATCCAAATAAAATTGTTCAAGCTCTTAGTTACTGAATATGTGGACCCCAATACCTATAGTTGAGTTTTGGACAAAAATATCGATCAATGTTTCTGACATTTGAATTAGAAAGAGAATATTTCCCTAATAATAGTAATTCTGTATATAAAAAATGGGTTGAATCGGTAGCCCCATATACCTCTGTGTGATTTAACTCAATGAAACGGAGAATGTATTTTGCTCATAACAGTGCATTTTAGGGGGGTAAAATGCATAAAATTGAGCGAAAATTTTACCAAGTCTCCATATAAGTAAAATCAGGATTTTCGAACATCCTTCTAATTTTTCTCCATGTAAAATTGCGCCTCAGTGGTTATCACTTGATAACACGGTGAATGTAATGGTGATCTAGTAAGTATTGTTGATTTGGTATCTTTTGAATTATGACGCAACAACCTTCTCATTGTTTCTTTACTAAGTTTAACGCCTTTCTTTTGATAAATTATCAAAATGAAAATAAAACACATGAATATCAACTCAAAGTGTTAAAAAATCAAATCATTTCTTTTCAAGCTGATTATTTTTATAATTTTATTATAAAAGTAATAGTAACATAAGCATCTTTTTCCCTCTTTTGGATTTTGTACTAGTTTTGTTTGGTGAATTATAATAAGGTATGACTTTCTTTTATTCTTTTATTACATTCGTTATTTTTAGAAGCTGGGCAGCAATTAAACTGGCGTGTCGTGTCTAATTTGGTAGATTTTTTCTTTTTTTATGAAATGCTATCTTGTTTACTGGTAATCGGATCCCTACAGCAGCTTTCTTTGGTAGTTGTTAAGCTTGTATGTATTCCGAGTAAGCGAATGAACACATAGTTTCGCCAGCATAAATAAATAACTAAATAGAATTTACATAGAACGAAAGTTCTATATTTTTGATATAATGGCCTTTTAACATACACTGTATAAAGACAAAAATGCGCACTTATGTCATTGTGAATGTTGGAGGGAAGTCTTATGGTGTTTCAAGTTTTATCAGAAAAACAAGCTTATGAGAGGTTCAAAGCCTTCAGAGACGGTCGAAAGATAGTTGAAGTCATGCCTCGTTTTCGACCTTTTCAACTGATGAAAATTTAAAAAAGTTAAATATATAATGCTTACCAGGAAAGTGTCATAGAGATAGTAAGAAAGCTCGACATGTCTCGATAGTCCGTTCGAACGATCATGTTGAAAAATTCATGTTGACCTTTAAACTGATGAGACATGGTTTATGACTTTGAAATGCAACCAAATGAACAATCATCGGAAGGGATATAAATATTGATGAATAATTAAATATTTTGCGTTTTTTACAATTTCCGGATGCTTTTTTGTTACAATCTATACAAACCTTTCCGCAACCTCTAAACGTTAATTGTCTTTAAAAAATATCAAAATCAAGATTTTTAACAGTTTTTATTGCTTATGAAAGATTTAACCAGCTAGCAATACATTATTTATCAGATCTAAGCAAATTTTTGATATAAATATCGCTATTTTACAGTTTCAACGCACTGTCGTCAATGTGCTTGTGTTTCACAGACACTGAAATTTTCAAATTATTAAGCGTCATATTTCACCAAAAACATTTTTCAAATAACACAACAAAAAACATGAATATAAATGCAAAATATTTAGAAAATATTACAATTTCTGCAGAGATTTCAATTTCATTCATTGACTTGCCTCAACGATAAGCCCAACAAATGTATTCAATCTCAAACAGTTTGTGACAAAAGTACACATATTCGGTAGCGCAAATATATTTGTCAAGACACATTACGAAATGAAAGTGACCACTCCCTACGAATTGCCTTCGCAACCCAATCGTAAATATTTAAATTGTAAGTAAATGCGAGCATTAAGAATTTTTAGAGCATGCAACGCACCATTCTTTTGCATGCACATTGATATGCATAATAAAGTGAATACATTATGGCTCATAAATAATTAATAACACTTACGTATGCTTTTAGTGAATTACAATAATTTTTTTTTTGTGAACCTTTTCCCTACTTGCAGCACCGGCTGGAGGCAAACAAAAACAGCACAATCATTTTGAAATCACCAAAAGAAGCAAAACATTGCGTACGCGTATGGTTGGCAACACCAAAAGTCATATCGAGTTACTAAGGTAAGTACAGCAGGCAATTTATGTATTTAATGCTTTGCGCATGCGCGCTTAACCCACCGTCAGCCATTTGAGCAGCTGATTGCTATGCATAAATGGTCCCTATTTCTGAGGCAATTGACCGACTCTTTGTCGAATTGCCATCATTTACATACGCATACAACACTTTGCGTTGATGTGTGTGTGTGTGTGCCTGGCAATTTAATTTAATGGTTGCATATTTTAAATTTGCACGGACATGAGCAAATGAAGAGCGTGTCGGTCAAGCGCAAGTTTGTGTGGATATGCACATTTAAATGTATTTTGGTGTAAAGTACAATTGTATATGTGTGCGTGTGTGCGTGAACATATGTTTTCGCATGTAAACGCACGCATAAGTGTTGGTGAGCTTGAAGTGGTGTCCGCACAATCCTTTAGCATTTCATCTCATTTGGCCATTTTAATGGCAAACATATGATAATGAAATGGCCAGTCATGCCATTCAGCAATAACATATCCACAAACATATGTACCGTTATGTGTTGTTTAAACGCCCATCACTATGAATGAAAATTAACAGGGCTGTGTGCTTAAATGTGCGTGTTTGCGAGAGTGGAGTGCGTATGTGTGTGGATGGGAATGGCAAATGAATTACTGCTCGAGTGGCTTGAGTGCACAACAACAACAACAAATAATGTGTGAAGAAGAATGCTTGAAAATTCATATGAAAGACAAATGAAGCCACAGGCCAAGCAGAGCGCCGCTCGACAATGTGACACAGACACACACGCATATCATCAATGTGCTCGAATATACGAGTGCCACATTCTATTCTATGCCTCACACACATGCATACATACAAGTGTCACGCAATTTCTTGTTTTATTTCCTTGCCTTCATTGTGGCAATTATTTTGCTTTTCTTTGCCATTTCAATGGCAGGCATTAAATAATATTAAATTTCATAGCCTTTAACATTCTGCTATACATACACATATGCATGCATCTACGCAGCGATAGTAAACTATATGCCTGCCCACTTTCACATACAAAGGCGTGCATATTTACAGTTCACACAAATTCTTTATTATATACTCTCCACTATTGGCTTGTGCGTCCTTTATTAATATCCGCTTTGTTGGCCGCACCCATACGCCTGCACCACGCCGCAGCTGCTCTCATTTGCTGACCATTTTTCCATTCATTTCAACTGAATCGCAATAAATGATGCAAACAATGCGAAAATATGAACTACGAAATGCGCAAAAATTGCAGCTGCAAGTGCGCTCCCTCAAGCTGGACGTTGACCACACCAACACACACGCACGCACACTTACATGTGTATATAAGCCGTTTCTTCGCTTTACTCCAAGAAGCTGCTGCAAGCGGGTACTGCTTGTACAAATATAGTGCTTTAAGTGAATGTCAATTGCTGCTGTCACTTGTGCCCATTTCGCACAAGTGTTCAACTTCTCTATGGAGTTAATATGAACTTGTACATTTCTTCCATGTTTATTTAATTTGCTTGCAAAAATGTCGCTTCATAAACGATATGTGCTCCATACAAGAATCCATGAACAATAAATGTTGGTGAGAACGTGCCAATGACCTTTACGGTCATTACAGGCATATTTCGTATATTATATTGTTTCAAATGTGCGGCTATTACGGAATAACGGAAAAAAAAATTTAAGAAATATTTTAATGTGCGTTTCTGACAGCAATGGATTTATAAGTTAAGACAAGTTGCTCTCAGAACGTGGTAAATATTATTTAAAAACAAAAGCTTAATAAATTTACATACTATCAGGTTGAAGATCAATCCATTGTGCAGCAGATATTTATATTTTAGAATATTATATATATAAATTTTCGATTGATGATTTTTTAGAACATTATGTGAAAAAACAACTCTACTGAGCTTCAATCATACGAGGTATGACAATTAAATAATGAGACTGCTTCCATAAAAACCGTATATTTGAAAATTATTCTACAACTCTGCCATTCCCTTCAAAGTAGTCGCCTTGGGCAGCTATACAGCGATTCCAGTGCGTTTTCCAAGCTTCATAAAATTTCTGGAACGCTTCGACTGGGATGTCCGTGAGTACCATCGTCACGGCCGCCTGGATGTCCGTCATCGACTCAAAATGGGTCCCTTTGACCACCGATTTTGTTTTAGAAAACAAAAAAAGTCACAAGGTGACATCTCGGGCGAATAAGGCGGCTGTTGCAAGGCGGCAATCCCTTTAGAAGCCAAATACTGGGACACGCTGAGGCCGGTGTGGCACGGTGGGTTGGCGTGATGAAGAATCCGGTTACGAGCGATGTCTGGGCGCACCCTGTTGACTCGTTTTCGCAATCTTTCGAGTACTTGGCAATAGTAGACTTGATTCACAGTTGCTCTTGATTTCATTTTTCCATTTTCATGACGAGCACTACAAACACTCGTCTACTCAACTTGACGCAGCAGGCGAATTAAACAAGCTAGAGTGATGGTTCATATATCAATAGAGAGCCAAGAAATGCCGAAAAAAGAAAAAAGGAATTTCAAGGTCAGAGGTTTACCTCAGGCGCGGCAATAAAAGCAGTCTCATTACTTAATTGTCAAACCTCGTATCACCCAAACAGTTTTCAATAAAGTTTCAAAATGATGCAATATCTCTAATCCTATGATTAATGAAATGAAGTGTTAAAAAATGTTTAAATAAACAAATCTTAATTCATAAAAATGTAAAAGAAATCGATTACTCAATTTTAGATGAATAGTTAGAATTCAGTATGATTGTTAATTCCTTTTCTTAATCTAAGTGAAATGTTACATTACTCATTTTCAACTAATTGTTGTTGTATTGAAAGCATCAAAACGCATTTTTTGAAAAATATTATTGAATGTTTATAGCCTTTTTATTTCTAATCTTCTAATTTACTCACAAAATGAATTTAATATTTCATTTTTTTTTGTTGTTAATAAATTTTGTGGGAACACTTGAGAAATTTTGTATAAAATGAATGAAAAGTCCCTTCATATGGGTTAAATTCGTTTATAAGATGTTGATAGTATATAGTATAATATATAAAAAATTCTAAGCTGCGTAAATATTGATAAAAGAGCATGTGTAAATAATAGTAACTCTATTTCATACAGAAAAATATTTTAGAAGTACGCTCCTAACATTTGGTGATGTCATTTATTAAATTCCTCTAAGATTCAAGACAAAAGAGAGGACTAAGCCAAATCTCGAAAATAGCTTAGTTTAGTGTAAATAATAGTTGTTTTCGATTAGCCAGACATTGAAGATCAGCGAGTCGAACATTCTGTACGAATTGGTTAGGCACAAGGTCAGCACTTGCGCTGCAAACTTGTTCTAATATATGCTGTTAGGTGTGCGCAATTAAAAAAATACTTTTTTCAAAAATTCTTTTCTCATAAAAAAAGTTAAATATTTTACATATAAAAAATTTTCTGTTATAAGCATAAATAATTAAGAAAGAAATTCTAAAATTTTTGGAATAAATTATTTAAGTTCGGCTTTTGCAACCCCATATCCGGTGACCCTTCGAAAAAAAAAGATGCACCTGCATTTGCATGGTAACTCCTTACAGGATCCCTTAAGTGAAAAATACATATTTTAGTTAAAACCTTAACTTAGAACTTGAACGTAGGAAAACAACCTGAAAATTGGATTTTTGGCGGACATTTTTCCAAAAAATTAAAATTTCAAGTGAAAATTGCGCGACATATTTCTTTTGAAATTGTTGTATTAGAAAAAAACTTCGTCCAGGTCTTTAGAAATTATGTCTCAAAGATCTGTGCACAATGTAACGAAGATCTGTTGAGTATTTCTCGAGAAATCTTGCCAACCGACTTCAAAAACGCAGTTTTCATAGACGCTGCTCTTAGTCTACCTAGCCTCGAGCGCTCAAGTTCTCAAGACTACATATCCGAAACTATTACTCTGATAAACTTGAAAATATAAATTATTCTACAGGTGTTTTGTACCATGTTCAGACCAACACTTAATCACACGATTTCGGCTGCTGAGTAGTTTATCCCACTAATCCCATAAATTTATCAAGATTTCGCCATACAAAAATACATTCTCAAATCACTTCATAGAAATGGTTTGAAACTAATCCACGCTAAGTCTCTCTATGCGACTTTGATTTTGCGCCATCTACTTGTCAGTGTTGGAAATCTGTTACATTATCACAGCTGAGTTGGCGGGTACAAAGGGAAAAATGTAAACAAACAAATTTTTTTAAAGCAATGAATCTAATTTCACCTGAAAATCGACTTAACAAATGAAAAAATGCATCCATTATTTCTTTTATATGGAAAATATTTTAAAAAAGACGGATTTTATTTCAAAATAATGTATGACAATCTTTTCTTTTGATAAATATTAAGCGATGTAAGTTCTTGAATGACATCAACAGCTGTTTTTTGATCTTTCTAACGGCAGTAAGAACGGCCTGATTAGTGAATGTTATTAAATCTAACCCCTTAACATTTTCGGTCTGAACATGGTATTAGAATTTGATTATTTGATTTTGAAATGTACATATGTATCATGTTATTATTCAAAGTATTGACCATGTGAAGCTAAAACATTTTCTAATTTTCTTGAACTTGGAGGTCACCATTGGAAAAGAACTGCGGCGCGTGAATGTAATGAGCTCTTCTCGGTAGCGTTCTAGATTACGTCATATTGGGTTCTGCCATTGATTTCAATAGTTTCCAAGTTTCAAATATGATTTTGTAAGTAGAATTGTTGTAATGGATCGCTTTTTCATCACCAGTCACAATTTGATCTCGATTTGATTTTCATTCAAAATAGGCTCTCTTAATATACTAAGTACTACTCTGATCAAATTGACATGACCTAAATTACATATAATATACAAAGAAGGATGCGCAAAGACAGAAGCTTCCAAATGCATCTTCGAAAAACTGGAACAATTGAATAGTAATAGTGTTAATTCAACTCTTGGATAGATCCTAAAGTAACCTTTTAGTATTTCTCTGCTTTCTAGTTACAACCCTTCCTCTATCACGATATATTTAAGGTGATACATACATACAATTTTTTCTTGAAGAATACTCTTACGCTCTGTAGCAACATATTGAAAGAGTATAAAAAAACATATTCAAACTTATTAATTAAGATACGGCTTAACTTATAAGTCGACTACAAGTAATTTACTTCCTACTCTTCGACTTGGTCCAATTTTTTTTCTCTTATGACATATATAACTAAATGTTGTATGTTTAATATTCTAAACTTACACGATATTTTACATTTCCTCCTACTTAATTTAAAATATAGGACTTGTGAATAGGTGTCACGACTTATGACGACAGCTAGTGATACGTAAGTATAAAATGGGGTCAAAATGTTGCCTGTACAGAATTTATTATTTAGTTCAGCTAGTTTAAAAATAATTTCATCTTTTTTTGTTTAAATCGCAACTGGTGTAATAAAATATGAAAATACCCACAGATATACATACTATGTATATGACGAACTCTGAACAGCATTTCAGGTTAAGTCGTAATATAACACCCAAGTATAAGCTGGAATTACGTGAAAAGCTCAGTTATCATTATTCAACAAAAAATAAATAAAAAATAAAAGAGAGACTAGCAAAAGATGCAACGCAGTGCAACCGTACACACACACATAAAAGCTCCGAAGACACCACCTACGCCCAGATCAGCTGATTATATACACGAGCCACCCCACCGTTGCAACAAGGAATAATAAAATAAACGAGTGGTTTGTTAGCGCAGCAGATGACAAAGTGAAACGTGTTCAAGTGATAGGTTTTCAACGTAAATGCACAGCATGTGCCACATAGATAATGCATGGTGCAACACTTTTTAGTGCCACTGTAAGACTGTAAGAGCGTATGATAGCAAGATGAAAGCAAAAGGTACATAAAAGCAGCCAAGTAGCAGAGCAGATAGTGCACACAAGTGCATTTGCAAATGCTTGCGACAACAACAACTACCAGCCGAGTTAACTTGTTGACTCACTTGCCGCACGACCAACTTGCTGGGCTCAAACTGTCTGCCGTACTCATGTACCATAAACCTAACAACAACAAAAGCAAAGCCACCAGCTTTATTTAGCGCTAAAAAGTGATTTTGGCCACTAATACCTCAACCGACAACGCCAGCAATCACAGCAGTCGGCAGCACGTGACGCTCGCAACGAGGCGAGTGTGGCACGTGCCTTTTGTTGTCCGGAATGAGGTCAACAGCTACTCTACGCTGCAATATTAAACTGTATTGAGATTGTCTAAATATTAATTTGCAACAAATTTCTTTTGTGCTCACATTTATTGCGTAATATAGGTGTGTGTGTGTGGCAGTATTTGTAAATGATACCCTTCAATATTCTTCAGCTTTGTGTAAAGTACTGCAATTTGTAACGGTAACTTATCTGCGACTATTTCCTTAAATCAGCTGACGTGCTGGAAAATGTGCTTCGCTTACAAATTTTGCTCTATCTAAGATATTTATATATATAAATGTACATATATCTTAATAAATATTATATTCATAGTTTTTCTTCTCTCTCATCATCCTAAACCGCTCTGCGTACTTAGTTATACGGTACCTCGTCAGTTGAGCTGCACTGCGCAACTTCCACTTCTAATAACTGATAATTTTATACAGTTACTTATGCTGATATTATGCTTTGAGAATTACGTGCACCAAGAAGCGCATTTCAGGTAGCTATAGCCAGTGTACGGGCAACTACTGCAGTATTTGCTGGAGGGTGGCTATATTGGTGTCTGTTTTGCCTTGTTTTATATGTTTTCAAGCAGATATTCAACTAAATTCCTTTTAATTTATTTTCCTGTCGTCTTTTGTCTTGTGATTACATTGAAGCTTTGAGGCTTTCCAAGAACTCAATTCTCAACTATTTATCCTTCTATCCGCAAGCTTTTAAGAGCAATATGCAAATGCAAGCGATGCAGCTAAGAAGAAGCTGAGGGCGTGAAGCTTGTATACTGTTTCCAATTAATTCAAAAATATTATTACACAAGTGTGCTGTCCGATGTTCCAGGAAAACCGTATTCGACTGAAAACTGAAGGAGATCTACTTACTTAATAGTTTATATGAACAGCACGAGTTGAAAATTTTCATTTAATATTTGCGAACAAATTCTAAATAGTTCTTTAAACAATTTATGGAATTAAAAAATATATTTTTGGAATCAATAACCAATTTTGGTGCTTAATTAACCTGCTGAAACATATTTCCAGCAATTTTTCTTAGCAAAAGCAATATATTTATAATAATGCCGTCAGTTTCGAACGAATATATAGTATTGCAGTATTGCAACTGTCACAACAACAATACAAAAAATCTAGTCGAAGTTTTGAAATTTGTGAGTGATATAATTAAAGTAGAATGATAGAAAAGAAATTGAATTTAAATCTTAAGAAACAATCAAATCGCATAACTTGGTTTGGGAAAATCTTATTAGAGTTTTCAGCCCCCAATTCAACCAAAATGCCCTTAAATATATTTAAGAATGAAAATTTTTTGGGTTTTACAAATTATTTAGGAAGTTGGAGAGATCTTCAATGCTTCAATCGCTCAAATTCGCTTTATGAATTAGATCTCTTGTGGGATGACAATAAGTAAGCGAAAATCAGTTAATCCAAGCCAGGGTTTATCAAAAAAAATTTTCAATAACATTTCTTTTTTATCTGTTCAAAGCCAAGTAGGGGATACCAAATATACGAGGGAATGACAAGTATCTCGATTACTTCATAATTTCATAAATAGCAATTTTCAGTGAAGTCTGACAATGAAGGCTTCTTGGGATAGAGTAAATACTATAAACGATATGAATATTGATAATTCTAAGGTCTTAGTATAGATCTAATAAAAACTAGACATAACGGTACTCAATCAACGCAGTACAAGTGTACCGAATTTATCCCCTTACTTGACGTAGTGTTGTTGTCATATCACTTCTTAATTTACTAACTGATCTCTCCTGACTCTCTGACTACTTTTTATAAATTCGCATTTATGTTTTTTTGCAGCACAACAACAATATGGTTAAACTATTATTTGTTAATAATCTGATTTGCAAACTTTTGCCAAGAGGTTTTAAATCTTTATTCACACTTGTTTATGCTATGCAATTTTTTAATATATAAGAATACTTTCAACCTTCCACACCCACTTCTATTAACATAACTAATGACTTTTATCTGCTTTCACTTGCCTCTATCTGCCTTTTTTTCTCACTATAATAATGATACCTTGTCCCAGAATGGCCTTTACATACCATAGGTGTGAACAAAAACGGAACGTTGGGGCGTATACGTAACATTTGTGTTAAATTTCACATCGCATATAAAATCGACTTTTTCATGCACTGCCATAGATTATCGAGCGAAATTAGTGTTATTTATTTCACTGCATTTATATTGCACGCACATCAAGTTTTTAACTCACAACTGCAATAAATTATTTAATCGCGTGCATATGGTATAAGCACCTACTGCGTACATACTTACTTACATACCTCAATGAAATTTTAACGAAGTGCAAAACGTTATAGTTATATAAAAATAAGTAAGAGCTAAGTTCGCATATAATAGAATATTTCAAACTATTGCAACTTGTAAGGATTAATGTCAGGGAAGCAACTTCAGGTATATAAGGCTGGTTAATTATATGGGGTCTAAGGCGCGTTCTCACCCGACTTTGCTAATTCTAAGCAAAAGTTTTAAGAAAAACACGCAGTCTTATTTTTTTTTAAGAAAACTCACATATTGGCTTACATATGTGGCATAAAGTCACTCAACGTTTAAAAATCTCTCTATTATGTATATGGAGGATAAGGGAAGTATTGACCCGATTCAACCCATTTGTGGCACATAGTCATACTACTATACGCAAAGGTTTCTCTCTGAATTTCAATTATAAATCTAAAACATTGACCAATATTTTCGGTAAAAAGTCAGCTATAGGTGCTGTGGTATAAGAATTCGGTATCTAAGGGCTTGAACAGTTTTTATTGGATTTTTGTTTTTTTTTTAAGTGTTGACTGTGGCATATGATGAATCGCTTGGACAAAAGCAAGGTATTTCAATGTTACAACATGTGCTCAGAGCGTCAAGAAGATGAAGCTTTTTTAACATTTGATAACGCCCCTGCTTACGACTCGTTACCTCCGAGTGAATATTTGGCAAAAAAAAAAGCATTAATGGTGCCACAGCCACCATATTCCCAACACCTAATTTCTGTGATTTTTTTTTTCTCCCAAAATTTAAGAGGCTCGTGAAAAGACTACGCTACAATTGAGGAGATAAAATCTGCATAGAAGAAGAAGCTAAACAAGATCGCGAAAAATTACTTTTTTAAGTGCTTTAGGAGTTGGAAAAAACGCTGGTCGAAGTGCAATATGCAAATGTGGGGATGATTATTTCGAAGAGAACCAAATAGATATTCACAAATAGGTAAACACTTTCTTAAGATACTTTAACTTCGCGATACTCTTTGAACATGTCTCATACTTAAGAGGGTTTCTGTCGAAGTGAGGCAGACTATTTTAATTGAATTGAAAAACCAATTGGCCTTTTAATATAAATAAGATACAGATAACTGAATTAAATATGTGGTGAGATTAGTTGTTAAAAACTTATTGGATTTTGCGCGATAGAAATACATAATGCAAATGTGGTACATCACACTTTGAGTTATGTATACGCCACGTGCATGTATTATTAAATATATTCTATATTGAATTGTTTATATAATACTTCCGCTGAAGCAAACACTAAATCAATATACTCGTACACGAGGCTACCAATAATGCAGGCGAAGTCACGTATTTCCTTAACATGGCTAATGCCAAATTGTATTAATTCAATTTCTTATGGGAAATAAGTAAGTAAATATGAGACCACACGTTTCTCTCGATTAGTACTCAAATAAAGCAAATTATGTCAAATATAGTACTTTCTCATATTCTCAAACAATTTTTCGCACAATATATATATATGGATCCATCATATTTTAACAGATTTTTCACAGCGTATAGTTGAATTCAAATCCATCAAAACCATTTAACTATCATAACATAACAGCAAACAAGGCAAAATAACACAGCAAACGGAGCTTCTGGAATTATGTGTATTAATTTTTGTTTGTACTGGAAATACACTATTTTATAAAGGGTGATTTTTTAAGAGCTTGATAACTTTTTTAAAAAAAAAAACGCATAAAATTTGCAAAATCTCATCGGTTCTTTATTTGAAACGTTAGATTGGTTCATGACATTTACTTTTTGAAGATAATTTCATTTAAATGTTGACCGCGGCTGCGTCTTAGGTGGTCCATTCGGAAAGTCCAATTTTGGGCAACTTTTTCGAGCATTTGGGCCCGGAATAGCCCGAATTTCTTCGGAAATGTTGTCTTCCAAAGCTGGAATAGTTGCTGGCTTATTTCTGTAGACTTTAGACTTGACGTAGCCCCACAAAAAATAGTCTAAAGGCGTTAAATCGCATGATCTTGGTGGCCAACTTACGGGTCCATTTCTTGAGATGAATTGTTGTCCGAAGTTTTCCCTCAAAATGGCCATAGAATCGCGAGCTGTGTGGCATGTAGCGCCATCTTGTTGAAACCACATGTCAACCAAGTTCAGTTCTTCCATTTTTGGCAACAAAAAGTTTGTTAGCATCGAACGATAGCGATCGCCATTCACCGTAACGTTGCGTCCAACAGCATCTTTGAAAAAATACGGTCCAATGATTCCACCAGCGTACAAACCACACCAAACAGTGCATTTTTCGGGATGCATGGGCAGTTCTTGAACGGCTTCTGGTTGCTCTTCACCCCAAATGCGGCAATTTTGCTTATTTACGTAGCCATTCAACCAGAAATGAGCCTCATCGCTCATCGGACACGGACGCGAAACACATTTCGAACCGAACACTGATTTTGGTAATAAAATTCAATGATTTGCAAGCGTTGCTCGTTAGTAAGTCTATTCATGATGAAATGTCAAAGCATACTGAGCATTTTTCTCTTTGACACCATGTCTGACATCCCACGTGATCTGTCAAATACTACTGCATGAAAATCCTAACCTCAAAAAAATCACCCGTTAAATAGAAATTATTATCACTTATCTTTCAATATGTGAGCTAACGACAGTTTCGTCAACAGTTGCTGATTGTCTTCATCACGTAGAGCAATGAAACACGTAAAACCATGGCAGTATTTCTAACTTATGTACAACTCGTATATATAGTACAGGGTGGGCCATATAAAATTTTAAAATTAAAAAGTCAATAAAAAAAAACAGCTTGATATTTTTCAAAGGTCTAACATTTATTTAAAAGGTTGTTTTATGAAATTGATTTGTGGACAAATGACCACCTCGACTGAGTTTACAGTAGCTTATCCGATCCACCCAATTTTGGAGTACTTTCTCGATGGTTTCAGGATTTATGGCAGCTACAGCAGCTTGCATCTCGTACTTTAGATCTTGAATTGTTTCTGGATGGTTGGCGTAATATTTATCTTTAACAGCTCCACACAGAAAATAATCCAACGTAGTTAAATCGCAGCTTCTGGGAGGCCAATTCACATCACTTCTTTTGCTGACTATGTGATTTTCAAAGATAGGGCGTAAAAGATTGAGTGTAGCGTTTCCTGCTGGAACCAAATGTTATCCAAGTCTTCCTCTTCAATTTGCTTGAAGAAAAGTTCGGTTAACATTGCGCGATATCGCTCACCATTGGTGGTTACGGCGGTTCCTTCTTCATTTTCGAAGAAAAATGAGCCGATGATTCCACCAGTCCAAAATCCGCACCATACAGTAATTCGTGCTGGGTGCATTGGCTTCTCGACGATTACGTGCAAGTTTTCTGTCCCCCAAAATACGACAATTCTGCTTATTAACGTAACCATCGAAGTGGAAATGAGCCACTATCGAGGTGGAAATGAACGTTGATGTTTTGGTTTATCCACCAACGAGCCAGTTTCATGCACACGCTTGACAAATTGTTGCACAAATTGGCACTTTTTGTCTGTCCATTTTTTGCCAATTTTCTCACATTTTGGGTTGAAGGCTTACCATTTTGGAAAAAGTTTTCAATATTTCCCAGTTTCCTTCTAGTGAATAGCGACCCATTTCGTAAATTTTAGACTTTTTACCGAATATCTGTCACTTTCCGAATGGTACTCGTATTTGACGTTTCCAATGTCGAAATATAGATAATTCAAATTTAAAACGTTAGATGGTCCACCCGTTATAATATTCTCACTTTGAGTGACATTTCAATGACACACCCTGTGAATTATCATTTATAACTGCGTTTTGAATATGATAGAGTTGCTATTTTTGGATTCATTGAAGGTTAATTGGTTTTATATATAGTAGTGGTAGCTAAGAGCTTTTAGTGGCGCTGTTCTCGAACTTGCGATGATTACTTGTAGCTCAGTGGTGCTGAAAGAATAGAAAACTTCCTTTTTATCATTAAATTTTATTCCAAAAATAGCAATAAAAAGCTTTTATGATAAGGCCAAAATAATTAAACGAGGTTGGTATGGCAATAAGAAATTTTTTTTATTTAGTGTTTAGAATTTAGAATATTATTATTTTGCCGAATTTTTATATTCGAATATTTGAATGCTTTGTGGACCAACTAGCCTTTTTTGATGTTGGTGTCATATTAATTCACATTACAAACCAATATGTCAGTGTGTTAGTTAGATAACAATAATAAGCATATTATTTTTGAGGAAATGTATAAAGCTAAGCAATAGATGTTTGTACTATTTATTAACATGCCTACGAGATGTCTTATTATCGGTTCCAAGTTGCAAAACCGGAAGTTGTAAGCTCGCAATAGTAACTTTTTATAGTATGTTAAGCTATCTATTTGATAAAATGCAGCGGTATGAGCTTCAGCATGACTTCAAGTGCTGCGGTTGGGCAAGTGCGCATTGCTTCTGAAGCGCAGACGCAAGCGAGTCCTTGAAGCTTTGATAATTGAAGACCTACCGTAGACTGCGTTGCCTTCGATGTCCAGGAAACTGCCTCATAGGCGACAATAGTCCTTACGATCATGGTACACAGACACTTGATGAAAGCTGACTTGCAGCAGTGTCTGCTGGTTAGGCAACTCAATAAGCTCATCTACTACTAGGCTCCATAGTAAAGGAGATAAAATTCCACCATGTGGGCAGCCCTCGTAGTACCAAAGATGGATCCTTCTCACCCCCACAGTGGTTTCAGCTATCCTAGTACGGAGTACAGTATCTATCCATATGCATAATGGAGCCGCCACATCCCTTTTCTCCAGTGCCTTGATGGCGCTTGCTGGGTACGCATTATCGAAAGCAACTTCGATGTCAAGAAAGGTGCAACCTCGCCGTTTCCCAGCGATTTTTGGAGTTCAGTCGTAAGTTGGTAAAAAGCAGTTTAGGAGGATCTGATTGCTCTGTAATCGTGTTGACTAGCGTGTAGGAGTGCGGCATTCAGCGCCCCCGATCTTATGTAGTTATCTATAACCTTTTCCATCCTTTCTAGCATAGAGGAAGTAATTGGCCTGATCGATTTGGCTCTGAATTGGGGATGAAGATTACTCTCACTATTCTCCACAGTTACCATATAAACAACCAGAGGCCTGAAAGCTATAAGGAAGATTAGAAAAAAAGTAAAACAATTTTGTTTTTTGCAAGTTTTTATTGAAAGGTTCAGCTTGTCCTTTGTATTAGCGTCTGAACGGAGTTGGGGTTAATTCCATTCATTTTTGGAACCAAGCGACATTGAACTTATCAAAATTACATAAAAGTTAAGAGGTAACACGAAGATTACCCTTGAAATGATTGGATATACGGAAGATTAGAAAAAAATCAAAACATTTTTTGGTATTTTTATTCAATCTGTCAGTTGTATAGGCGTTTGAACGGGGTGTGGGTCAACTGCATCCAATTTTTGGAACCAAACGACATTAAGTCTTGATCATCAATTGATGTAGAGAGCCATCCTATACGTTATTCGTCGTCAAAGGGTTCTTTAACCCCTTTGAATAATTTGGCACGCGGCAAAAAAATTATCGCCGATAGCTTTTTCCAACATTTTGACCGTTTCGGCGTCAGAAATTTGATTCTGGACACAAAATTTAATGGAACTCCGTTGTTGAATAATATAAACATATTAAAACAGTATTTGGACGAATGAATTTTGGCGCGAAATGTAAACTAAAACGTCTTACTATATTTTGCTCACAGTATGTTGCATTATGAGAAATATTTGTACTTTTATCAAATATCTTTTCAAAACAAATAAACCAAATTTGTGGTCTTTTTAAGGGCAAGTCTAATTTTTTAGTTTGTTTAATGAAACTCTTTAAGAATTTTGCAGAACTTCATGACCCCTACTTTCACTATATTTACGGCATTATATCGAACTTTTCACAAAGTTTATTTGAAATTGTAAAAAATTAAAGCTTTCAAGCCGGAATAAACGAACCGAACGTATGAGTTATTTTATTTATTAGATTGACGCTAAGACTTTGTGAAAAGTATTGCTGATAAAACAACTTCAATCAGGCAATTTCTAATAACAAAGTTTTGTCTTAACAATGCTAGTGATTGTACTAGACTTCAAAAGGACTCAATGGCTTCACAAAAAATTTCGTACGACTTTGTTGCTTATTCCAAGTGATATTATATCAAATGGATCTGGTTTCCACTGAGACAAATACGCTCAACTTGTTGCCTAGTGTAATTTGAATTCTCGCTTTGAAAGAGACACTTTCTTGTACAGGCACAAGCCTGCAAATGAAGGTGCGGCGAACTTTGCCACTTTTAAAGTACGCACCTTTCTTCATTCTTCATTCTTCATTATAAAGCATTTAAATGCGAGCTGTTAAAAGCGTGAAAAGGGTTTACATTAATGAGTTGCACGCGAAAGTTGTTCGCATCCGCCAACTTGCCTGTAATTTGAAATGTGTCTGCGTGCAGCATTTCAGCGCGCTCAATTTAGACGTGGAATAAGAGCTCGCAAACGATTTTCTCAAGCAATGAAGGCATTAAGTGCTGCTCCTAGAAAATGGTGCACCGTTTGGCGTTTCTACAATTTCGTTTTAAACTTTTCCTTGCTTCTCATGGTTTCTTTTCTTCATTTGTGGCAGCTATAAACAATGAACGCGTACGAAAAATTAAAATTCGAGACGGTTTCGTAAGTTGCCTACAAATGCTCCTTGATGCTGCTGCGCTGCTATAGCGACCGTCCACCCGTTTGGTATTGCGCGACATGTATATTTATATGTGTTTGTGTGGGTGTGTGGAATAATGAAACACTTGCTTTGTGTTGGCCTGTCGCTTTGACATTTAACTTTTGCCACTTGAAATGTGAACAAGGAGCAAACGCCAAGTGCTGGCTGCTTTTTTCTGTACAACGAAAACAACAACAATAACCGAAATTATAATAATGAAAAGTACACTGAGATGTTTTAGGAAAAAATGCAGGGGAGCGGAGGAATGCACACATACATAAATACATGCATTTTATATACATATACACACAGCTGCCTTTGTGCTGAGCTTGCTTTTAATATTTTCATGTACATTTACATATGCATTTATATACTATATATTTAAAAGTACATATGTGCGCATACGTTTTGTTGGTCTCTTAACAGCAATTAACTGAAGAAAATAATTGTTTGTCGACAGCAGCGACGCCACTTTTTGCACTCTTTGCCCCGACTGGCGCTGACTGCTAATTCCTTTTGCCTCAACAGCAGCAGTGCAATATTGTTGATAGCCAACAGCAATTTGCAGCTAAGCAATTATTATTCCTCCGCGAAACATGTCGCTTGTTTTTGAGTGCATATAATAGCAGCGACGGCCCTTAACCGGCCATAAAAGGCAAACAAAATAGAATTTTTAATAAAAGTGCTTAAGTAAAGATACATGTTATTGCTGCTTACTAAGCTGCTGCTGATTTTTTCGAACAAAATAAACGGAAATTCAGCGAGTATACGGCGGTCAGTGGCACTTAATTTCAAATAGAAATGCAGTGACCGTTATGTTGAGTATATAAAAATTACAATAAACACAACTACACACATATACACATATGTATATATTATATATATGTACACATCTTTTATATAATGTGCATCTACTATACATTCCATTCAATGTGGTGCCGCGCGAATGTCATTAGAAGCGTTGTCGTTATGTCAGAGAGAGAGCTTGAGTACAAAAGCTGATTGGCAAGCTAAAAGTGCTGGTCATCGTAGCGCTCGATTGCGCACTTAAGACGGAAGCCAAATTGTTATTTGTTGCCCAATGACTTGCAACATATGTGTGTACACAAATAATAAATGAAATGAGGAACAAAGATAAGCTAAGTGTATACAAAAGTAATGATGGCATATGCTGTTCGCTTACTAACACCAGGGAAATTAGTTTGAAATGAGTGCAGTGAAAAAAAAGGACGAGCAAAGGATTAACTTGAAAATGAGCGAAGTGATAGGGAATCGCAAGTTGATTAGCAAAGAATGAGGGTCAGATATTTTCTTTCTTTAAAAAAAAGGTAGCAAAAATTCGAGAATTGACTTCTTGAATCAAAAGTATTTGGTTAAAAGCTTATCACAAATTTAGCAAACTAAGAAGGAAAGAAGCTGATATAGCATTGTTGTTTTCAAAATAACTCTTTAGTTGAAAACCAAATTCTTTCTTTAATCCAATATTTTTTAAAGACCTTATCAGAAGTGTAGTATTGTCACTCGATAGAACAGGCTGTAGGAACATGAACGGAATAGTAACTGGTCACTGTCTAGTGGCGGCACACGCCCACTGAATGGGGCTGACAGATGGAGAAGACTGCACAAAATATTTAGAGTAGCGCACCAGGGAACCAATGGAACATCTCTTGTGCTTTTGTCATGCATTGGCAATACTACACTGTAAGCATCTGTGGTCCCCAGATTATGATACCCTGGCGGAGGTATCGATCCTAAAGTACGACTACTTCTCTTGGACCCAGGAACTGAACTTCATCTGGCATCGCAAAAAAGCAGATCTGGTCTATGTGTAGTTCGTTGGAAGATTGAATAGTAAGATGAATCGTCGAGGCGACGACTACAATCCATATTGTTTCTGATGTCTAAACTTGTAAGCTTAACAGAAAGCTTAAAGCTTAACAGAACGGTCAAAACTATTCTGAGGGGAAAGTTGCAACATTTACTCTATGTTTTAGGTTCGAAAAAGGTAACTTTCTTTGCTTTAAAGATACTTCTTGCAAGTTACTGACAAACCTTCTTGTGGTTATTTATTATTCTTAAGGTCTGCAAGGTTTTGCAAGGGCGGTTAACGTTCTTGGCGTATTATCGCATAATCTGCATAAGATAACATAAGCTCTTCTAACATCGGTCGGAATAGGAAGCAAACAGGTAAGCTCCTGAATAGTAAACGAAAGTACATGTAAAGAATTACATTCAGACGAAAAGAACATACTAAACGGTTCTCAAATTCCCTGCCGTAAAATTACTGCCTCTCTTTTCCCACACACCCACCAAACACTACTCATCACCAATGCGTTGAAGAACAAAAATAAATTATATTCATATACATTTATTATTTATTTTTCTATTATCATATATCTCATTCAATTGAGGTCGTGGCTTTCTATTTCCTTTCGCGCTGCAATGAAGTTTGCTTTATCTGATGTTGACTTCCATTTATATTGGTTATGTTGTTTCTGAGTCAATATTGTGCCAAATGAGTTCACTAATAAAAGCTAAAGGTGCTGCTCGCTCAGCTGCCCACGTTGTACCTTTCAAACCAAAGCAGTACTCGTATGCTAAGGTCGAGCAAAAGTCATGTAGTTCCGCATATGCTCAATACACGTAAGCTACGTGTACATATGTTTATACACTAATGCCAAAACATACATATTTAACAAAAAAATGTGTAGTTTTAATCCTTCTCGCTCCTGATCGCTCCTTTCATGTTTACTCTCCCGAGGCTCTGCGGGTTAGCATTAAACCAACATTTGTGTTCATCTATCAGCGTTTGTAGTTTAGCTCCGCTTTGTGTTGGTACCCCGCGGCATTAGTTGTAAAGTTGTTGTGCACTCAGCTGGTTGCTTCAGCGAATTAAACACCTCGGGCTAAATTTATTTTGTATTTTCCTTGTTTAGTTTTTAATCAACTTTCAACTTTGAGTTAAATGACCTTAACAGGGTTTGCTTTCGCTGTTTGAAAATGAGCGATTAGGTTATGCTTCATAAGTGGAGGATTATGGATTTATGGACATAGAAATATTAAGCAAATCTATGATTAAATTACGCTTACATTTTCGATCGAAATTTCTTAAACATTTTTGTTTTTTTTTGTATTTACATATAACTAGCAGGAGGAAGCATTTCTTTGTATTTTTATTTTGCCACAGATTAAGAGATACAGTTTTATAGTATATTTATAATAAAGAACCTAACTTAAATAAATAAATTTCTAATGCAATTGACCATGTTCAATCACTTATAATATTTTCCACACTTGATTCATCATTTGAAAAAATTTTAGTTCGAATCTAATTGCTGATAATTGAATCGTTGAAAATAACGGAATTTCTGTATGATTTTTATTGCTTTTGCTTTATTCAGGCGCTTTTGGAATTTCTTTTTATGAGCATCATGATTCATTTGAGAGCAGAAATTGAAATCTATTGTCTCAAAAGCACTTTATGTTTATTGGAATAAGCTTTGGGTACTCCTGATGGGCTTGCCCTTTCTTCACTTTTCTACGTCCGATTTTTTTTATACAAATAAAAATACAAAGATATGTAAATTACACATTATCCTAATTCTGTATGTTCACACATTAATCCATATGTACATAAGAATTGACAATCATTTATTTAGCAAGTCATCTATTAGAGCTTCTGATTATTTTCCTGTATCATTTCATGCTTTTCTTGCGGCACAGATGTTGGGTACTGTATTGAGCACTTTGCATCGTAACAAAAACATTATTGAAAAGAGTTGCCGGAATAAATCGATTTTTATAAATATATAAGACATATATAAGACAATCTGTTCGCTGACATGTAGCTGTTTTTTTGAATATTTTGGACAGAAGTCCACCGTAATTGGAACGGCTTAAAAACACACATATAAGCGTAGCCCTTTTCTCGAAAATCTTGACCTAAACCTAGATCTCATTAAGGATGCAATAACTGGTGAAAAACACTTACTAAAAATCAGTTTCCACCTGATATTGTCCGAAATGTCCGGGCAGAAGCAGAACAACCAAGCACTTCAGCGGGTGTTGCTCAAAAAATACGATTATACGATTGCGCTGTGAAATTATCCACTAAAAATAGCCAGAAACTTAAAACAATTTAAACAAACAGCGAAATGTCATTATCATTTTTTTTCTTTAATAAGTGAAAACATGATGACAGATACATTTTACAAGATATTGCAATTTCCGCGAATGACTAAGCACAGAGAAAAGAAAAGAACGGACGCAAAAGCACAATCAAATGCAGAAGAAGTGTAAAAAGTACCGTTTCTCAAGAATTCAGGTCAAATAGGAAGCAAAATAAGTGCGGCAGGAAGAGTTCAATCAAGCATAATGAAGGGGAATACAAAAATATTTATAAATTGTAAACAAAAGCTTAAGAAAATGAACAAGATGTGGCGAAGTAGTCACCAATACTGATTTACAACACACCCACACACACAAACATAGTATGTACGCATTTTATAATTTAAATATTGCGTGAAAAATGCGATTTCTTGTGATGCTCGAATGACGGAAGGTCATGATGGCTTCAGTGAGCATCAACGGAAGCTGTTGAATGTTTTCGCAAATTTATTTGTCACATCCTGTAACAGCTGCAAATCAACTCAGCGATTCTGTTCGTTGGCTTTTTTGAATTTGAGGGTCAGAACAACTAAAATTTTACAAAATATCTAAACTTAATAGCTGGGGATATATTTTACTCATATTTAGAATAAAATAATAATAGAAAAAAAAACATTAATATATTTTATATCATTTGACTTTGTATATGGAATAAAATAGCGAAGGTTGTTTAACTCAGACCCTAATAATCATTTGGGATTATGTATTATTTTTAGATTTTAACATTTCAGTAAAACTTGGCGTAAATAACAAAATTTCCATTATTTGAAATCAATAATTAATTTATTGTCTTATTCCTTTTTCTTTTCTTTATTTTCGTGTATTATTTAAATGACACTGACGCACTCAGCTATCAAATGCAATAAAGAAACACTTAAATAAATTACTTATAGAGGTCGGTTAGTGTGAGTTACACCAAGTAATTATTTATTTGTATGACCCCCGAACTTTAAATTGAAGAATGATATTTTCAAAGTCAAAAATATAAAACTAACAAGGAAGGAAGAGCAAACTTGGGGTGCAACTGAATATTTTATATTCTTGCAACTTGCAGGAACCAAAGCCAGGGAAATATTTTAGGGTGAAAACCGTAAACCAGAGAAAAATCGTCCATATGTTTGTTATATGGGGGCTGGTCAAATTTTTACTACAAACTGTTACCATTAAAATACACTCTCTCTAATTTTCATTCAGATAATCCATATGTTGGCCGATACTTGACCTATAAGGTAACCTGGAAGTTCGAAAATCGTTGGGTTAAGTACATGGGAGTAATCTAATCTAATCTTATATGGGCGTTAAGAAAATTATTTTTTGAGGACAGGATTCAACACATTTTTGACACACAGACAAACTATTGTCAGGAAAAGATTATCCCTCAATTTAAATTATATTATACTTGTATATCTCACAGACTAATCGATATTCGTGATAAATGGTCAACTATAGTGATTGGTGTCCAAATATTTGGTAACTTGGCTTGAATAGTTTTTGATGGATTTGAATGGTAGTTTAAAGGCTAGGTTGTATCGCATTATATTCAATTCTTCTGTATACCGCGAGGTTAAAAAATCAAATGAAATTAGAAATTGTGTCAACGGTGGGGCTCCGTTTTCTTCCACTTTCACTCTGCTAAGTGAGAATGTTATGTACCGAGTTTGGTTGAAAGCGGTCCTTAAATATGTGAATTCACCTTAGCATGGGCGATAGGACGTACATCTCTCTGTGCCAAACTATTTTTCTATATCTTATTTTAGTACTTAGTTATAGCACTTTATAGGATTTCCTTTAATGGCGTTTTGTGAGCGTGGCAGGTAACCGATAACACGCATCTACGAACTCCATAACTTGTTTTGCCAAAGAAAATGTGTTCCTCCAAGTTTCATAAAAATATCTCTATTTCATTTATATATGCATACATAAACCTAAATCTCTCCCACTTAGTTTTTAGTGATACATACAGCCGTTAGCTGAATAAAACTATTATACTTTGTAGCAATATGTTAAAGGGGGTTTATAAAAACATTACATTAATACCCCATCATGAGTGTAATCTCGTCAGCTGGACATTTATATTTTAGATTTTTATTATCATTAATTTCTAATGACTTTCTACTACTTAATTAATTATTCTTTGGTTATAAAGTATTTAAAGTGTACATTAGGGTGGTTCAAATCTTAACTTAATTTTACATTTGAACTCTTACCATATCAAATGCAACAGAAGTAAAATACCCTCATCAAATATGAACCTTTTTTTTTGACTTCAGGGAGTCGCTAGTTTTAGATTATTTTTTCATTTAATTAGCATGGAAATTTTATTTTTTTTTATTCGGATTGAGTTTACACATAATTTGAGAATTACTAAACTTCAAGACAAAAATGTAGTTATAACCACTTAAAACCTAAATACAATTAGAAAGTTTGGAAAAAATGTTTACACAGCAAACATTTACTTTTTTTTTAACATCAAAAAGAAACGTTAAGATAGTGAAATTTAAAAATAAAAATTAAAAATTATTTTAACACACCCTAATGTACATTTATTGTGAGGAGAGGTACAAACTTTTCCAGCGCTCATTTTTCCTTTTAGGCGAATGCGCAAATTTCATCAATAAACTATTAGTATGCAGCTACGTCATGGAGTTTTTTGAAATTTATAAGCATATTTATGTGCCTTTATTTCCATGAACTCTCACCCCCACCACCAAATAAAAATATTATACTCAGCGCACGTTAAATATTTAATCTCTTGAAAGGCTGTGTAAACTTCAAGCAGTTGAAACGAAATATGCCGTCAGAAGGGATAAAAATTCGACTATATTTCAAAAACATTCTTAATTAATAGTGTACTTTCTGTGATTGCTTCTGTGATTACTTTCCAATATTTTCCTTAAGATGTCCAAATTTGTACGAAAATATTCATGTAGCATGTTCATGTAGCTCTGTAACTTCCGAATACCCTTGTTTACATTTTCTGTTCGAATGCAAAGGTAAATATTTCAATGATCACGGCATGTTTATGTCATATTATGAATTTGAATAGAGAAATTTAAGCCTAGCTAAGGCTTGCGGTAAAAAAATGAACTAAATATCAGCCCGCCGAAGGGACCCATCGTCTTGTTTACGAGACGTAGTTCCCTGTACGAGCCATGGAGACAGAGATATAGAGATGACACATATTGGCAAACATCTTGTTCTCACGCTGGATTCCACTCTGAAGTGCAAGTCCACTCTGAGCACTAATGATGTGCAGTCGATTTGCTGATAAATCCTGGGACCGCAAGCCAAGGATTGTCAGTTGATTGAAAACCATGATCATTCCACCGGTTATCACGTGTGAGGCGGTGCCTTGGGTTTTAATCGCAACTTTGGTAGGACTTCAACTATCCAAGCTGTGACGACTTGCATTCATTTGCGTGTCAGGTGACATGCGCACATGCCCGACGGCAGCAATTGAAGTCATGCTTAAACTCAAACCACTTCAACTAGTAATCGGTCAGCTAGCCAAACACGTACTGCTTCTAATGACAGCAGAAAGGTTTGATGGAGGTAAAATAATCTGAAGCCAGCATAAGAAGGACTTAAGTGGTGAAATACCTTTAGCTCTTCTGCCAAAGGACAGTACCAAAATAAAAACATCAATAAGAAGCTCAAGGTTAACCTTAGCAGGAAGGCTTATTGGAATGAGGACCTGAATCCTTTATCGTGTTTGGTTCCCACACAATAAAAGAGCTGCTCCGCAAGGAAGAATTGATATTGGCAACAATTCCAAGGCATGTGCCATGCCAAGTTGCTAATGGGTGGTTAGGTTTAATATGTTTCTCAACCTACAAAGGGACAAATTCAGGCTGTAGCATTCTACACTGGCCACTGTATGCTCAAGAAGCAGTTATATAACATGGATTTAGATTCCCTTTCACAAATTCCGTTTCTGTGACAGTGTGCGGGGGCACCTGCTGATTGACTGCATGGCATTCTGCAGAGGCAGTATAAAGGCCCTTGTTTCCAAATATGGATCACATCGCCTCAATAACACCTAGCAGAATATAGAAATTTATGAATTTTGTTTGTGCTAAATGAGTCGATGTTACTTGGGAGACGGCAATATAATATTACACTGTACTTTACTGCCGAAAAATATTACTCCAAGACGATTGATACTGACAAAAGAGACCACAGAGCCGCTAATAAGTTCTCTACTGCAACATTTTCATTTAAAAATACAAACACATTATGAATGTATTCGACATGTGAACTCCGATAGTAACTTTTTTATGATGAAAGAATTCTGCGAACGTAATATTCATTTTATCTATGTAAAAATATTATAAAAAACTGACTGATTCTAAGATATTCAATTCCCATATTTCGGCCTTGAAATCGTAATTTGCTTGTGGTTTCCATAATCATGTAGCTTAAGATTGAGATAGATGCTGGAGTTGTCAGCAGGACTGCAGGCAGCCTCGAAAGTAACAGATTATTCTTTGTGCGGGTAGCAGGCTACATCGTCTATGTACTTGTTGAAAGTGTGCTTTGCAAGCAGTAGTTGAAGCTGTCATTTAAAAAGAGAGTTTATATATTCAATTATCTTTTGTTTTAGAGCTTCACTGCTTATTTCTGAAATTGTTTCTTAAAATTATTAGAAAAAAATAAAAAAAAAATTTAAATTTTAAGGGGGTATTCTACTCTAAAATTTAAAAAAAAATCAATTTTTTTTTTTTTTTCATAAAGGGTGATTTTTTAAGAGCTTGATAATTTTTTTAAAAAAAAAAACGCATAAATTTGCAAAATCTCATCGGTTCTTTATTTGAAACGTTAGATTGGTTCATGACATTTACTTTTTGAAGATAATTTCATTTAAATGTTGACCGCGGCTGCGTCTTAGGTGGTCCATTCGGAAAGTCCAATTTTGGGCAACTTTTTCGAGCATTTCGGCCGGAATAGCCCGAATTTCTTCGGAAATGTTGTCTTCCAAAGCTGGAATAGTTGCTGGGTTATTTCTGTAGACTTTAGACTTGACGTAGCCCCACAAAAAATAGTCTAAAGGCGTTAAATCGCATGATCTTGGTGGCCAACTTACGGGTCCATTTCTTGAGATGAATTGTTGTCCGAAGTTTTCCCTCAAAATGGCCATAGAATCGCGAGCTGTGTGGCATGTAGCGCCCTCTTGTTGAAACCACATGTCAACCAAGTTCAGTTCTTCATTTTTGGCAACAAAAAGTTTGTTAGCATCGAACGATAGCGATCGCCATTCACCGTAACGTTGCGTCCAACAGCATCTTTGAAAAAATACGGTCCAATGATTCCACCAGCGTACAAACCACACCAAACAGTGCATTTTTCGGGATGCATGGGCAGTTCTTGAACGGCTTCTGGTTGCTCTTTACCCCAAATGCGGCAATTTTGCTTATTTACGTAGCCATTTAACCAGAAATGAGCCTCATCGCTCATCGGACACGGACGCGAAACACATTTCGAACCGAACACTGATTTTGGTAATAAAATTCAAAGATTTGCAAGCGTTGCTCGTTAGTAAGTCTATTCATGATGAAATGTCAAAGCATACTGAGCATCTTTCTCTTTGACACCATGTCTGACATCCCACGTGATCTGTCAAATACTACTGCATGAAAAACCTAACCTCAAAAAAATCACCCGTTATATTTAAAGTTTAGACTTCCAAAGATATGACCTTGGAAGGATTTTACTTATTTTTGGAGATACAGCCGATTTTGTGAGGTGGCGTCCGTGTTCACTAGAATTGTCTCCTAAACTTAAAACGTGTTTTTCTCGAAACTACTTTTTTTCCCCTCGGTACCGGCATTATCTCAAGTTCTATAAACGTTTTACTGAAATTTTGCGTAACCCTCTTTATATAATCCTTTATGTTCCTATAGCATCGTGTTAAAATTTTGTTTTTAATATTTTAAAAAAATTCAGGATTTCAAAAAAAAAAGAAAAAAATTTATTTTTTTTTCAGGCAGTCGCCATTTTTCAAAAAAATTTTTCCCTGTTCCCGGACTATAACAGCATCCTTACGATAAGAATTTCTTTTATTTTTTTTTTCAGACCACCAGGAGAGTCAGGATCAATTTACCGGGGTGGCCATTTTTTTTTTTTCACCTGTCCTCCCCCCTCTAATTATTTTAATTTTTTAAAAATTTTTTTTTAAAATTTTTTTTGTATTCTTAAGATATCAACATAAAAATGGATGGAAAAATTTTTTGGTTTTTTTTTTTAAAAAAAATTCCAAAAACTGCCCAAAATTTATTTCTAGAGTAGAATATTTAAATTTTAAAATTATTTTAGCAATACCACCACTAGATATCCTTGACGACTGTACATATGTGTGATTTAATTTTTAAAGTAATATTTGATTATTATGAATGATTATAGATTGACATTTAAAATCGGATATTGGAAGGAACTTTGAAAGCCATTAAGAACATAGAAATAAAAATAAATGGCATTAATATATTTAGTCTTTGTTCTATTACTTTATATTTTGACCCTGGAACTTAATAAAGAAACCATTAATGAATATATGAAAATATAAAATAAATTAACCGAAAATATTGAAGAGGGGGGTTCAAAACCAACTTCACCCTTTATTTTTCTGTGTATAGAACAAAATAAATTCAACACCTTAAACTCACCAACTTCTTCACATGGAGAAGTAGTCATATCATCCTTGAACTCATACAACTTGTTATACCGGTGGGCAAAAATTTGTTGAACACGATTTGCTTTGATGCGAATTGACCCACAGAGGGGGTTTCTCCCTCGTCTTACATAAGCACAGTTCAGCTTTCGCTTTCCCTCTCTGCTTGCACACTGTAATTACTGCGCTACAAATGCGTGGCGCTATAACACGCTGGCAATAAGACGCTTAACTGCAGGTAAAACACATAAAGTGAAAGCAGCAAATTAGCCAGAACCCCCTTCTGAACCGTTAAATGAATTTATGTATGTGTGCGTGTATGCCATTGGGGAAACGGATATGAATGCTGGAAATTGTGTTTAACAACCACTGACTTTCGCTTTTCATTTGCCGCATTATATTACCCAGCAGCGCCATAAATTCTATAGATTGCTGCGCTCATTATACTATCGATAACCTACTTTGATTTTCTTATTTCGTTTAGAAACTTTATTACAGCGCAATTGCGCTGCTTTAAATCCACCGTTACTCCGCTTTCCGCTACCCTTTTGTAAACCCGAGCTAATGAAACTTTTTTTGTGTGTGTGTGAGGTGATCAATGCCATTTATGCTGCCGAGTTATTTTAGTTTTTGTGTGTAAAATTATATTTATTACTTCCTGCTACTTTTTTCCTTTAACCCCATACACACACACATACGGGCGAGTCATTGGAAATTTATTTATTTTCGCATCGTAAAAATTCTGCTGCCGGGCAATCGATAGCACGCGAAAAGAAATTGCTAGCTATAAAAAGTAAATATTTGCTGATGTGCAGATTTACTTTTCATTATGCCCGTTTGTACCTGCGTGTGTGTGTGGGTGAAATACTCGGTTATTTGCTTATTTAAGTGGTATATGCTGATTACATTTTCCCCTCTTGTGTAGCCAAACAATGTTTAACTCACCAAAAGCACTCACCTGCTTCCCCTTTATGGCCACCGTTTCGCTCTTGTTAAATCTGTAGACTCGTATAACGGTTATTTGTAGTGTTGGTGCTTTGTAGGGGCATTTCCCCAGTTGAAGGTGCAATAAAACCCAAAACTATGGTTAATGAACTGACTTACGCGCTGTGTGTCTTACATTGTAATTTCAGCAATAGCTACAAGGCCACTCGTGAGGGTTGAGAAAACATTTAATTTGTAACTTTTGATGATGCCACTTTATTTTCTAGGTTATATACTTAATAGTTTTTTGAGTTTTGTTTTTGTGACTCCCCTTCGGCTGCTCGCTTGTTTCATGTTAGGTTTATTTTTGTAGTTGTTGTTTGCTGCAGCGTTTTTCGCTCATTTACCTTTACACAGCAGCTCAAAGATTTATGTGCGCAAGCGTGCTTACGTGAGCGAGTTCTCCTCTCTCTCACTCCCTATCTCTCTCTAAGTAAGCAATGCAGTAATTTTGTGCAATAGTGTGTGTTTACGCTTTCTTTGTTGTGTGTGTTTGTTGTACTTTATTTGTTTGTTGTTGCCGTTAGCATGCGCTATAAAGTTATTGTTCTTCATTAGTTCCTGAAGTGTGAAGGAAAATTTGGCCGTGTACTGGTATTTAAGTTGCGTATACGCCGGGCCCCTTAATTAGAAGTACATACAAGTTTTATTTGTTGTAATTGAAATAGAAAAAAATTTTTATTACCCCTGACTAGTGTAAATAACTGTCATTTTAAAAAAACCCAAATGGGGGTTTTTCTTTTTTGGGTAAAAAACAGCATTTTTTCACAAGTTTTTTCTCATAAAAAAATTAAATTTTTTTATCGATTTTTTTTGTTAAATTTATTTTAAACAAACAAAAAAATTTAAAATTAAAAAAAAAAAACAATATCCTAAACCGGCCATTGCGGCGCCATTTCAGCACCCTTCGGAATAAGTTTCACACCGTTGGTTGGAAAACTCCTTACAGGATCATCTAAAGTACAAAAATACGTGTTTTAGTTAAAACCTTAACTTAGAACGTGGACAGGGATAAAAAAAAAAAATTTAAATTGAATTTTTGGCACACTTTTTAACAAAAACATTAAAATTTCATGAAATTTCGCGATATTTTTTTCAAATAGTTGTAAAAACTTTCCCTTTGTTCAAGACTTTAAGAATTGTATCTCAAAAACTGTGTAATTTATAAGATCGGTTGGGGGTTTAAAAATTTTCCGGCCCCCCCAAAAAATTTTTCCCTTTTAGCTAGCTCGGCCAAAGTTTTCAAAGCAGTATCTCCGAAACTATTACTCATATCAACTGAAATTTTGAAAAAATACTCTGAGGTTTAATTTAATAAAACTACAAAAATTGATTTTTTTAAAATTTCCCGTGAACCCCAATAACCCTTAACAATTTTTCAGAAAAAAACATTCATCTACAATTTTTGGGATATAAAATTTGCGTGTTGATTGCATATAATTTCAAAATAGTTCACTTGCGGTATTAGGAAAAAAGTGCCTTCATATCATGGAAAGAAATTCAACTTCAGGAAAAAAACATGAGATGGATCTGATAACTGTTGGACCATTATGTGTAAGGCACTTTCTTAATATTGGAAAACGTTCGAAGGTTAACCGGTTTCAGTTAGCTAATATATAGAGGAAAATTCTCTCGGAATAAGTTCATAAAATTTCTTTTAAAGTTGAAAGGTTTTTTTAAAGGGAATAAGGGAAAAAAATTTTCCCTTCCTTTTGACTATAAAACGCTATAAAATTATTTTATATCAATTGACTGCCCCTTTAAAGGATAATAATCGCATGCCAAATATTGGAAAATCTTCTTTCCTAGACTTTAAGTTGATTGTTGTTAGAAAATATTTTTCTAGAATAAAATTCTGCTCCCAAATACATACGTATTGTGTTTTGGCCGAGGTGTGTCTCACCGATGATACATTGGCAGCCAACGTGTTGAATTTCGAATGGTTAAAAAACATCGAAATTTCAATTTAATAGGAAAGTGGGAGTAAAAATAAGTGTCGAAACTATAGTCTTAAAGTGAAGATGAAATTCGTCTGTCGAATACTGTCCTTTTGCTTTCCGCACTTGAAGTTAAGCAAATGAGATGCTATTTACCAGATTACGTAGTCAAATATTTATGTGCAAGTTTATATAAAAAAAAATCTTGACTCAAAGCAATAACTCCACATATTGAACATTCGCCCGGTTTGACAGAAGTAATTATTGTCATCAACACGCTGCATACAAGATAACCAGAAAATCGTATATAATATATATATGAATGTACTTATATATTTAAGTCTAAGCAAATTGATGGATAGTAAAAAATAAGGGAAAAATCATAATTCAGTTCTGCTGAGTAGCAGATGATGAACTGAAAGCAGAAATTATTAGTCAGCAGCCACATACTTTCCCTTGACTTAATGTGATATGTCGTACATGTTGTGCTCTTATATTCGGTTCACATTTGCAAGTATGTCTATATGGATAAAAGATGTATTAGCGATCCAACAGTGATTTTCGTAAACTTAACTACCAAATAATTGATATACATATACGTATATTAAGGTGTCTGTGAGCCACATTGATTCAGGTTTTGCACCGAAATTTCGAGTTTTCCCCCAAAAAAACATTCAAGTTATCAAATCTTTTATTACATCTTTAAACAATTTTTTTCCTTCAAAAATTTTATATGAGATTTTTTAACCTTTTGTATAAATTTTTGTATCTCAGAAGCAAATGAATCTATGTCTTTGCAAAAGTAAGAGTGAAATAAAAAATTTTTCACAGCAAAACAAATGTGTTGTATTAATATAGTACACCATGTCGAATGAGCAACACACAATCCTCTCCATGAATGCTCAACTCATTTCAGGTGTAACTTTAACGACTTTTAAAGAAAATGTTTCTTTTTTCATCATCTAGATGCTTTTTTTATGCGAAAATGCTTATATTAGAAGATAAATTTTATAAAATTTTCTTATTTAGTGCAAGATATCAAAAAATGTCATGCCATATACACGAGAAATATAATTTGATTTAGGCACGGTTTAAATTCGCAGTAAAGAGTTTGTTTTCAAATAAATAATAATAAGAAACTTGGAAAAAATCATGGCACCTTAATATGTGAATAGATAAACTTAAATAATGTATGTAGACAGATATGAGTATATGCTAAATTTTATTTATTATTGAGCTCATAAAAGATTGACCAACACAAAAAAATTATTGACCTCCTCAAATATTGCCCAGACTTTTGCAATAAGCTGAAGAAGTGTTAGCGTTCATCATGTGGTCAACCAATATGTATATTTATATGTATGTACGCAAGAGAGTAGTGTGATATAGTTTTACGTCCGAGGCTGTCGTGTTCGCTGATAGATAGCATGTTGACAGCAGGAGATGAAAAAAATATTTTCACGGCATGCGTAATACGCTTACATAAATAAATATGTAATAAATATGGGCACACACATTTTATTTGCCATAAATAAATACGCTGACCGCAAGCGCTATGAAGTAGAATATTTGGCGAAGAAAAGCGGCGGGTGAAAGCATTTCATGTACGCAGCACTACACATATTTATATATATTATATACCATATTTATAAACATGCCGTATGTATGTACTCTACTTGTTTGCCCATTTTAGTGCTAGTGCTTCTATTATTTGTATTTGCATTGTTTATTTACGCGTTGATGAGTGCTGTTGGGTCATTTGAAGATGACCTAGAATGGCTTACGCTGCAGCGCAGTGCGAGTGCTGGTTTTAGTAACGCTTGCCTGCATTTGCATATGGCCATGCCGCTGCATAAGTGCTGCAGCGCTCTGCCAATTTGTGTTCGTGCCTTTGCGTTGGCGGCCAACGAGGTCACTGCGATACGCAATATTTGCGTTTATCAAACACCAACAGTGGAAATTAAAAAAAATGAAACAAACAGATTCCTACTCTGCGCAAATAACATCAGATACTCCTATAGTACATGCAAGAACATGACGCGTGTGTTGGGTATTAATGGATTCTGCAAAAAATGCTGTGGTCTGTCTAGCTGCGCAAGTATACACTTATGTGAGTTGCTGTCACGGCAGTTCTATGGATTTGGCATACCTGACCATTAGTTTGATTTGCTTTTGCATTTGGCGCGGTATTTGTTGGAGGTTTTGCCTTTTCGTTTTGTCAAATATTTTGCGCATTCGATTTGCATGAACACGGCGTAAGGTAGGAGTGCAAATTAATGCTGTAGAGCATAAAGGAATGTGAAAAGTATTCGATGTTTTATAGTTTTTGAATTACATAGAAATCAGAATGGAAAAAATGAACTTTTTATATTAGTATTTAGTTAACCCACCACCCCTTACGAGTATTTAAAAAAAAACTGGACCTTAAAGTAAAAAGTTTTGTAAAAAATGATTGTTATCCTGATTTCTGACCATTCAAAATCAATTTGTATGGCAGTTAGATATATTGTATAGTACTCCGTTTGAAACAATTATTTTGGGTAATTTGTAACGATGCTTTTAATAATAATAATCTCTTTTAAAAATAGATGTCTTGTCAAACAAATTAGTTTTCTATACAAGGACTTTAGTTGAAATGGTGGGATCCGACAAACGAGCAGCTTTTTGGTGAGAAAATAACGTGTTAGCGACTTCATATCTATATCTATATCAAAAAATTAGGAATAATTCACGGATATACAGACGCTGATATGTTTCAACAAAGGGGCAGAAATAAGGGGCTATACCAGTGACACTTTTCTCGAAATGACATTTTTAGACTTCAAATTAAAACTGAGTATTTTTGAATACATTTACTATATACCTTATTACGTTCAAAGAAGTGCAAAAATTTCAATCCCGTTCTCTTAAATAATTTCACGAAAATCGCCAAAAAACCCCTTAAAATTTAAATCAACTGTTTGTAACAAAAGCAACAAGGCCTCGTAGGTGTCTTAAATCTGGTAGCACGGGGAGCAGTTAACACTTGTAGTTCGATCCAATCTGCTCATGGGCTTTAGAAAAATTCAATTCCGTGTGAAGCCCGGTGCTGGGCCCATACACGCCAGAGGTTATAGATAAGCATCGAACCCAACCAATTGGGATCAAAAAATACTTGCAAAACTTGCACTTGGGATGCTGATCAGCCATTGTTTTGATCTACGGTATCGGACAAAACATTTGCAACTAGAGCGAAGTTTTAGATTTTTTTTTGTCTTACAATGCCATTTTCCCTTACAATTCCTTCCTGTTTCTTGTTTTTGAGAACTTTTTTAGGAACAAAACTGTGGAAGTAGTGTAGTAGTAGTAGTGCCAAAAAAACTGATGAAAAAACTGACAGCTCAATTGTAAGAGAGGTAATAAAAATATCCATTTTAAAGTGCTCCGCAATTGGTAAAGGAGCTCGGGTTACCGATATACTCACGAACTGTCGCTCATCGTCTAAACAACGATGATTTGCCAGTTACCGACCAGGGGAAAAAACTGCTTATTAGCAAACTAAAACGATTGTGTTCACTAAATCGTCTAGAATGGCTACAAAGCAGGTTGGGAAAACTGTGTTTTAGTGAGGCGTCCAAATTTAATTTGGTAGGAAGTAATGGCGTGAGTTTTGTTCGACGCTCACAAAACAAGCGTCTTAAAAATTTCTATTGTCAAAAACAGTTGCTTCATTGTTTTAAGAGTAGCACGAATCGGTGCGTTTATAGAGACCTAATGGAATCCGCACTGTTCCCACATGCTGATTGGGAAATGCCACATAAATGGGTTTTCCACCAGGACAACGACCCGAAGCATATGGCGTAGGTCCCAAAATCCTGATTACAGATAAATAAAGTGGATGTAATGGAGTGGCCTTCACAATCCCTAGACTTTGATTCCAAAGAAAATTTGTGGGAAATTGTAAAAAGAGGAATTGATCACAGTAATGTGCCAAATACTGATCACTTTTTTCAAAGGGCCCTGGAGACATGGAGAAATATACCCCAAACCATAGTGGATAACCTTATAGCTTCAATGCCGCAGCGATGCAAAGCAGTTATTGAGGGTAATGAGTTTGCTACAAAATAATAAGTTTTTCTTTAATTTTATTAAGAATAAGTGAACCGTTCTATTTGAATTGCAATTGTTTTGTCTTATTGAATATAGATGTTATATCTTTTTTTTTTTTTTTATAAAAATAAACTGAAAATTAATATTAAATGTGCCTTGTTTACCTTAAATAACGTCCAGTATTTAAAATAATATTAAAACAGTAGGTTTCCGGCAATTATTTTCTGTGTAATCGACAGTAGTTTCATAATCATATTTCAGTTGCAAATATTTTATCCGATACTGTATGTGCTTAAAAAAAAAACCGTGAGGTTAGGCCGTTGATGGGAGGTACTCACGTAAATCACTGTTACAAACAACTTAAATATTTAATATACCCTATTCAAGGTGTAAAAATAACCGATTTTTGTCGTGTTCATGCCTATACGAGATACTAATTATGATAGACCCAAAAAACAGTTCAGCACTCAATTAAAATATTCAGATATTCATTTTAGTCGCCTTTTACGATAGGCATACCTTATCACGGATAAATTCTAACCCCAACCCGCCGGGGGAAAGCCCAGCAAGGTCTATCATAGTATGCTGGACTTGCGTCACAGTACACTTACATATGTACTAAACATTAACTCCCATTGTAGTTCACTGGTCTTACGGAACCGCCTTTAGGCATTTTTTCACAGAACCAAGCTTTGCTAAGACTGGCTCTTCATGGATACTTTTCTGGTTTATTCTTCGCTTATTCTTTTATTTTTACTATTATGCTGTCTTTCGTATTTTCTCAATTCCTGGTTAGCAATTGCTGACCATACCTTGACTTTAACCCTTGACTTTATTACACACGAGTTTAAGTTGTATCATGTGGTGCACAATATTTTCTGTGGTCGCCCGTCTCTATGTCTGAGCTGCACGCTATTAATGCCTTTATCACAGTGTGGACATTTTGTTTCATCATCGTGACCGTATTTATAAAGATATTGTGGGAGACACCCGTATGCGGTCAAGGCTTGTACATATATTTCCGATTAGTATATACCCCCATCTTCCTTTTCTTGCAATTTCCCAGCGCTTCTGCCACTGAGATGTGCTTTTCTGCCTTTCTTCGTTTCGTTCTACTGTTGTAAGTTGTCTTCCAATGAATCTGAATTTTTTCTACACCCTTTTTGAGTTGTAATGCCATTTAGTCCATCGAAATAATACCCGTTATGACCACAAACGCCTTGTGCGAGACCGTGCTGAAACCTCTAATCGACCTTATTGCATTTGCCCTTTCACAGATCTTGCTTTTATTCTAAAAATGAGATAAAGGTATTAGCCTTACCGCCGGTTTTTATCTTATCTCATCTCAAAATAAGTTCCGATTTTAAGTAAATCTGAGTTTAATAGCACTTCGTTAGAGCTATATGCCCCCATTGTCCCCTCTTCAAATAACGGAAGTTGCGTTTATTGATTTTCACATAGGTTCACCAAGCGTTGATGCCACATACAAGAATACTAAGAGAGACTTTCTCAGGCTATTTACATTGCGGTGAAAATGATTTGGCACATTCGGCGAGAACACACTGAGAGAGGCTTGAGCGTGTGTGAAGTGCGAACCGCAAATTGTGCATTTTGGCTGCTGACTGGTTATAACGCTGGCAGCGTACATACACAGATACACAATTACGAAAGTAAGCAAGTGTGTCGAGCGCAAATGCCCACACGCATAAAGCATAAAAGGAAGTTCTGCTGAATTGCCTATTTTCGCAATTTCATTTCAAGATTTTTGCATTTCGGGCCACATCAACAGTGGAAAGCGGCTGCCAGAAGGACACAGCAATATGAAACTGCAACCGACATAAATGCGCAGCTGCACACAAAACCACAGCCACTACCGTGGAAGCGAGAACCAAAAAAACGGGTGGAATATATGCCTTTTGGCATTGTCGTTGAACATCGAAACCTCTGTGCCAACAACGCATTGCCTGCGGCCCATTGCCAGCGTTGGCATTGTTCAACCTTATTGATGACCACAAAGTAGCCTTGAGGAAATTGCGAAAAAACGCCAACGGTCTTGGCAAATCCAGTACAGCATGGCACAAAAAAAGGCGAAAAAAAATTACAGCAAATATCAGTTGAAAATTATTCGAATACTGCCCACGTAAGCAATTCGCATTTTTGCCTGACGCATTTCGCATTGTGCGCCTCCACACTGCAGGGCCAGTCACCAGGGCGTATGAGTAACATCAGCATTTTGTCAAGCGGCAGGCAGTACAATTGCAGAGACCATATAACTGCGGTCAGAAGTTGACTTTCGGGTCACAACATATTTACGCAAGTGCACGCAAGTGCACAAAAGTAATGACGAAAAAGTTTCGTTTTAGGCAATCATGGCTGTGTATATAGATTCGCAGCGCGACAGCAGCAGCTGGAAGCGAACCAAAATTTCTGGCGGGCTGAGCTGGCGATTGGCACTTTTGTAATGGAAGGAGGTCACGACAAAGAAATGAAAATCACACTTTTACTTTGTGTATAACTGCTGGAGGAAAGCAGTAATTGATCAAAGTGCACTGTTAAGAAAAGGTCTTATATGTCGTAAAAGGAATGTAGTTGATAAATATTAACTTTAGCGTTGTAAATTTATCACTTATTCAAATAGTTTTTCAAAATATTTATTTTAGTAGAAATATTTTAGGTATTATGTGAAAAGCGGACAGTTGACTACATTTATTTGGGGGTTAAGAGCAGTCAAGGATTTTCAAAAAATAAATATGTGTTTTCCTTACCTAAAGTGCACTTTAAGCGGTTAGGAGTAGTTAGAGTTTTCAAAAAATTATTTTTTTTTGCATTTTCGTTAAGTGAAATATCTTAAAAATATTCTTTGAAAATTCATGTTGATCTGATAATTTGTTTTTGAGTTATTCAAGAAATAGAAAAGAGAGCTCGGGCACTTCAAAGCAAAAATGTTAAACTTTAAACGCGTTTTTCTCAAAGTAGGCCATTTAAAGTTGACCCATCTGGCAACGCTGTAACTTTTAACAGCGCTGACAAATCGGCTAATGTCATACCGCGTTAGAAGCGTCATTCGAAGACAATTTATACCATGGAACAGTACACTCCAAAAGAACGCGCTAAAATTGTTCAGCTTTATATTCAAAATAACTTTTCAATTGTGTTAACTCAACGTGCGTTTCGCAAAAAAAATAAAGTGAAAAGTGCTCCAGTTAAGAACACAATTAAGTCTTTATACGCGAAATTTGTGAACACCGGTAATCTCAGTAATGCCAGTCATGCATCCAGACAACGCACAAGACGTTCTGATGAAAATATCGAAGCTGTACGAGCCAGTATTGAGGAGACTCCATCGACATCGAGTTATCGCCGCCCTCAGGAATTAGACATCTCTCGCACCACTCTCCGACGCATAATTCATAAAGATTTGAAGATGTTTCCATATAAAATTCAAATGGCACAAAAACTAAACCCAGCTGATTATCCGCGACGCCTTAATTTTGGCAAACAAACAAATGGGTCAACTTTAAATGGCCTACCCTGTATGATTTTTGAAATGGTCACAACTGTAACTCGAAAACCGCTTAGTAGATTTAAATAAATAAGCTTTTAGAATACATAATAAACTCGGGCCCGATCGAAGGGTTTTTGTTTTTTCAAAAATTTCGATTTTTTAAGACCAATTAACTGTTGATTTTTTCCCAAAAATTTAGCAAAAAAATTTCTGAGGCCGCCATTTTGTTAATTTTTGAAAAAATAAAAATAAAATCCTTCGGCCCTATAGAAGGATTATCTATTTATAAAATTAATTTTTTTCGATTGATTTGAAATGACTCTCTAAGGACTTATGGTTGTCACCGCAAGTACCTTTTTTTGGAACTGGGTCACCACAAGCAACTTTAACTTTGGAAATTAATTTTTTTTTAATTTTCGTGACTTCACGTCAACACATTCTATAATAATGCCTTTTTATTACTTTTTAAAATAACACGATTTAATAGCAAAAATAAATTACTGAAAATTCTCTTTTTTTCATGCCTCTGACTACCCTTAACCCCTTAAGGGATCTTGAAACATTTTTCTATCAAAAAAGTTTTCGATTATTTTATATTTATTTTAATTTGTGTGCAGTGTCTGCTTATTTAAAGTAAGAAGCTTCAGAAAATCGTATTGTGGTGAGTGCTTCGCATAAGTTTGGAGCCAACTGAAAATTTTCAGTTTCTCAAACTCAAATTCAATAATTTGGAAAAGTTTTCAACCCTAGAAAAATTCCATATGAAAGTTTATAGTCGAGCACGATCATATTCTGATATCGTGCTTGATGCACGCAACTGCTTCAAAGACAAGCGATCAATGACCACAAAATTATTATTTATGCAGATGAAAAACTATTAATTTTAAAAGAAATTTTTAATAATTTTTTTAATTAAACAAAAGGATAAAATTTACGGAAAAATTCGTAAAAACACCAAAAGTATTAACCCAGCGTGGTTATCATCCAACCGCTGTAGTGGTTAGGTGCGATGTCTGCAGCAATGAGTTACACCTCCTTACTTCCATTAAAAAGGGTTTAAAATGGGGGAAAGGAGAATCAGCAGGATGCCTTAAAAGGCGTACTAAAGCTCCAGTGCAAAAGGGAAATCACCCAGTAGTGTTTTACAAGCAATATTCTTGGACTAATAGCTGCAGATGATTAGCAGTCTGGAAGTCCAGTTTTCAATGCTTTGGAGAACAGTCCTTCAATCATTCAAATAGATTTATCTGACGAAGTGAATATGATTTATGAAACAGTTAAAACTAAACTACAACAATGTCTTGTTTCAGTGCAAGACAGTTTCAAATTCAATTCGATTTCATCACTTTTAAATATATGGCTCAAAATTCCAAAACTATTTATGAAATAAAATTTTTAGCTCACAGCGCTTCTGATATGAAAAAAAATTAAGAAAATCTGTGTCAAGTTTTCTACCCCAGATTTGTCTAAAGTATGTGATTTCGTAAAATCATACTCTATTCAAAGCTTGAAATTGTTTTGGTACCACGTAAAACAGCCTTCTGGAACCATATAATCAAAAATTCTATCGTAAAAATGTACACTATACGAGTACTGGCACAATTCATGGTTACTAACAAAGAAAGGGAGGAAATTTATGCGCTAAAAATCTTGTCTTACTATAACATAACATAAATATATATTTCAGTATGTAAATATGTACATACGTCTATTAATATACGAGGGGTGTTCAAAAGTATCGGGAATCGTAATTGACAGTTTTCTTCGATTGCAGGGACGTGGTGCATCACGAGTTCTTACCACCGGAAAGAACGGTCAATAAGGAATATTACCTGCAAGTTATGCGCAATTTGCGTGAAGCAATCCGCCAGAAACGCCCGGATTTGTGGAAGAACAAAAATTAGCTTTTGCACCACGATAACGCCCCTGCTCACACACATTGTTGCTTGTGCGCGACTTTTTGGTCAAAAACAGCCACCGTATTCCCCAGATCTGGCTCCCTGTGACTTTTTCTTGTTCCCTAAACTGAAAGGACGACGTTACGCTTCTCTTGACGAGATAAAGACAGCATCGAAGGAGGAGCTGAAGAAGATAAAAAAAATAATTTTTTGAAGTGCTTCGAAGATTGGAAAAACCGTTGGCACAAGTGTATAATATCTCATGTGGATAACTTTGAAGGGGACAAAATATACATTCATGAATAAATAAATAATTTTTGAAAAAACACAAAGTTCGCGATACTTTTTTAACACACCTCGTAAAATTCAAGTCCTCAAAAACAGTAAGAATCGTGAGAAGATCTTGTCAGAATTAATTATAAAACTGCTTTTAGAATTTGCGTCAAACTGTGAGACAGTTTCTCGTCAATTCTGACAGTTGCGAGAAATAGTAAAAACTTGCATAAATAAGCAAAGGAAGGCAGTGAATATAGACGGATACCCCTATGTCCCCAATAATCTGCATACACAGCTGTGTTTTATGTGAATTTAATGAAATTTTTAACGCTTGAATGCGCCGAGTTATTCACCAGAAATAAACTGTTTCACATGAAACACAGAGCAGCACGCCAACACCAACAAAAACACACAAGCTAGTGCTCGTTCAGCGGCGGCAACAGTTTGGCCGGATCTGCTGTCATTGCCGTTGTATCCGCTTCCGCTGCATGTATGAGTGACTGTGTGGTTGTGGGGGTGTATGTGTTCGTGACATTAAGCGGTTGTAAATGAAATGGTGGCAAGTGCGAGAGTTTGATGAATTCCTCCGCTGCTTGCCAAGTTAAATGCTGAATTATCTGTCGCGTCTGGTGAAAGGCATAAAATGTGCGCTTCAGCGTGAATTTCCATCCAACGAGATGGCGGTGTGATGGCTCAGAAGCATTCTGGTGTGCTAATTTTACCGAACTGATTTGTTTATGATTTTTCTGCTGCGGGTTTACTTGTCACACTTACTGTCTCATGCGCTGTGCTAATATTAGTTTGTGTGAGTGTATGCGCGCGTTTCTAACAAAAGACAGTCGTAATTTCCCTTGACTCAAATTCATATATACGTACAAGTATATGTATATATATATGTATGTATATCTAAGTGGTGAATGGTTGGTGATTCGTAGCTTTGGCGGAGAAATAATTTCTTATATTTTATTAACGCGTATTTATCAGATACTAAAACCGTTTTACGACAGACCGCTGTAGCTAATTGCTGTCAAGATTCATGCATAATATGATGAAGCGTTGGCAGCATGAGTTATATAGCCTACTAAAGGGTGATGGGGATGTTTAATTTGAAAGTCAAATAAACCTGTTTTATATTAAAGAGAGTAAGATGGTATGATTTGAGAGCTTAAGAGAGCAGCATTTAATGGATTCCATTTAAATTGTGGAGAAAGTACTGTTTCTGCACAATTATATATATTCGTTTGTATACATGTATCAATTTGCCTACTAATTTATGGTTTTAATGATATATGACGCTTATTGTGAAAAAACCCGTTAGTACAATTTAGTCCATTTTTTTATAGAGATTCAAAACGAGAAATTTTTAAAATATAAAGTTCTTCCCAAAAATAGGTGCTGCTTCAATCATTTTTCTAAGTGGATTCTTTTAAAACACTGTTGGAGCACACTTATACAACGATTTTCAATAAGAGTGATATCAATTCTTTAAAAATCAAAAATACCAAGGGCTAAGGAAAGTCAAATGGTTCTTTATATAATGTGAAGTACAGTCGATGCAATTTAGTTATGAACGAAACATCACTCAAATATTCTTCACGACTTCTTTTCGAGAACGAATTCAATTTTCGAGTACTTTGTCCACAAAATCAAGTCGTATGTCATGAATAGTGCGCTGAATATTGAGTTTTAAAGCTTATAAAGAGTCTAGTTCGATGCTAAAGGCTAATGACTTCAAATAACCCAACAGGAAGTTGTCTATTGGCGTTAGATTACAACTTCTTGAAGGCCATTCAATGCCACAATTTTTTGAAATAATCGAATTTCCACACTTTTATCGTAATAATTAGGTTGTTGAATGTGCTGTATGGCATATAGCTCAGACCTCGTTAAACCAGTTGTTGGCAAGATCAACTTCTTCCAATTGGGATCACAAAAAGTTGGTTATCATCGATCTAAACTATGCTCCAGTGACGGGCAACATTTTGAAAGAAGTACGGACCGCTGATTTCACCAGACCAAAAACCGCACCAAACTGTCAATTTTGGTGAATGTGCTGGTTATTCATGATTAACTTGTAAATTTGTTCACACCAGAGTCGAATGTTTTGTTTATTGATGCACTACTCAACTTAAAATAAACCTCACGAAGGAGTTAATTATCTTAAAAAAATCAGTATCGTTTTCAAGTTGTTACAAGGCAAAATCAGAATATTTACGATGTTTAGGGCAGTTCAATAGCTTCAGTTCTTGAGTGAGAGCAATTTTATACCAATGCAAGCCCAAATCCTTTTTCAAAATCTACCAGGTTGTAGTTCGAGTCAGTCCCAGTTCTTGAGAACGTTTTGGAATCAACAAATTGCGGTCTTCAGCAACATTTGCTTGAACGATAGCAATATTTTCATTACCTAGAGCGGTTAGAAAACTCAGTATTATTAATTTTATTAATCTCGAACACAATGTCCGTTTGAAAAGTGGATTCTGTAGTTCTTTAATGTGCGAATAAGTTCGAGCATTTCATGTATTTTTCTCATTGTAATATTCCGATAACAACAATCAGTTGCGCAATGTCAACTTTCAGGGAGTAAAAATGAGCTCGCGTACCTAGTTTTAATAACATATTTTCAGTTTAACTATCACTTACATGACCAGACGAACATCCGCTCTCAGTTTCTTTCCTCTTTTTAAAAATGTGACTAACCCAAAATACATACAGTTTAGGTACCACAGATGATCATTAATTTAACAAAACACTCTTATTTGAGTACATAATGTAATATTCGAAGCTAACGACCTAAACTGCAAGCAAAATTTGAGAAAATATTTACGCTCTCATTTGTTATGATAACAATTACCCACAGGCAGCGCTTCCACCTGCCTGGCAGGACTCTTAACTATGCAGGAAAACAAATGTTTATTCGACAAAACATTCCGCAGTGCACGCACACAACTGACACATAAACAAAGGACACAGAGAGCTTTGAAAATTGCGGCATACAATAAAATACACAAATTTCGATAATTTTTCACACAAGCCATAATTCATATGAACACAACAAATGACAGCCGCAGGCCAAACGCATTTGTCAGAAATTACTACGAGTAAACAAACAATGAGAATACAATGCACGAATAATAGTCGAAATATAAATGCAAAGGGTGGCAACGATGTTTAGTTGCAGTGACAATGGTGTGAAGCCTTTTCCGAACTGATGACACGCACGCCAATTGTTGGAGGGTGATTTAAGGCAGCTATGTATGGCTGTTTAGTAGGTAGGCTGTGTTAGTTGTACAGAATTTATAGTTCGTAAATTTATTGAATGGAAGGTAATCGAATTATTTTGAAAATGATAATAATTGAATTTCTGCTTTCAAATCTCGTTTTCCACAATTTCGCAGTTCGAGAACTCAATAGATTTTTTTTTTAATTTGCGTATGTATAAAAATATATAGTACCTGTATATTGCTTCTTTTGAAGACTCAACCTCTGTCTGAAACCTCCGAAAATCCACCTCACTACTTGTACAACTGGTATATTTTTGATTCGAAGACACGAAACAGTTAGAAAAATATTTGCACACAAAATGTATTAAATTTCTGTTATTGTAGGAGTTTTAGTTCGTCATTACTAAAACGAAGATGCCGAATGTTGAAGTTACGTAGAAAAAGTATTTTTAGAATCGCTTTAACACTTTCTTTTTGAATGTCCTACCACACCTTATGCATTCTGATGTATAAATAAACTAGCGAGATGAAGAATTAAAAATATGTTTTTTGATAAAGTTTTTTTTTTCTCAGACATATGAAATATTCTATAAATGTTTTTTAGCCCCACAGTGAACTGTCCTTGGAAAGCAAGTTTGATAACTCTTTTGATGATCAGCTAACCTAACACTGCCAACAGAATCAGAATCAATTTTGAATACCTCAAAGGAGTGTATTCGTATATTCCTCGCTTGCTTTACTCTCATTAAAATAATTTTTAATAACTTTAATTAAGCAAACGGCAGTTAATTTTATGGGCTCCAGATGATCCGAATTCAACAAGAGTTGTTTGCGCACGAAGTACCAAGAAAATTGACCAATTGTCGAAGAAGCCTCACTCCTCATTTCAACGTTGCGAGCCCTCACACATCGACTAAAACTATTACATTTTTGAACTCTCACAACGTTTTATGAGTCTTCCGCCGTATAATCCTGACTTGGCACTGAATGGATTTATTTAATTTCCTTACTCCAAAAATAAACTAGGAGGTCAACGTTTTTCGATACCTGAAGTGTCCGTTGATGCGCTCAAAAGGCATGTTTTGGAGATACCTCAATCAGAGTGGCAAAAGTGCTTCGAGAATTAGTTCAAACGCCTGAAAAAGAGTATATAACTGAATGGAGAATATTAAAAAAACTATAAAGCAATTTTCGATGATTATTATTCGTGTTTGGTCTCTAATGATAAAATATGAAAGGCTCCTCATAATTTTTCCTTCCTACTGAATCCAACTTTTTCAGCAATAAATTTTTAAAATTCTGCTTTCTCTTAAGTGTACTCAACCCATATTTTCGCTTAAACGATTTCAAAAATCAGAAGCAAGCCACACACTTCTAAAAGAAGGAGCAGAAAAAGAGGAATTATAGCACGCGATAAGCGCCAAGAACGCCAAAAGCAGCTGCCAACTGCAAACTGTCGGCTGTCACTCATACATTTGGCACAGAGTTGCGCCTTTGAGCGACAGAAAAACTTATTGCTTCCTAGTTGATTTTGGGTTGTTATCGCCTCTGCTCTATCTTTCCGGTCAAAGGCAATACTGAAACAATACAAACGCTTTCACACCACCCCCGCACTGCCTGTGACCAAAGCATTTTGCGGCTATAACAATTTAAAAGCGTTACAAAGCAACTGGAATTGGGTGCGCCAAGCAAATCGGCCAAAAGCAGTGAAATTAAAATTCAATAAATTTCGTTTGGCAGAGTGAGAACAAAGGGAGAAATATAAAAGAATTTGTGTCATAATAGAAAGGCAAAAAGGAAAATAGGTTGGAATTGCTAGCGCGAAAATCAACCGCCGAAATGTCTGTATGTATGGTGTGCGGGTGGGGGGATGTGGGTGAAAGGTGGCTATATAAAGTAAATATACAGCCCATTTGTTTCTAATGTGCCTTTGTTGATACGCAAATGTTGACTCAACTTATATTTTTGGCTAAAATATTGCTTAGCAGCGTCGCGTCAAAACGGATCCGTTGGTAGGCTTGGCGACTTGACTCAACTTTTGACTCGGCAATCAAATAATATGAGCGTTTTGCACGACATTTAAGCATTCAACATCTTTATTGTTTTCATTATATATAGCCCATTATTCTATTTATATTTGTAAACGACTAACCCACTGACATTTATATTTATAAATTCAGCAACACAGCTGGAAGTGAGTTAGCTTTAGTATACAAAAAATGATAAATTCAAATATTCTTCTCGCTTCCTTAAATATTTTCCGATTTTTTGTAATGAACCGTTTGCTATGGAAGTATATACATTACAGTATTTAATATGTCGTATAAATTTAATGAAATTTCCAAACCTTGATTGCATCAAAAGCTAAAAATAAATAAGATAATTATAATTGGTCATGTCAAAAGAGTCTCAGACGGAAACAAGTGCGAAGTCTCAATCGGAACAAAGATAAGACCAAAACTGTGTTAAAACACTTATATTCGAAAAAAGTTTCGAACTTCGAAATTCTTAAAGAATTCTTGAATATTTCGAACTTGCTTAAACTCACCTGGATTCCTGCTCATGTACATAGGAATAGAAGAAAATGAAGGCAGATGAGCTGGCCCGTTCTCAGAAACTCAATTTCTGTAAGCTCCTCTAGACTATTAAGCTCCTTCAAGGATTGTTTGAAGTTATGGACACCAGAAGAAGACCTCTGTTCTTCAACATTAGCAATACTGGAAATACTACAAAGTTATTTTGGAGAAGTGGTGATTGTAGGCAGATCAAAGAGCTTCTTCTTCTAAGCAAAAAGCACTTGAAAGGTTATATACCGTCAGAACAACGTTTTATTCTTTTATTTTTTTAATGTACATACATATATTACAGAATATACAGATATAGTGTTCCTCGCAAAACGACTTATTTGAGAGGAGCCGTCGGAGATCAGCTCTAGTTCCTTTCCAAATAAAAATTTTTACTAATACTAAGACTTAAAATATAGATAAGAGATGCTATAATATGTGTACAAATTTTTAGATCAATAAATTTAAAAGTCTTCTCAGAAAAAGTTTCTGAAAATTCGCTTTTATTCGGCTTTCAAATTGTAAATAGCCCTTAAAATAATATTGTGTGGAACATCCCAGGGTACCTACCCTTAAGAAAGTGGGACACTTTAAAATTTTCAATGAGAATGCTCAACCTTTAGTCGGATGACATGGGATATGTTCCACGGTTCCCAATGCTTCAACTTAAGAGATATTGAGATAACTGGAATGGAACAAATCAGTTTTTTTATCAAATCCACTGAGTTGCCGGATACATTTAATTTGGTAATCACCCGGAGCACAATGCGCTTAATGGTGCTCTAAATTCAGCCAACTGTGGTCAGTAGCTCATCTACCTTCTTTTCCAACTAACCAACCAATGACTATATTCTTACGTGTTTTCATAGTTTGTTTGAAATAATCAAATTTGTATACATTTAAAAAATAGTTTTCTATTTTTGATTATAAAATTCTCGAAATTTAGATTTCGTAGAATCTTATTTGAAATACTTCTTTTTAGTAGGTAATGAAGTCTTCAAATTTCTATTTGAGTAACAGTGCCGGTATTACAACAGTATTCGGAGCTTTATTGCTTATTTTCGCTTTTAACGTCCAGGGACACCTTCATTAATTTAAGGTCTTTTAGGAAAGCGCCAACATTGAGGCATATTTTTTTTTTTTTTTTTTTGGCACAACATCGCGTAAAATTCTCGACGAATTATTTTGTTAGAAATCTGTTCCAAGTTTATCAATTTCTCAGTTTTTCCAGTGTAAAATTTGGTGTCAAACTCGCTTCAGTTTTCTATACTGGGCATCAAAAAGATATAATCGATCACTATCGCAATCGCATGACTGCCATACAGACTGACCGATCAAAACCAATTTTGGTATGTCAATTTTTTTATTTCTGAATTTGCGGTGTAACGCAAGTTAACACTTTTTCTCGTTATTATGCAAAAATCTTCATCGTTATTCATATACATATAAATCATATTAATTGTAGTATTAGCTATAGAAATTTCTGATTTTAATCGATAATCAATTCCAGTTGAGCAACATCCATATAAAAGCAACCAACTAAATTTATTATGCCAGCCAAACGAGTAACATTTTAACACCTCCCACATTATTCCTACACCCATTGACACTTTAAAGCTGACCCTTATCAATAAAATCGGCAACTAAAGCTGTCGGGTCACATGGCAGCAATACGAATTTGCATTTCAATAAAAGTTATACTTCCAGCTTAATTTTTGTGGTCGCATTTGATTTTCTTGGCACCCCACTTTTTTATCGGTATCAACACATTGCAACAACACCAACAACTATAACGTTCTATTTATTGTCACTTTAATGTGGCGGGAAACATTGTTGCTTCCGGCGCAAGGGCTGAAAATTTTACAGTCACCAAGCGTTGAGCGGACGAAATGCTTAAGAGCAGCAGCAGGAAGCACAGCGCACCCCAGCGGAAGTCAAATGAATTCATAATAAAGGCCGAGCAGTGTGATTTTAAGATGAAAACAAAACAAACAATCTGATAAAATGAAAATTATTGCCGGTGTGAAAATGTGAACTCAAGGACATAAATGTGCGCCGAAAACGCGACGCGTCGAAAGCCATTAAAGCGAGCGCATTGTTGGCCGCCCTAAACACACAAACACATACACATAAATAACACTTGATAGTAGCAATGCTAAATAAGTGCACTAAAAACAGTTATTTTCAAATTGCAGCCACACATAGACGTGCGTAGGTGTACGTAGCCCTTCCGGTGGCGTGGGTTATGTCACAGTGGCAACGTGCCCCAGCGGCAGCATTATCGTGCCCATTAAAGCTAATGACTGCTATAAATAATAATTTATTTTACCGGTGTGTCGCAGCGGTGCGCCAAAACAGCAGCGTCGACAACGGCAGCATAATAAAATATGAATAAATATGGAAAGTCAAAAACGGCGCCACACAAAGAGTGCCGCAGTCAAGGGGTTTTCAACGAATTGGACAACACAAGCGGCAATCTGCGCAACAAATAAATTTTTAAGGCAACCAGATATGAGAGATGTGGCAAGAACATTGCTTATTGTTCGGATCGAAGGACTAAAAAAATACGTTCATTAGGGATTTCCGAAAAGTTTTAAACTATTCAAGTATTCAAATTTGCTTTCGGCCCATAGATGCATCTTACACATTATCGAACTGCCTGTGCCAAAGCCTCTAAATCTATTAGAAATTCGGGACTATACTACGGAACTTGTTCTAGTTTTATAGCAGAATTTGATAGTAACTCTAGTTACGAAGAGTGAACTTAAATAGAACCGCACTTATTGCTAAAAAGTGATTTAAGCGGTTTGGTACGTGATTGGGTTTGTGCAAAAAGAGTGTTTTCATCCACACGGACGACACGATCTGACTAGGGTAGGCGTTGTTTTTTTATTCGCTGAACTATGTCAATGTCGTCGTATATCTCGTACAGCTCATCGTTCCATCGAATGCGATATTCGCCGTGGCCAACGCGCAAAAAGCCGTTAATTTTCCGCAGAACCTTTATCTCGGAAAGTCGTAACGTCGACTCATCAAATGTTTTCATCATCCAAGTACATAAAGAGTGACGCATAGCTTATGGTCTTTGTTTGTCGAGAGAGCACTTTACTCCTAATTACTCAGTCCGAAGTGACACCTGTTGGCAAGACTTATTATGCATTGGATTTCGAGCCTGAAATTGTTGTTGGTATTAATACTGGCTCCAAGATATACTAAATAGAACTTTGCTTTTCTAAAGCAGGTGATTTATGGTAGTCTTTCATAATAATTAGTCTTGGTTTTATAAATTTATTCTATTTTCAATACGATCGAAACTACTTCCAATTGTTCACTGACTCCTCAAAAACTATCAAAGGAATGCTGGCAGATTATTATTCGAGACTTAAACAAGATCTTCTAGAACCCAAATATTATCCTAAGCTATAAATGTTTAACCTATATTATTAAGAAATAATTTCTCCAAATGTGGTGGATGTTGTTGTTTTAGTATCGCAAGACAACCTGCCTGTCTCTTTTTTTCGTCCATATATTATTGTTTAGTGGCTATGATCCATTCCTGATTTTAGTTTTAACTAAGGAAGGTATGGAGTGAAAGTTAAGACACAAATGCGTTGGTACAGAACATTTGGTGTGAACGAGCCTTAATTTTTTCTGTTTGGTTGGCATGACATCTGTAAAACGTATTCAATGACTTCATTGTCATTAACATCATATTATTTCATTGTGTTGAAAATGGAAAATTTTGTATCAAACGGGATGATTTGCGTAAAGCATTAACTTTTTGTTTCCATTTCAAGAAATGAGTCTGCAGAATGTCATCGATTGCTCGTCAAGTCATACGGTAATCATGTTCTATCAGTAACAACGTGCAAAAGTTGATTTCAACAGTTAAAAGATAATGGCTTTGATGTGAGAAATGAAGAATGTGAAAGACCAACAAAAAAATTTGAAGGCGCCGAACTGGCAGTAATGTTGGATGAAGATGATACTTTGAATCAAAAGCAAATGACAACCATGTTAAATGTAGCACAGCAATAATGTCAGACCATTTGAAAGCTATGAGAAAGATCCAAAAGTGTGGAATATGGGTGCCACAAGAATTGAATGAAAGACAAATGGAAAATCGAAAAAAAAAACATTTGTAAAATTTTCCTTCAAACACAAAAAAGAAAATTAGAGGCAATCGCATTGTCACTGGCGATGAAAAGTTTATTTATTTTAAGAATTCTAAACGGACAAAATCATGGTTTATATCGATTATGTACATCGACTGCAAAAAAAGATCGACTCGGTAAGAAGGCTCTATGTTTGGTTGAATCAGAAGGATGTGGTACACCATGAACTTCTAAAATCTGGTGAAATTGTTAATACTAATCGCTAAAAATAATAAGTGATCAATTTGAACCAATCATGGATCGAAAGACGACCAGAATGAGCTAGTATAAACGGCAAAATAAATTTATTTCACGAGGATACAATCAAAGTACTTGGCTGAGAGCTGCTACCCCACCCGCCGTATTCACCAAACTTGGCCTTTTCCGATCAATGTTTTTTTTTTATCGATGGGACACGTACTGGCTCAGCAGCACTTCGATTTTTAAGCAGAAGTCGAAAATTGGGTGTCTAGTTGCCAGAAGGGTGATCAAAATGAGTAAAAAATAATGACCAATACTTTGAATAATTTTTTTACTTCCATATTCGGAACTAATATTTCATTTTCACCAAAAACCGATCGTACCGGTAAACCTGGTATAGAGGTTGTAGTTATACGATTCGCCACTTTTAACCATGTGGCGAATCAAAGACTGCTATTGGAACATGGATGGAACATACATATGTAAACGTAAATAATGCGGTCACTTTTAATCATTTTCGGCGTTGAAACTTCAAAGCTAACTTCCTTCGATTGCTCTGGGCAAAGCGGTTAAATACATTCGTAAAAGTTTTTGATTTTCACCATAAATATAAACCGAGTATAGCATTGTCGATTGTGAGAAAATATTTTATAAAGGCTTGAAGTGTCTTTCTAAGAACCAGGGCAGATTTGCAGAAAAATGCACTTAATCAAAGAATCATTAGAAATAAATATCTACGAAAGGGTACAATTTACGCACCATTTATCTGTCAACTTGCTGATGACGAAATAATCGATGGTCTAAAAGATCAAGGAGTAACCGATGTTCATAAATTTACCAAGATAAACAATGGTGATCGTGTACCTACTGGTGCTTTATTATTAACTTTTGATAAATATACTTTACCTAGTCGTATTGAAGTTGCTTGGCGTACCCTTGATATCCGTCCCTACTATCGTAATCCCATGAGCTGCAAGAATTGTCAGTTGCTGGGTCATACTACTAAGCGTTGTAATAAGACCCCATCTTATGCTATCTGCAACCTACCCCCAAATCATACCCCTCCCACTGAATGCTCTAGAGTCAAATGTGCTAACTGCGATGGTGAACACCCTTCTTCCTTTAACGCCTGTCCAAAATTTGTCCAGTCTAATGAGATACTTAAAATTAAAAATATCCTCAAGTGTTCGATGCGTGAAGCTATCAATTTATACAAATCTCTAACGCCTCCTACTCCCTCACCATTCTCTTATGCTAATGTAACAGCTTCCAACAACAATACTAACTCAAAAAAAAAAGCATCAACATAGAAAAAACTTCAAACACTAAAGATTCTAATGACAACATTAAAGCTACAACTTTAAACAATAATGCTTCACCTCCTACCAACATACATTCAATCCATAATGATTGTCCCGAAACTCCTTCTCCCTCCGTTTCTTGCCTATACAATTTTCCTTCTCCATCCTTCTCACCCCTCTCCACAACTACTTCTCCTACCACTATAACCCGTTCCACAACTTCACCTGTACCCTCCTTCCATCCACAATCACACACCCAAGTATACATAGATATATAATTCTAGATATTAAATTCCAATTATAACTTACATTTTTCATACATAAATACTTTAATTTTCTTTATTTTTCTATGTTAACTTTTCTTCAATAGAATATTAACGGTTTCATTAATAACTACTTTGAACTTGAAATTTTAATTAAAACATTCAACCCCTCAGCAATATTATTAAATGAAACCCATCTTGCCAACAATATTGTAGCTCATACCTCCAAGTCATATATAGGTTATTTTTATAACCTCCCCAGCAATACCACCAGCAAACAGGGAATAGCCATTCTGATCAACAGAAAAGTACCACATAACACCCTCCCCCCACTCCTTTAAACATCTCCTCCCTCTCCATAGAAATTCTTTCTCCTAATAAACTCATCATTATTTGTGCCTATTCCCCTCCTAATGAATCTTTCACTTCAAGTGATATCAAAAGTTCACTCGCGAAATCAATTCCTCTTCTAACCCAAAAAAGATCTGGGCTGACATAAGGAGATTGTCTGGTTTAACCTCCTTTTCTCCGATTTCTCTCCTCAATTCTCCTCGTGGCAATCTACTATATCCGCAAGATATAGCCTTAGAATTTGCGCTTCAAAATCAGTACAATTTGATCTGACTTCCCTAATATCAGTCACCAAATCTTTGCTGATGATTTATTATTATTTTCTAATTCCTCCGATTTGTCCGTTGTTACGTCTTCCTTTTCTAAAATCTTATCCCTCTTATTCCATTGGTCCGGTTCTTCGGGCACGTCAATTTCTTCCTCTAAATCTAAGTTATTACATATTTGTAGGAAACATCATTGTAATACACCCACACTTACCGTTAATAATATAAATTTAATCTGTACAGATAGTTTTAAGATCCTAGGCTGAATATTAGACTCTAAGTATTCATTTAAGCAACATTGTCAATGTGTAAGAAAAAGACTATTTGTTACCAACTTCTCCGATAAAAAAACTTATTGCCTGAATCTGGACTGCCTTTTTTAAAAGACAATATGGAAAACAGCTTATATAAACTCTATCAACAATGATGATCCTGTTCAGCTTTTAATGAACCCAACTATTATCCCACCAGTCAGCCGAAAGCCTATGATGCTAGTGCCGCGTACTTTAGTTTATATAATAATTTGTTTATTATGTAAGCTTTCATAAAATATATAAAAAACAACTACGAAATTAGGGAACAAACAATCGATTACAAAATTATCATAATTAGAACTTCCAATAAAAGCTCATTAAGGGCAAAATCAGATTAACATAACTCATAAGTACCCACCTATACATCAAAGTAATTACAGCAATTAAGAAAATATATTCTTTACAATCGAAATGAGCATGAGTACTACTCCAGCGAGTCTTCTGCCAACGCTCATTTAGATAAGCTGACGCTAGCCCGTAACTTAGCCGGTCTTTAATGCGTCGAATTGCCAACCACAGTGAAATACTGAACTGACTGATTAGTGGGTAATTATATTTGCATTTTACCATAATATTTACGAGTATATACGGTGAGCACAATCACACATACAGACCAGCTAACATAAAATGATGAGGTCATTAATGGCGGCAGTTGAGCAACAAAATACCCGACAAACCCACTAGCCGACAAACTAATGAACCGACGCTTAAGTTAGGCACTTAAGTGAGGCACACCTCACATACACACACACACAAATGTATACATAAGTATATACTTAATTGTGCATGTAGGTGTTCGCTGTGCTTGCGGTGTGACCTCGAAGTGGCTGCTTCGCTTCGCGCCTGCGTATCCAAGCGGCAAATCCATTGACACCTGCATCCTTTCACCACTCCACACGCAGCACACAATGCGCTGGGCATCGCTGAATTTAGCGTTTAATTGCCATGCAAATTTAATATAACTTATAGAGATTCTAAATTATAATTAAGCGTAACGCCTTCCACCATGCGCGCGCTGCCACAACGCTGCTCGCTCGTTTACAGCTACGCGCCTAAAGTATAATTTATCGATTAGACTAGCGGAAATTAAATTTAAGTACAAGGTATTTTGTAAGCACATGCAACCGCATTATTATCCATCCTGAGTGCTGCGGGCAAAGACCTGTGTGTATATGTACATATGTATGTATGTGTGTGCGATGTTTGCGTGGGCGCGTGCGTTTCGGCGCTGACACGACACACGCGGGCAAATATTTTTGTTGCGCTCTATCGCATTAATGCCGCCGACACTTTGGGTGAGATTTATGCATGCAACTGCCGCACCTAACAGCTCACATACACACACACATGCATTTGCATATTTGTTGCTTAGCGCAATGTTATTACAGGCGCACATAGCCATACCTATATATATATATGTACTATATATGCGATTTTATCGCTCATTATGATCAGAGCGCGGTTGTTATTGTTGCCAGTGTCTAATGAACACCATGGGTGCGAACGCCGCCAGAACAACAATTAAAATGGTGCGATTGTAGTCCAGTTATTAATATGCTGACTATGTATTTATTAAGGTCCGGCTGGCGGTTTTATATGGGCGGCGAGGTGTTGCATTCTAAGTGGGTCATTATTATGATTTTAATTGCTTTTGTTATTGCTTTGTCGTTATACCTAAATTCATTATGTGTTTGTGTGGATAGAAAGCAGTTAAGAAGACATTTAGGCGCTAAACTTTTCGTTATTTTTATAAAGTAATGAAGAAATTGTAATCGGAGAAACAATAATTTTCAACGGCTCTTTTACGAATGAAAATAATAGTATAGCTCATTAAGCTGCCTTAGGCAATTGGGCGTATGAGTAACCTTTTTAAGCTGATCAATCTGTTTATTAAAGAAGACAGATTTTTTCACTCCATTTGTCTTGATTTGCATATCTGGAACTGAGCGAAGAATTCTTAACATAGTATAGGAAAACTTCCGAAGTTTTCTTTCTAGCTTAATCTGCACTATTTTTCGTTCAACTACTCTGCTTAGGTTGGTGAACTATTCAAACTGAAATAACCTTTTATTTTGTAGCTCCTTATGGTTTGTTGTTGTAAAAAAATTAGCTTATGAAATATTTATGATAACGTTCTTTCTCCTATTCAATGGATATTGATCGTCAACGATCTGCTGAAAAAACTTGAGGATCGTTTCTGCTAAATGACTGCCTATGCAGGTTATGTAGTACTCATGGTCAAACCAATACGAGTTGAGAAAAAAAAAAAGAAAGTATATTTCAGCATCCCAATTAATAGGATGGCTGGTGAGACTAATTTAATCATTAACCCAAATAAAACTTCGAATGATTTATTAATTAGGAGATACAATATCACGGAGGTACCAGTGCCCTGGATGGAAACCTAATGTCGAAGATAGATTAAGGAAGGCATTGATTCCCTTGTACTTCTGCAGAGGATTCATTAGCAAAGCATAGGATCTATCTATCACAGAATGCAGTTTTCTAGCTCTATGAAACCATAATCAAGTAATTTTATTCTATGGCGTATTTATGAGGTGGAGTGACTAATCATTATATGCAGTGCACTAAGTTCAATACCAACCATAGCATGAAATGCAATTATGCATATAATGACCATAGATATCGCTAGAAGGTATAAGGCTTTGAAAATTGCCAACAATTTAATAATAACTGACATTCTAAATGAACATGTGTCTGAACGTTCGAAAATACTTACACAATTTAACTTCAGAACGCATTTTTTTAAACTTGGAGTCGCCAAGCCAAACTCTGACGGCTTCCCACATACCTGCAAGAGAGTTATAGGCAGATGCTCGTAGAAGGCATTGAAGGGTATACGTAGCTCGAAGCATGGTGGAAAGTTAGGGAGGGGAATACTGTCAGGAATGCTTTATCAACTTCAGTTTCAGACTTTCTGACTTTTGCAGTGTTTTTCAAGCCGAAGAAGCTGCTATGAAGGTGACAGTAGGTTTACTACAGCGGAAATGCGTTCAGAGAAATGAATATCCTCACTTTCTCGTGTGACGAATGTAGCATTAGAAACCCAATAATTATTGCGAAAAGTCAAATATACGTTGAAAACTAAGAAAAGAATGTTTTCTATTGATTTGTGGTATAACATTGGTTCATTCGCTTCCACTGAAATGCATAAAACGGTAACTCTCTTAAAATAATAGCTGTAATTGTACGATTCAGAAGAATATTTATGAATTTTAAGCAATCCAGTTTTTGGGAAATATCAATTCGTTTTGGGAGCCTCAAACTTATGTCTGTTGTCTTATTAATCGGAAAGAAAGCAAGTAGGTACCGCCTCCAAAGCCATCAAATTTACAAATTTCTATTGAAAACGTCATACATCTCCTGAGGCGTTTAATACAAAATTTGGTCAGCTTCAAGATTTTCATCCAAATGATATCTTATTAAGTTAGTAATTAAGGCGCTAACTTGAATTCTGCAAGAAATGTGGACTTCGCTAAGACACCTATTGTGGAAAATCCCATTTACGCCTGACATAAAATTCTTTTACAATTTAATATAGAATTGATTTGACTTAATTATTAAATGTTGGCTTACTCCAGTAAGTAGTAACGTTCTTCGGATCACGATCATAAGAAATTTGTTATTGTTTTCTATCACAAGCTAAGCTATGAAGAATGTTATTAGTTGTAATACATCAAATTTGCTGACTTCCCTACATTTTTCTTTTCGACTAACAAAAATAAATCACGAACATTCAGGAAACAAAATGCGGAAGTCGACACCCTACGTGCTCCGCTCTCGTTCGGTTTGTGTTTGTTCGTCTTAAAGAAACGAAGTTTAAGTCTTACAGGCAGTTACATACATACATATCTAAGTATTGTAGTGTAATCTAGAACATTACATTATATATAAAAGTATATATGTATATGTATTTATTTCTTCAAGTAGATCATTGCGATAGTTCTATCCACCGCTTGAATTTTTCTGTATTTTCGACTTCCGTTCGTCCTTTTCCTTGTGGGGCGGTAAACGCGAATGACCACAGCGAAAAATCTCGATATGTTGCATAAGGTCAACGGCCCGGAATAAGAACAGTTACCTACACATGTCCTTGCATTTTATGACTTAAACAATATATTATTAAATGGGAGCAAGTAATTGAACATTTTTGTGACTTTCCTTATTCGTATTCCGTAGCGTGAGATTTGGTAATTATACCAGATATGGAAAATGCTTCGTAATGGCAAAATGAAAGCAAAAAGATCACAATTTTGACATTTTATACTTGTCTTTCGTTAAAAATCTTCGGCGCTTGTAAAAACATTTAGAACATGTATTTAAGTAAGTTAATATAGTTACAAGGTGCGTTCCAAAGTAAACAGAACAAATGGTTTTTCTGCAAAATCAATTTATTTTATTCAAAATAGTCTTTTTCTGCTTTAATACAGCTTTTTGTGCGGTCCAAAATAATGTCGAACGTCGTTGGACGGCAAGACCGTCAGTATGCCGATGCAAGCCCTTTGAATGACCTCTACGTCTGCATAACGCTGTCCTTTCATGGGCAAATGCATTTTTCCGAAAAGGAAAAAGTTACACAGTGCCATCTCAGGTGAATACGGAGAGTGGTTAATAGTTAAAATGTGATTTTTGGTCAAATAATCGGTCACAAACGTCCTTCGAATGTTGAATTCTGAGGAATTTTCGGTCGCCAGTCATTTTGTGCGGAACAAACCGTGCACACACCTTTCGTAAGCCCAAATGTTAGGTTGAAATTCGATTAGTCGATGTTTTGGAGATGTTCAATTCCATTTCCATGAACTTCAATGATGATTTCGGCTGATTTTTAATGAATTCACGCACACTTCGACTTTGAAAACGTTGAAACCACTCAGGCAGTCTGCTACAGGATAGGCAATCACCACCATAAACCTGTTTTGGCAATTGAAGCGTTTCGGTAAAAGTTTTCCTAATTTAAAACAAAATTTAATGTTGGCTCTTTGTTCGAAGCTCATTTTCGCACCGATGACGCAAACATACTGACACTTAAAATGCAATAACTTCAGTTTCATCAATGAAACGTCAGAAATTCTCACTGGACAATCGATAAAAATAGCAGATTTTAACGTATCAGTCGACATATAGATGGCGCCACCAGGGGACGCTAGATTCAAAAAGTCCTATTTACTTTGGAATGCACCTGGTACTTTACAGGTAAACCAGTGTTCAAGGTTTCTAAGCAAATAAATATCCGCGAAAGCTAGCTGATACCTACTACCAGCCAAGTTTTATGGCAAGTAGAGTTTAAAAAGCAGCAAAGAGTATGAGCGGGTAGTTCTTGGTTGTATGGGATTTTGATTTCATATACTTGCAAATATATATTTATGATTCTACTGTATCAGTGAGTAGGCATGAAATTTCAACGAAATTTTCAAACTACGTTAAACTTTAAGGTGACTCTGAAAAGCTGCTCCTGAGAGCAAAAACAAGAAAACATCTGAACTTCGTCTATACCATACAAAAAGATCTTAATGTTGATATGGGACGATCAGTTTGTAAGGAAACTTTATGTTATAGTAATTCCATTCGAACATGTTTGAGATAATTACTCGTGAAGATACCTCGTCAAGTAAATGAAACTTCCATACAAAAATTTAAGTTTGATCGGTCAGTTTGAATGGAAGCTTTATAAAATAATGGCCGGATATCGACAGTTCCGACAATTGAGCCGCTTGTTGAGAGTGTGAGTAAAATTTCATATAGATAACTCAAAAACTGAGGAACTAGTTAGCGTATATACAGACAAACGGCCAGACAGACTTAACACAAGCGACTCAGCTTGACACTTTGATCATTTATATATATATTATATTTTAAAGGGTCTCCGAAGTTTCATTTTGGTTGCTGCAAGCTTCGTGACAAAGATACTATACTATAAACTCAGAAGGGTATAAAAAACTTATGTAAATGGAAAAAGTAATGCAAAATTTTCCATTTAATGAGTTGCCTTTTTATTAAATATTAACTTTTAATATCGAATATATTTTTTCAATCAATTTTCACTGATAAGATATACCTATATAATCAATCAAAGTTTTTTCTTGTTTTTAATACTACAACCGCAAATACATTTCAGAAGAAACTAGACGCTAATATAAATTTTAACAAACTGAGAAACCCTACAAAGCCACTCAAAGATCGGCAAAATCGAAAAACTGTACCAACTAAATCAGCTGCAAAAATGAAAACTAAACAAAAGTGGAAGAAACATTCAAAACCATTAGTGGAAATTTCACGCCAGGCCAACTACTAGTATATCCATGAAAGCTCGACGTTTTAACCAAACTTCCAAGGCGAAAGCCACCGAAAGTACTAAACTTACAAGCATTCGCAAAGTTTTATTTCCATTTGATTGCATTGCGTTGCACTTTGCCACTGCACACAGCCGCCGACACCACCAACACCGCCACCGCACCCATCACTGCCAACGCAGCGAGCGAGTGTCACAGCGCAGGTGCTTCTACTTTCGCTGTGTTGGTATTGTTGTGGCTTAGGGAAAACAAGCAATAAATATGCGATGTAGAGGCTAAGTGCGTCTCAGTTCAGGACTCAACTTAGGACTTACTGCGGATGAAAGTCGCAAAGTGAGAGTAAAGTAGAAGGGAATCCAAAACTGAAAATGCACTAAAGTGTGCAATAAGAAAGTGGTGTTAAAAGTTTTTAATGTGCTCCGAAAAGCTGCAGCTTAAAAAGCAAAATAACAACAAAACGTGGCATGAGCTGAGAAAATCGCGCAGAGCGCAAGTGGTTAATCAAAAGTGCACTGATATATATAAATGTATTCCTGCAGATTTTGAGCCTCTGAGTAGGTGTGTTTGAAAATAAAATAGCAAATGATATGAACTACTTTTGACAGAAAAGTAAATAAAAAGTTATTCTGTGCTAAAGAGTGTTTATGAGGTGTGGAAAAGGAGCTGAAAAATTTATTAGAAATTGAGTTGAAGGCTTTAGGTGGAGAGAATGCATTGCTCCTCGTTTCAATTCAATTTTTGGTAATCATTTTAGGTTTAGAACTCAGACGAGTTAAAGACCTAAATATTTATTTCATTCTTGGACTTGGTTACCAGAAGTTCTTGGGTACCGCTAAGAGCTTACCCAAAATGGCACAGTCGAAATTCTTATTTGGTGATTGAAAAGTAAAAACTTTATTCACTGGTTTGAGTTGTAAGCCTAAAGGCTTTTTGCGATATTGTGAACGATTATTATACTGTGACAAGATTTTGGGAAGTGTAGTCAGTGATTTTGGTACCATATTGAAATAGCTGCTTGATAAAAATCTTTTGAGGGATAAGGTGAGAGATATTCACTAAATTTTAATAGCATAATATCATATAATAGCCTCATTGGCATTACAATGCTAAACCGAAATTATTATTTTTTGTATTATTATTATTTTTTTTTTGTAATAATTTATTCATATACACCGGTTTTAAGTACTAATTTTAAGCAAAAATTATGGAATAATGAATTAAGTTATGAATTCGTAGCTATTTTTGAACTTAAATGACAATCAAATCGAAGATTCATTATCAGCCCAAAGTTTCCTCAAATACAAAATTGAAACCCCAGCATAGCCTTTTTCTACTTTACAACATCAATATATTTCACTGTCGTTTTATTTGGTAACGGCGAAGGCATGACACCGTGCTTTGAAGTTTCCTCTTTATTAGTAGTACGCAATGTAGACCTACTATATGTCACTTTATTCATTGTGGTAGCCAACTATTCGCTCACCACAAATGCTTTTCCGAAAGCGTTTAGAATTTGAACCAATTTTCGACGTTCAACACCGATGGAAAAGTATCAGCATATACATATCATACAAGCACTCCTTGATTTTACAGTGCGATTTCCCCATTGTGACAATGCTTCTAAAAGGTAGACTGTTGCCGGTTCATCCATCACACCATCTAAACAGATGCATGTTAGGGGCGCCCCCTTTTTATCTGATTGTCATGCAGCGAGCTTTTGCATTCAGTTGAAGAGGGGTTTGAGTGTGTGATATTTGGGTTCGTTGGAAGTGAGTATGGGCTCCAACCCCTGGTCACAATTCCAGATCAGTATGGAAGTTCAACTGGTACTAGTTTTAGCTACGCGGTCTAACCGGAGACTTTATTCTGCTAACACGTGAAGTATGAGTCTTTGGAGTTCCCTCAAAGCTGATCAGGCAGACTGCCCCCTCGGAGAGTATCGAAGTGGTTGGTTTAATACCCGAATGCGACCATAGTGTTTTGATCACGAAATGTGGACCGGGTACCGGATCCAGAGCACTTCAGAAGTTTTAGAAGGGCCTTGAACCCTACCAAGGAGGTAAGTTTGTCCAGCCCACACTGCCAATTGGTAACGAAAAATACCTTGCCTTTTCAGGCGTTGATCAACGCATGGATTTTATCCGCTGTGCTTTTGAGCACAATGGGGTAAGGCCGTCGCCGACAGGTACTCCCGTTAAACTCACCGAACGTGGTGCGATTTGTCTTGCAAAAAAAAAAAAGAAATCACCAACCACGAATATGGCAGCTTAAACGTGCTAAAAAATAGAAAATTGGTTCGGATAAAGGATTTTTTTTTTACAATTTTATAAAAGTATGGATTTTATATTTTCAGAGCTTTGACTTTTTATATCTTGAACGAGGTATATCAAGTTTACCACGATGTTTGTAATAATTAAAAATCCTTCTAAAAAATATGTATATAAGAGATCAGCGTCACAAGCGGAGTCGACTTAGCTATGTCCGTCTGTCAGTTTTCAGATATTGTTCTGAAATTTCTTTTCTCCGCAAGAAGCTGCTCAAGTCCAATATTGGACTACTATAGCGTATTGCTGCCATACACACTGAACGATGGGAGCTCAGTGCTTATATGGAAAACTTTTTTATTTGACAAGATAACTGAACGAAATATGACGTAAAGTATTGCTTAACCAATGATGCAATCTCCAGAGAAATTGGTTAGATCGCATTAATATAACATATAGCTGTCATAGAAACTGACCAATCAAATCAGAATAAAGATCTTTTTATACCCTTTAATGCTATAAAAAAAAGCACATCTGAGGATATGATAGCGATGCGTTAACCTAACTTTTTTTGTTTTTCTTTCAAAAAGTATCTGTATCGCAATGTTATACATATATTTATCTCTTTTATCTCTTTTTTTTTAGCATAAATTAAAGTTATACATATATAATTTTTATTTTTTTTTATTTTTTTAAGTTGATATTTCCATTATAATTTTACTGGATGTAATTTCAACATTAAACTAATTTCCTGAAATGCTGCTTATTTTGCAGTCAATAGTCGCATCAATTTTAAAGATTTATCGAGCTTTGCGTCCGAATTTAGATTACTGACACGTGAGCAGAATTCTCGCCTCAATTGCGCTTTAATTTAAATTTATAAAGCCCATTACTGCACAGTGACACACTTAACCGCAGACGAGCGCACACACACACACACCAACAAATAACGATGCCCTAAAACTAAAAACACTGACACACACAACTGCAGAGAGATAAGCCGAGTCACATGCGACTGCAGTTGTGGCAGCGAACTTTTTCAACTGCAGCGAATTCGATGTCACCTGTATAGATGGCCTTTGAATGAGTACAACTACATGTGTGTGTGTGCTAGAGAGCAACCGCAAATTTTACGTATGCAAATTACGTGCAACGTGCAAATAAATTTGAATTTTTTCAATGGCCAAAATATAGCACAGCAGACGGCGAATAAAATATACGATTGCTATTAGTGAAAACCGAAAGTTACGTATACGCCGTGACGAGCCAACATACCAGCTTACCAATATGTGTATCTCTGCATATGTTTAAAGTTATGCCGCATTAGTTGGCAAGTGTGAACGTAAACCGAGCGATTTATTTAAATAACACTGTCAGCGTGTGCGGGGGGCGTGAAGCGTGGGCGCGGTTTGTTGGACAAATACGAGTAAAATGTAGCTGAAATTATTTATTTTATTTTTGTTGGGGTTTTTTGCGATTTTTGCTGAAAGAAATTATAGTGCGACCAGCAAATTGTCAGTAATGTGCAGTGGAACGGAAATGAAAATGCATGCGCCATAACGACACGTGCACCCGCACACAGGCACACATGTGTGTGTGTGAATTTGCTAAAAGTAATTGTATGTAACAACACACATAAAAGTCTGGTCGGAAATCATTTGCGCAGCTGCATACAGAAGTGCTTGACTTCATATGTGTGTGTATGTGTGTGTGTGCTGTATTTATTTTGCAAGCAGGCAGTTAAATGTAATAAAATTTTGTGTTGTTGGTTGAGGTAAAAACGCAAATAACAACGGCACGCTGGTTGAGAGCACAAACAAGCGACAGGCAACGTGAATGAGTGCGAGAAGGGGATAGTGAAGGGAGTGTGGCAGAGTTATAGGGCATGCCTGTTATGCATTGTGTTGGCTGGTCGCAAGTGTTGAATGCCAACTGACCGACGAAGTGATTAAGCATTGTGGTTTAAGCTAAAGCCATAAATGCAACACACACACGCCACCGCTGATAAATAACTAACTAATATATGTGCAACTGCATTGCAAATATATATATGCATGTATATGACTAAATTACACACGTGAACCAACGCCTCCATGCAAACCCCCGGCTGTGCGCCACAACAAATCAGCAACACACCACGCGCAGCTTAAACGCCTATTTGTCCTTCAGCCGACAGCGGGCAGGTAGCGCCAGCGTTTGTTGTTGCGCCGACAGCGCCGTCCACTAGCTGGACATGCCACAAAACGCCTGCTGGCAATTGCAGCGCCGCCACTTACTGCCACAAACCATTCAATTTAAATGACCGTAAATCTTAATTTCATGGCGCGTGCTTGTAGAGCGCACGGCTCCAAGCGCAGCTAGGCTAAGTGAACGGTTTGCCAGTTTGTTAATGCCAAAGCTGGCGGCAATACAATGCGGCGTAAAAACACGAAAAATAAAACACACATAAAAAAAAACAACAAAACAACAAAAAATGGAAAAAGTTCGAAAATAATTTTCCGCACACGTCGGAAGGGTCGGTAGGGGCGAATGTATGCAGGGTGCGAGCGGAGAAGGGGACAGCACTACAGCAAATTACATGTGGCATAGAAAATGTGTACACACACACATACATCATACATACACATACATTAATATGCATATAAAATTGCTGGTTGTTGAGCGGAACTGTAGTTATTGCTGCAAAATTCCACTTGGCGCCATTGCCAACTGCAGCTTAGCACCGTAAGATGCCGGCAGCGCGAGGGGCGCGCTTGCTACTTCAGCTGGAGTGCGAATTACGCAAATCAGAGTTGCATTGCGCAATAAAAATGTTAGTGTGTTTGTTGCGTTCTTTTATTTGCTTCGCCCGGCGCTGGCAATTGCATTTCGCAAGTCGTTTGCCATTTGAATTTTTCTCAATCGCAGGAAAAACTGTCTAAAGGAAATTAATGGAAACACTTTAATGGCCACACATTTTCACTGCATTTCTACGAAATTGACAGCCAGTCATTACATGCATACCTGGCACACAAATTGCATGGTGGAGATGTATTTTGTGCGATAACAGTAAATACCAGCAAGTAATTCAGCATTACAGCGACTGCTACAAGGGGATTTGTGCCATAAATATAGGGTTAATGGAATGGAAGAAAGCAAAGGTATAATATTTGTGTTTTTACCAAATCAGCGACATTGAAATCCTAAAAGTGCACAAGATTTAGTTTATAGGATTTAACTGATAAGTCATGGAGTTCGTAAAATATATTCAAACACTCCCAATGAAGGAGGCTCAAATAAGAGTCCACGGCGGGAAAAGCAACATATTTCTCATATAAAATTAGCACTCAGTTTAAAGAAAAGTCGTATGGAGCGTTACATAGTCTCTCTTCACCTTGTTGTCGACGACAATAGTCCTAATATATGAAGCAAAAAACCGAAGCGAAAATCCCAGATCAATAGCTGACAGTAGCTCGCACGAAATACAAAAAAAAAAAAACTCTTCTCTGTCGATTACAAGAGAATGGCCTAGTTAGTATTGACAACCATTACTTGGTCGCCAACTAAGAAGTTACAGCTCTTTTCGAATCTGTAAGCATGTCTTACAAAAATTTGCAAAGAACTGTGTTACCTCTTTTAAAGTAGGATCAAAGAAGATGTGCTAACATCCACTGGCAAAAGTTGAACTTTATTCCAAAAAAGGACTGTGTATTTTTACAAACGTTGTTGCTGTGAACGATATTACACACAAATGAACAGTTCGAGGGTTCTCATATAGTAAGTTAGGACCATTTGCTTGTGTCGTTAACCACAGAGCATTTTCCCACCTAGAATCCAGTAAACATATAAGAGTGTACTGCTGCTGACCGATAATATTGATATCATTGGCACCAACAATCACACTCTTAGTTCTACTTTCTCCAGATTTGATAAGGAAGCAAATGGGTCTGGTTGTGAACGAGGGTAAGACAAAATATCCCCTGTTATCAAACAAACAGTCGTCGACTCGCGAGTACCTTGGAACCAGTATTAACACCAACAACAATGTCAGCCTCGAAATATTTTGTCAAAAGGTGGTACTTTTGAGTAGGCAATTGATAACTAAAGTCCTCTCCCGACGAACAAAGACCAAATTCCAAAAGTCAGTCATCACACCCGTCCTGCTTTATGGTGCAGAGACATGGACGATGACAAAATGTGATGAGTCGACGTTACGAGTTTTCGAGAAAATTTATGCCCATTTTCTCACTCTTCATCTTCATTATTACCCTCGTTTACTGGATATTTGGAATTCAATTTCATTTTCGCATTGTTATACTTTTAACAGCGTATATAAAATTTGCCCTGAATTTAGTATCTTCCGAAAGAAAATGTCAAAGACTATTTAAAATATATTAATAAATGATCTGCGTGACAAGTCGATATAGCCGTGTTCATCAGCCCCTCTGTATATACGCCAACTACTCGCCCAATTTCTGATATATCTATGTGAAATTATGTTCACGCTGCCGCCGATATATCGCTATACAAAGAAGCGAAAAGTATTCAAGATATTGGGAAAGAAAAAAACACTTCAGTAACCGAGAGGTAAACATTTCGATAAAGAAAATATTAGATGTGGGTAGCATTTCAGTATTGCCACAATTAACACACATTAATGGAAGTTTTTTTGCCAATTATTCGATTGACTGTAATAGTGTCAAAACAAGATTTCTTCTTCCAAATAATTATGTAATCCAGGAGGATAGCAAGGCTAAGTGCTTTATACCGCGTTTTTCTCGAAACTTTTTGAAGTCGGTTGTATTCAACCGATCTTCATTTAAGGTCTTTGAGATGCAAATTCTTAAAAACTTGGACGACAACTATTTAAAAAAATATGCAAAAAAATGTAAAAAAAAATGTTGCAAAATTTTATTTTTTTGCAAAAAATGTCTGCCAAAAGTCCAATTTTCAGTTTTTTCCTTCATCCAAGTTCTAAGTTAAGGTTTTAACTGAAGCACGTATTTTTTACTTCTGAAGATTTTGTAAGGAGTTGTTCTGCCAAGGCGGACGCATCTTTTTTCCGAGGGATTGTCAGAAATGGCCGAGTTTAAAAAATGTTTTTTCAAAAATTTCAGAACTTCTTTGTTAATAGTGTATGTTTGAAAGAATAAAAAATTCTAATAAAATATTTTTTTTTTTTATGTGAGAAAGGATTTTTTGAAAAAATACTGTTTTTACCCGAGGAAGCCCATGTATCCCTTTAAGAGTATTTTTTCTACAAAGTACAATTTTTTAACAATTTTTGATAACAAAATACATATTTCAATGGTCAACACGGGAGCTATTTGTTTAAATGATTAAAAACTTTTAACAATACAATTTTTTAATATTATAATTCAAGTAAAATTGCACTGTAGATAGCAAAGTGAAGCGAATAATTGCGAAATGGTATGCTAAAACTAGCTTAGCAACATTTTTGACAAATTCTTTGTATGGCCAACATTGGGCTAAACAACAGCTCGGTGGAAGGAAAGTTCACTTAAATTCCACGCTTTGATAATCAAAATTACGGCCACACATGCTAACCACTCGGCAAAGTGTCGCAGTAATTTCGTTTCAATGTAATTACTGTCAACACTAATGAAAAAGGAAAAATATTTAATCAACTGCGGTGACTGCCGCACACACACACGCACTCAAACCGCTACACTCAAATGTACACTTGCAATGGCGAAATAAATATTTGGCAACAACAACGACGGCCATGACACATTTCACTTGGCTTTGCTTGGCATCAGTATGTTAGAACTGACCAAACTAGGGTTGCTGTTTATAAAAATGCCAACAAAAACAAAGCATAGTATAAATATTTTAGTAAAGAAAAAGCGACAAAACGATTTCGCCACGCCACCGCCTTCGCCGCTGCCCACGTAGTAATATGCAAGTCACACGGCTGGCGCTGAAGAAAATTAGAGAAGAACCAATGCGAAAAAAGCGAAACTTGAAATAACATTTTACTTCTCTGACAGCGAAACTTTTTGACTGCAACATGGCAGGTCGACCGTTGGCATTCGCAAGCAGCGACCAGAGAAAACGTCACATGCAGATCACAATATGCACATAAACAAAGTGCATGTGGCAAAAAGTGAATGCGAATGCAAATGCAAATGCCCTTCAGCGTGCTCCGGTGGACGTAGTAAGTAAGCAAGTGTGTATATGTGTATATATAAATACATATATATGTGTGACGCATTACAACTCTCCCTTCTTGGCGCACAAATATCATATTACGTGAGCTGTGTTGCTGATTTCATAAAAAGTGAGCAAGTTTTTTTTTCCAAAAGTGTGCGTTGTTGTAATTTGTTTTACGCTTCCCTGCGTAACGTAATGTGGTTATAAGTAATTCTTAGCAACACTTTACTTAGATATAATAGTAGATAAAATTGTTCCTGAACAGAAGAATTTCTTACTACGAGAATAACAACAAAAAAATAGAACTTTTTAAGGCACTAGACCCTATAGATTTAAAAATGAACAACGTTATTTGCTTTTCACGTGGGTACCTGTTGTAGTGTCAACTAAACCTGTGGTACTCAGGAGTACAGCGGGTCAAAACCAATGTCATCAATACCACTAATTGTTTAGGTGGAATGAATACCTATTCAATACGTCTGGTTCGAACTTTGTCGAAAAATGCGTATGGTAAACAGGAAAAATGTGAAGCCAAATTGAACTGACACAAGGTCAGCTCACTACGCATTTTAGTTTGTATCACAATCATCACTATAATATCCGACAGCAATAAGCAGATTGGAATGAAATCCAAACGCTTACTTCTCCCCGGCGAACAAAACTTAGTAACCGGACTGTCCGATGACTTCCAGTTAAGCCCCTCTTCAGCTTATGAATTTGTAGCTTAAACTTCAAATGCCTTTTTATTGCAAGGAATCTCATTCAAAAGCTTAAAGTTTCAGTTCAAGCTGAATATTCTAGCTCTACTTTCTAAATATACTCTGCCTTTTTTTAAAACAAAGCCTTTACAAAAAGCATATTGCACTTTTTGGATTTTAGTCGCCTCCTATGACAGACATGCCTTACCCCGGGTAAAGGGGGTAGCCCTATTCCGCGTGGGAGGGCAAACATGAACAAGCAGGATTTCGATGTTCATTGAACTCTATGATATGAACTGATGTGTATCCTTCAAATACAATCCAGCAGGTCAATAACGCAATATTTTTTGCCAATTTATATATTATAAGATATTTTGGAACAAGTCTGATGGCGAAGCAATTCATATCCAAAATTTCAACCAAGCAATTCTGAGCCGATGAGATGAACTAGCCAGAACAGGCACCATCCCGCGATTAGACCCCGAAAAAAAGAGGTAATTTACATGCCTCTGTCCAATTATAGATATTGTTATAAGTTGAGGTCTTTCTCGGAGGAGTCAATCCCTGACTTGCTTAATAAGCAAGCAAACGCGGTATAAATGGTAGGGAGCAAGCACCTAACGACTATTAAAATTCAAAAAGAAGGATAAAGAACTCTAGTAGAGGTGCTAACAGGACATTGTCCAATTGGCTGACATACCAGCAGAAGAGGGGTACCATACAATTCTTATTGTAGAAGCTGTCAGGAGGTAGAAGAGAGAAGAAAGTAAAACAAGTTATATGCGTATGCTCTGTACAGAAAAAAATTGCAACTACGGCTCGAGGTTATAGAGGCGGTTGAACTTCATCAGAAGCACGGGCTGGTTTTGAGACGAGACAATATAAGAGCATATTAGTCTCCATGATACCACAATGGGCCTCCTGAAGACCTAAGTGCAGCATCAGAATGCCACTCTATCTACCGATCTACCTACATATTTCTTATAGCTAAAATCCTTACATTTTGCGACGGTCATGGAAATGGTGAGTTTTCAAACGCATCCTATAGGCCCTCATATATGTAAGCAGATAGTTTTTAACTGTATTTGTTAATCTATTTAAAAGTTAAATGGTAATAAGGAAGAAACTTTCGTGTCGACGCAATAACGTATCGAAAATAGGATATGCAATCTAATAAATCTCCTAAATTTGATAAAAAAATTATTTAAATCTGTCCATCGCTTTTAACCTTCTCAAGTTTTTTTCTCTCCTTTCTGAAAATAAGCGAATAATAGAAGGTTCTATGCTTAAAGCAAGTAAAGACATGTTTTGATAAACATATATTTAAATTGGATTTAATTTGGAAAGGAACATAACATATGTTTGAACGAATATTCAGACTGCCTGTTGATATTAACAAAAATATTTCTGTAATATGCCATTTAGTTCTCTTAACTATCGCTTTTGATTAATATTACTTCCCATAAATACTTACATGTTCAACTGTATATTTATACATACATTCTCATTTAAAGCAAATATATTATAAGGGCCGTCAAATATAAAAAAATGTGTGCATGCAAATATTTCTCGCATATCCTTATGGCGTGTCATAAATTTCGAGTCAACTCTCCGCTGACAGGATGGCCACATAACTCACTAGCATGATAACTAGCAGAAAAAGTGAATAGCAAAATGTGGATAAAAACAAAGCAAAGAATTTTTAGCTGGGTCTGCTGCACGAAAGAAGTTTTTATACCACGTGCATGTAGCATTTGCTGCTTTTTCTTTTTGTTAGTTAATTGGGAAAAAGTTATTTGAGCTTTGTGATATACTATATTATTGTTATGTTAAGAGCCATTGAAATTATTTCATATTTTCACAAAAAACTGCCAAATAATAGTTTATCATAAAATATTTCATTACATAATTATGGTGTATAAAAAGTGATCCTACTCGAAGTTCCCTACTTTTTAAAGAAAAAACACAGAAACTTCCAATTTAATGGAGAACGCTAAATAATAAAATTTTTTTTGGCATTTCTGTTTTAAACGATGATCGCTTTCAAATGTTGCCCGTGGCTACGTCTCAGTTGGTCTATCCATTGAGTCCACTTTTTGAGTACTCGTTCGAGCATTTCTGCTGGTAACTGGCGAATGACAACCGTGATGTTTTGCTTTCCCAAAGGGCCCGAATAGAAGCGGGATTGTCCGCATAAACTTCAACTTTGGATACTCCACAGGAAAAATCTAACAGTCCCCACGATTTTCGGTGACGAAACGACCGGCCCAAAACGTTTAAACTTTTTTTGCTCACCGAAATGATCTCACAAGAAATCTATTTTAAAATTTTAAAATAATGTGTGGGAAGTGACGCCATCCTATTGAAACCAATTGTTACCGAGATCACGAGCTTCAATCTTTAGGCATCAAATAGTCACTTATTATGAGGTAACGATCCTCATTGACGGTATGTTCTCTTCTACATCATTTTTAAAAGAATGAGCCAGAAATGGCCTCATTGCTGAACAAAATTTGCTAGAAATCATCAAATGAAATTCTTTAAGAGCTTTACTTTGTACGCTTTCAATTAAAGATCTCGATGGAAAATTGCCCAAAACGTTCCATGTGTCAGTCCGAGTTGATGTGAATAGCGCCGAATCGAGCCTCTATGGTCTTGGTGTGTACCCTCAGCTAAGGATGCTATATTTTCGTCACAGTGAGCTGGACGTGATCTATTCGGTCGTATTATCCGATAATGAATGCTAAGTCTCAAGTTGGTTGATGGTGTTATGATTAGTAGGCTCAGAAGGCCGATTATGTTGACAATAAGTTGAGCGAAGCGCCCTAAAAACATATTTTACAGAACAGAATTTTCGTCATAAAGGTGAAAGATTTGTAAACGTTGTTCAAATCAATACTGAACAAGAAGGACATGACAGCTTCAAAAGACTCATGCGTGATCTGCCAAAAAAGGCTATTGAAAAAGTACTTCTATTCATATCATCCATTTCATGAAGGAAGGAGACAATTCGCCAGGTTAGTACAAGGCTTGCCTACCAAAATGTTCAAACCTTGGTCTAGTGAAAGCTGGAAAGTGGGAGAAACATTTCTCTCTCGCCTTCTTTCATATAACTTTAAAAATTTGCGTTCGACAAGATGTTTAGCCTCATCGCAATAATATCGCGTTAGGTTCATAGTTCCAGTACCATAAAATAATGGGACAAGGGAACGCTACTCGTGCCACTAAGAGGTAAAAATTGAGGCCACTGATATTTTTACACGATGAAAAGGCAAACCTTACTGAAAAGAAATGTCAAAAGAACGATAAAAATTTAACGTCGTTTGCAGACTTTATCGGTCTACTTTTGAAGTGTTCCTATTGAAAACCAATATAATTATGGTACCTTCACTCTAATTGGAATCTATCTAACCCCAATTTTTTAAAGCTATTTAAGCCTCTTATACAAAAAAAGAAACGATAAACTCTCAAAACTCGACATAATGCATTGGGTACAAAACCACAACTAAAAGAGAGCAGCCAAAGACAAAAGTTATGCAGAAGCTATATAAGTTAATGGAATATTTGCATAGCGTTGACCAGTTAACAGCGTTGGCGAAAAAGTGAACCAACGCCAAAAGCGAGCGCCAGCGAATGTCAACCAAACGCTTTTAGTCGAAAGCAGCTTTCTTGTCTCGCTCTCTGCGCGCGCTGAAATAAATTCCTGTCTTGGGATTTGGCGTGGGCCATAACATATTCAGTGCCACAAGGACTGCTTGCCCATTGTTGACGCTGCCTGACGATTACTGAAATCTAACCACAAAGTCACGCTGCAACGGTGGCTTCTCGCTGGTTGCCCGGCTCGCCGCTGAGCCAACGCAGTACGCACTAAACGCATGGCTACACACTGGCGCTTGGCCGCGCGCAACCAGCGGCTGTCCAGCAACGCTGCGTCTACATTCACACACACACATATACGCGGTTGCGCAGCGAAAATCCCACAACGGAAGTGAAATATTTACAACCGCTTTGAAAAAGAGCGAAAACCAAATCTACATCAAAAGTGATATACTGAAGGAAAGCGACTAAAGGAAGGCGGCAAATGCAATGCGAAGAGCGAAAGCGAAATGAAGAAAATTCATAAACATTTTCATTTTTATTACGGAAATTTATAAAAATGAATAAATTGCGTTGACAGTGCCGGAAGTGACCGTTGATGCTGCCATCGCTATTATTGTTATGTGTTGTCGTCGTCGTTGTTGCTGGCGTTGCTGGTGATAACACAGTTGAGCGAGTGGACAGATGTATGCGCAAAAGGTTGAGTAAGTAGAAATCCTGGTAAATTTGCGGTGGGGAGAATTGCGGTGGGTGCGTGCTTTGAATGCCTTATTATATAGCAATTCATTAAATTTGAAGAATAGCATTGTGGTTCATGAATAATGCAAAGTAAGTATTTACCGACCAGCTTCTGAACAAGCATGTACTAATATTTCCTCAAATATACAATTGCTTCTCTGTGCGTGTATGTGTGTACTAGTGAGTTTGTATAAAAATAAATTGAGTCTTCATGAAGTATGAATATTTTCTAAACATTTCCTTACGATAGTGTACAAATGAGTGGGTTTTTGGGTACCTTGAATTTTCTTTCTTTAATAATAGCTGCTAGTTATGAATACTGAAAGGAATGTGTCATTATAAGTGGAGAGCACCTTTTTTCTAGTTTTATACCATTGACTATTAACAACAATCGGATGGTGTAGTCGTTATAAACTATTAAAAATTACAAACAAACAGTATTTGGTTTGGTATTATATAATGTTTTTTTCTTGTGCGACTTCCATCCCCGATTTACAATTTTCCCAGAGAATATGTATGTATATATATATTTTTGAAGAAAAATAACAAATATAGGTTGTGTACTTCTCAGGTACTAATGTTTTGAGACCTTTATCGGTATATGCTTTTGAGAAAAGTGAAATTTTTTTGCAAAGAATAATCTTGACTGAATACTGAATATCCAGAAGTCACACGGAGCTCAATCAGGCGAATACGGTGGTTGCGACAAGTTATTGTTTGAAAATTTTATGAAAAACTAAAAAAAATCAATCAATTAAACATAACTTTGTTTTTGACCATGATATTCGTACATTGATTACACCGGTCAACAGGATTTTTGGGTCTGACATCTACATGTTAAATTTTAGTTTCTCCTTTGACAAAAATAGGGAAAAAACTTTTTCCGGTTAAAGTTTGCTTTCGTAGAAATTAGAGCAATTTTTCGATTTTTTTTCTTACCTTCTAAAGTATTTTTATTAATTAACGCAGGCGAAGTGAGGTACCCAATTTTCATTTTGATTACTGACTTTTAGGTTAAAATAGGTTTCTTAGGCTTCGCAAAGCTTCAAATTTGTTGATAAAGCAAATTTTTTACTTCTAACTTTAATAAATTCAACGCAAATATAACAGAATAAATCAACATCAATTTTACACTCACTTGATGCCATTTTTTAACTGAGTAATAAACCAATATTGTTGTTACAGCTATAATAAACAGGTTAACATTCAGTACTGTGCCTCTTACAAATAATAATACTGTTTACTTTCGGGATAATCAAAGTGTAAATCAGCCCAAAGCAAACTTCAAGAACTAAAGATTATTATTTAAGTGGTTTTCAATGTCTAGAATCAGAATTTAAGCATGAGAACAGAAACCCAAAAAAAATATTTTTTTTGTTGACCGGTGTTATCTCTTTCCTGGTCGTAGGCATAGATCTCATCTCAAAACTCATCGCCTTGACATCCTGGTAGTGAGAAAGCATTTTGGAACCAATTGTGCTTTTACTTTTCCTAGGCCCAAAAGATCAAAATAGTTTTCACTGATCCTTCCGATATTATAACGATGCCAGTATGATTTCTGACTGTTAATCGTCGATTCTCAAGCACCATTCCTTTTCGTTTATTGGCGTGTTGATCATCAGTTGATGTCGATAGCCACATTGAACGTGGTTCATAGTGAACGCGTACCGATGAAAAACACGTGTTAGCGACAAAGAATTACCACCGAAGGTCTTTTTCTATAATCTGAACGTTTTAGTACCAGAAATTTGATTCCGCGCACAAAATTAAATGGAACTTCTTTATTGAAAAATTTCACTGTCATAACAATCGTCAAATGCACTTTATATATAGTACTTCAGAAAGACAAGCATATACTACACATTGTTTTAAAAATATTTGTTCACTAGAATCTTAAAGCGTGTAAAAATGTTGATCGAAGGTAACTTACTGACTTTTTACTTCAAAAATTTTAATTGGCTCAGAATAATTAGAGATTTGTTCATAGTTCGAAATTTTACTCATCAAAATCATGATTTGAAAAAAATAATTGTCCAAAGTGTCAAGAATTGGTACATGAAATGCGATTTTGTACTGAAATTCATTATCTTTTATCTCAACGTCACTTAGATATTTGATCATATCGATTCGACGTTATCCTTTCAATGTCGTAATCTGAAATTGTAAAGAAATTTCAACTGTATGAAAGCGTGAATCTGCACTTTTCTGGATCGTTTTATATTCATTCAGAGCAACATCTGACAATTTAAAGTTTTTTCTCGATCTGAACGTTTAGTCTGCAATTCCCGAATCAAAGACAAAACGGTAGCACTGATACCATCCACTAAGTGACAAGCAATTTGGAATTCGATAGTGAGAAGCATTCTGTGTATTATTTCCATATTTTTAGTATATACAAAACTTAAATGATAGGTGACTACAGTTGAATAAATACTGATAATTTTACATGTGATTGCACCCACCTTGCAGTTTAGATCGTTTTTAATTTTTCCCGTCCTTGCTTACATTTCTCATGATTTTCGAAATTTAATCTTTCAAAACATTTTGTCTTCTTGGCCTCTTAAAAATACTTGAACCACTCCGATAGTTTCTAACGTATTCTTTATGCCAGATACCATGAACGTGAATTGCTAAAGAACACATACTTACTTTTGTGCTCCATGGAATTCTCCGTTCACTGCTGTAGCCACACCATTAATATTTTGTAGATAGTTTTATGTTTGTTATTCTAGAGCTTTTATCAAACAAAGCATGTCATTCATATATAATATTTTCCTAATGATAATATATTCCTGAACCAGAAATGGATAAAATTGTGTCAATACTAACTTAAGTGCGAATTTCAAACTTTGTGTTTGGTGCAACTACACTACTTTTATCTATTGAACTGGAAAAGAAACCATAGAACTTTTAGCTCTTAGTACTTTGGCTTGAAAACACGATATCGGAAGAACTAAAATCTTTATTTACAGTGTGTCTAAAGGAGAACCTTTTCATTTTCCAAAGTGTAGGTGGCATTTATTAGGAATAATCTTGCTATTATGGGAAATATATCCTTTTGTTATAGCTAACAATTCTTGAATACTTGCTCTAATCACCTGCGTGGTCTATTATAGCCTGACTGCATTAATGGCTACTTGCAACTAAGCTTTGGCAAATTCCGCAAAAAGCCAACGCCATGTATGTTGCAGTAACCGAATGAAATCAAAAACATTCTCAATTGGATTGATGTCTGGTGACTGTGATAGTCAACAAACAAAGGAACACAATTTGTTTCGAATCATTGTCTTCTTGCAGTATAACATTTCAGGTGACTTCACTAAACCCTTTTTCGATACTTTTAGCAATGATTAGCAGTGATTTCTCACATTAAGGAGAATAATAGATTTGTCTTCACCTTTAGATGTGACGTCATTCCTCCCTCCTCCTGGTTTGTCACCCACGTTTTCCACTTTCTCCATAATGGACTGTAAACTTCTTCAAAGACGAACTAGTTCTATAATGCCTCATGTCATATAATAGATCTTTCTAATATATATGTAAGTGTAAGCTATATACATACATATATCCTTATATAAATAAGATTAGCTTTACGCTTTATTGAAACTATTGTTTTTGGATGAGTACTAAATTTAATCGAAATACTCCAATATTATAAAGGAATTTTAATGCTGTTAAGCAAAAAACGGCAAAAATAAAAATATCTTTAAAAAAAATTCTGACTAACAAAAACTTAAATCGTGACCTTGAATAATACATTAAGGCAGAAAAAAAGTTTTGAAGCTGTACAAGTTCATCTGATGCCTTATTCTAAACGATAAAAATGCAACCATTCATCATCCAATTGAACAAAATATAACTAAAGTGGCTTCTAACTTTTTTAGTCGAATTACTGAAAATATAATTAATTATTTGAAACAGAGTACCTTAAATAGTATGTAAACATTCACCTATGAATTAATCTTTCCAAAAGCTTTGTGTTTTTACGCGCTGAACTCTAATAAAAACAAATGTTGGAATAAAAACGTACTTTCTTAGAAAACAGCTAAGTTGAAATGTATATATGTATATACGCCACAAGTATTATATGTATATATACAAATATTATTTATATGTATATGTACGAGTATATATGTACATATATAGTATATATGAGTGGTTGAAGTTTTTATTACTAGTTCCATTATCACAATGATTTGCTACAAAGAAGGTGCTGTGGACGTGGCCGAAAGTTGTCACAGCAAATCCATAAATTACAAGGCAATAAAAATTGCTTTTGCAAACACTTCCAACCTCATTAAGGACAAAGACACAAATCCACAATTTATTATATTCAATTTGTGCGTGCTTTATAACTTACCTAGGCTTTTTTCTCCATTACAGAAATCGCATAACAATTGCAACTGATTATTTGGAATGCGAAAATAAATTGTTGCATGCATATCCACGAATGTGACGGCAAAAAATGCACAACCGATGCGGAATTTGGAAAAAACACGCGTAGATATGTATGTACGTGTGTGCGAAATTGCATAACAAACTCATTTATCAAATCAGGAGGATAGTGCGAGCGCACAAAAACACGCAAACTGAACAAGAAATACAAATAAGATTACAAGCCGAGGCGAAGATTCAATACAATGCAAATAAAAACAAACTAAAGTACTTGTGCTCGCTACAAATGATATTAATGTTACAAAGCAGCAAGTGAGCGGGTGAGCGGAGCGGAACGGCCGCACAATAAACGAGCAAATTGGGAGATGGCAGAAAAACGCAAGAGCAAGGCAAGCAGCTGAAGAAGTGCCTCGTTTGGAGCAGGAAAGCAAGCAAGCACACATAAGAAATTGCGAGCATAGCGATTTTCACATGAAAAATGATGTTTATATGAAATTATGGTGAAAAACATGAAATTCGAGTTATTGCATACGAGCAAAAGCGCCACATTCAATGCAATAACAACACATTATTAGGTCAAATAAAAGGAAAAAGGAAGCAGAAGGAAGAGAACTGGAAAGCAAAAGCGCTAACAAAGCAACAGATATGGTTGCAGAAGTGAAGGAGGGGAAGTGAAAAGCGTGCGATGACAAGAAAGACGCTATGAAAAAATGCTAATGTAATAAGTGTAGCATAGTGAAAAGAGGAGAGCAGAGCACAACAGCAATAAGCAACGTAACGGCAGCGCCAAAAAAGCTTGGCGACATACAGACATTACTGCCAAATCGAGAGCACTGGCCACAAAAAGTATAAGACCACCCTACTAAGAAAGGGGAAGGGAACAAAGCTCGAAGAGTGTGCAAAAAGTGAGAAGGCAAACCTGCACTACGAGCATAAGACATTATTGTCACGACAAGCAATACGAATACAAATACCGTATAGGGGGCGTGACAGAAGTAGGCTACACACGGGCCACATAAGAACAACAGCAGTTCTACATAATTTATCAAAGCGTCAGTGTATTTCTTGCATAAAGCATAAGAAAACATATATACACATCATAGAAAGCACCCTTATAACGGCGAGGCAATGCAACATTTATGCGCCACACTTATCGGCCGTGCTTCTTGCGACAACTTCAGTTCAAAAACACATTAACCCTAATGAGTGAGCGTATCAGCGTACAAGGCGAGACCAAACTATCACAACAACAAGAAGTGTGAAAACTTACGGCATTACACGCGCTTATCAGCGGGTGTCTACTTGGCTGCCTTGGTGTGTGGGTGCCATCGACGTGCTGGTAGTTGGCGTTGGTGTCGCTGCTGTGCCAACGTTTCGTCGCGTATTTTACAAGCACAAATGTCACCGATATTAATGCCAATGCACATGCTGGAAATTCGGATAATACTACTTTGCCTGCCATCGATACTACTGGCGACGACGCTGGAGCCAGGTGAGTACGAACGAAAAAACAAAATACTTCAGTAGATGAGTAAATAAATCGACGACAGGAAATGTATTTTTAAACATGCAAATTATGTTTTTTTATCGACTAAATATAATTTAATAACATTTATACATTAGCCAAACTTTGCTGAGTGTAGCGAATCGAATACACAACTGGTATAAGTACAATTAGTTTATTGGTTATATGTGATAATAAGAGGATAAACTAATTGAGTAAATTAACAAAATTAGTTTTAATCTAATTTCAGGAATTAAATATCCCAAATATCTTTTTTATTGCCTTATTAAATTTTACAACACCTCTGGTATGTTGTCTTAAATTAAATTGATCTATTCCGAGTAATAGTTTCGGAGATACAGTCATGAGAACTTGTGCGCTCGAGGCCAGCTAGGCTAAGAGTGCCGTGTGTACACGCGCTGTTCTCGAGAACTGCTCAACCAATCTTCGTAAAAGTTTACACAGGTCTTTGAGATATAATTCTTAAGGACTTGGATGAATAATTTTTTTTTCGGTTGCAACTATTTGAAAAAAAAATTCCAAATTTTCTCTGAAAGTTTAATTTTTTTTGTAAAAGCGTCTGCCAAAATCCAATTTTCAGTTTTTTTTTCTTCACCTAAGTTCTAAGTTATGGTTTTAACTAAAACACGTATTTTTAACTTTAGATGATCTTATAAAGAATTACTCTGACAACGTGGGCGCATATTTTTGCGAGATGTCGCCGGAAGTGGCCTTGCAATGGCCGTTTTTAACATATTTTTCCAAAAACTTCAGAGTTCTTAATAGTGTGTGTTTGTAACAATAAAAAAATCCTAAAAATATATTTCATTTTTTATATCAAAAAATAAAAATTGTTGCAAAAACGCTGTGAAAACGTCGAGAAAACCATGTTACCATTTAACAGGAGTTGGATCTTTCAAATATTTATCGAAAGCCTAATTGGGGCTAAGCAAGCGCAGAAATGGCAACAGCAGACAGTGGAATTGTGCTCAGTAAATTCGTCTTTATTTCTGAAAAAGACTTTGAAATAATTGTAGTGATGTTGAACATTTCAATTGAAAAATATTTAATTTTGATAGTAAGCAATTCAAATATCTTTATATATAAAAATATCGCACCACGTTGTTTGTCCGCGATGGGCTCCCAAGCTACTGAACCGATTTTAGTAAAATTTATCACAGTGTGTCCAGTTCGAACCAACTTAGAAGATAGGATAGTAAGAATAATTTATAAATTAAAAATACAGTAAAATCGCTATAAAATGGACGTTCCATTAAGCAGACATCTCCTTTAACTATACGCATTGTTGATGTTTTTTAAGTATAATCTACTAAATGGCTGACAACCGTTTCGTTATTTTTTTCAATGAAATATATTTATATGAACATATTCAGAATTAAACCTCGAGTACAATCCCTTGGATTCTTATACCGACAAAAACGTGTTTGCCTTTATTCGTAAATAAAATGTTCACTATATTGAAAAGTTTATTATAGGAATACCACAGCAAAGCGTGACCAGATGCACTAGTATAAATATACCAAATAACATTAACTTCGGATCGGCGCTCTTTACAGGCGCATTTGTTACATAGGTTGCTATATATATTTCTGGACTAGGCAACACTAAGTGTTGCCAGGTGCAATCTTACATTTCCATTGGAAAGTTTGACATTTTCTAGCAAAACATCAGTCAGAACGTTTTGTCACTTAATCGTGAATTGTTTTATTTACAGGGAATCAAAAAAATTCATCTCGGCCAAAAATGGAATTAACTCGTGAACTGGTACAACGAACTCAATCGTGGCAGACGCTCGCTCAAAGACGAATTCCGTGAAGGTCAAAAACAGCCGTTGTGCCAGAAAACACCGATGCCGTACGTGAACTGATATTGCAAGACCGTCATGTAACATACCTTCAGACAGAGGCATGCCTATGCATTTCTCCCACCAGCATACATTCGATATTGCATGAACACCTGGCCGTAAAAAAGGTTTGTTCTCGTTGGATCCCGCACAATTTGACAATCGCTCAAAAAAAGGCTCGTGTGGATTGGTGTAAAGAAATGCTGAAAAACTACGATCGCGGTACTTCAAAAGACGTTCATAAGATCGTCACAGGTGACGAATCATGGATCTATGCGTATGAGCCCGAAACAAAAACAATCGACCGTGTGGGTCCAAGCCAAGCCAAATCCAACGAAAAAAAAAACATTTTCGTTTATAAATACGCCTATTTTCATTATTAGGCCAGAAATATATATAGCAGCCCTCGTATAACATTAGAGAGCATAAAAATATCATTTTCGCCCAATTTCGTCAAGATAGTTTGTCAAATAAATAAATTTTTATAAGGTACATATGACTCTACTAGAATTCAAATCATATGATTTTTAGAAGTAGCACTTGCAGCCCCAGAATTCTGCCGAGTTGTCAGTCCTTGGCTGGATAAAAAGTCGGGTTCGTTCCGGTTACGTAGGCGCGACTGTCGTGTCATTTTGCAATAGTAAAACCTGGCGGGTTTCTAATAAACCAGAGTAGATAATTTTTTAAAACAAAAATTAGGCTAACATCCATTGGAAACGAATGAGGAAATGACAAAAGTGAAAGAAAAAACAAGTAAGGAAGGGCTAAGTACGGGTGTCAAAAATGTATGTTGATTCAGATCAATACTTCGTTTACAACTAATATAAAGATTTTCGAACTTGTGGGTGACTTTGTACTGTATATATCGACCAATATATGAGTTATCCCAATAAAAATAAGAGAGCGTGTTATATTTATAATAGCATAGCTTCGCGCCTAAAAGAGATAAATTTGAGCGAAAACTTGGTCTAGCTCCTATATAACTAATATCAGCCTTGGCTTCTTGCAAGTTGCAAGAGAATAAAATGTTCGGTGGCATCCGAACTTAGCCTTTCCTTACTGGTTTATTTTTATCTTCTACAATTTTCTTTCATAAAATTTGGTGTAAGCTTACCCTTCTATGTTACAAACATTTTTAAGGAACTCACAACTTATCATAACGTATAGCAAAATCATAAAATCATAAATTTTAACACTTGTTAAAAAAAAAAAAATGTTGGATTGCATACAGAAATGAGTTTACGCAACTACAATACTCAGCGCTATGTTTTGGTTCGTTAAAACTTATAACTTTTTACTAATTATATTTTTTGCATATATAAAATTTTATGTAATGCTCTCGTAGACATAACCCGCTCTCTCATTTGTGATTCATTTCGTCCTACGATAGGATTGAAACAAATTTTCCCTCCAACTGTTTTAAATTTTGTTTTATTGCATTATACTTAACTCCGCTTTAATCTCTGCCTATAAACTTTCAAGATAGTAACTATTTGAATTCCTCAGTTACGTTAATCAAACTCCATTGAGGCTTATTTAATTTGAAACTTTGACTAATTTGGGTTAGCTTTAATTCAACTCAAATTGGTCGTTATTTTTGAATTAAGAAAACGCGCTGAAGGTAATTAAACGTATTTTAGAAACAGCTTAGGCTCAAATTTAAGTTAAAATATTATTTTATTCCTCTGAGGATTTGCATAAATCTTCTAGCAGAACTTTACACAAAAAATAAATAAAATGGTAAGGTAAAAAAAATTCTGAAAACGGATATAGACTATAATGCAATGAATTTGCACAAACTCTGTTGCTCAAATTACTTCTTCCTCGCAAAGTAGAATGTAAGCACGTCTAATCGTCCTACAGCGGCATTTCGTATCATCTTATACCAAACAGGCTACAGTTAGGACAAGATTTTAGATTAACAGTTACCTACGATTCCGTTGTGATCTGACCCCATCCTAGTTTTATCGCAAAGTGACTCCATGCCATGGATAACGAGGTTAGGTTTTCCTTTATCAGCCTTGAACGAACGACTAATTAGTGTGAGCCTCCTATTGTCGCCCTGTGATTGGAGAGGATAGTTATTTCTCTGTAGAAGTTAGCATTGGGATCAATAAATCTGCCTTTACCTTAATGACAGCAACTCCGGTTTGAATCACACTAAAATAGTTAGGTCGTCTGAAACTGATTCATGGCTTCACAAAGGAATGCATAAAGTAGTCCGATCGCCATCTTTAAATAGGCTAGCGAACCAACCGAACCTAATCCAACCCACTGAAAAGAAATTTAGCGATAATGAAGAAGTAGTCGTCAAAGCGGAGCTAAAATTTTATCGAAAAGTTAAAAGTTTCTGTAACGGGTAAATTGTCTTCGTTTAAAACGATGTTAAATAAAATAATCGAATTTCGAGTCAGTCGTCCTTCCTTTTCGCTGTTTGAAGCCAATTGGAAAATTCTTAGTGTAGTCAGATTTATCCTAAGGAGTTGAGGTCTTCCTCTTTTTCTGCTTTCCCCGGAGGGTACTGCGTTGAGTATTCTCAGAGCTAGACTCCTTCATTACCAGACCCATTTGCTTCGCTTACTTATCCAGCCTGGAGAGCTAACGGTGCAGTTGTTGAGGCCAATGATATGAAGGTATCGAACGGCTCGGAGAGGTCCTTCCCGATTCTGACGGAGCTTTTGGTGTTGCTAAACGTCAGCTTACACAGCCGTATTAGTTTTGCGGGGATACCAAATCCAGGCGGCATAAAAGCAGCTCCTTTTCATGCTGTCGAAAACAGTTTTGAAATCGATGAAGAAGTGATGTGTGTCGGTTCTTCTTTCACGGGTCTTTTCCAAGATTTGGCGCATGGCGAATACCTGGACAGTTTCTGAGGCCCAGAGCCACACTAACAAGGTCCAATCAGTTTGTTGACGGTGGGCTTTAATCTTTCGCTCGATAGGACCTTATACGCGATGTTTAGGAAGCTATCCCACGGTAGTTGGCGCAGATTGAGGGATCTCTCTTTTTGTAGATTAGGCAGAGCACACTTAAATTCTAATCTTTGGGCATGCTTTCGTTCGACCATATTTTACAAAGAAGTTGATGCATACGCTTTACGGGTAATTGCTATTCCAACTTTTACTACTCGCTCTTAATATGGCATGCACAATATTTTAGGATATTTTACGGTTATTTTTAGAAATAGAACCAATGTTAAAATCTCACATTCATTTTAGGCGACTGAAAAATATTATATTCTGAAATGAGTATATCTCTGCACCATAAAAAATTATTTACTTACGCTGCCCAAATAAGATTGAAGAGAGCTTTAAGAGAGATTTATTTGAAAGATATCTAAAATTAGTTAGGAAGCAGTGTTACTGTTGCCTACCTTTAAGCGCTTTTAACCTACTCAGTTTTGAGCTGAAACTTAACTCCGGTAATATGTTATAATACACATTTCACATACGAAAATAAATTTGCTTAAGTAAGCCGCTATTTATGTGCGACCAAAAACGCATTATGTGAAAAAGCAGCTCTTACCTTAAAGCTTCCGAAAAGGGGACTGTACCTCAGACCGCACATATAAAATATAATAAAATATGTTTGTACCTAAATTGGACCGCGCTTTAGGTATGAAATCAAGCGAATTTGGTTGCCAGGTTCAACTTACACTCAGTAGGGGCAGCTATTTATTACGCTGCAGGTCTGCGCCGCCGGTTTTCTCCTCTTTATGCAGACACATAAATAGCGAATAAATTTGAAACTCCATACCCACATAAAATCGCCATAATTTGGTCGATAATCCGCGTGATGGTATTTAGCGGTGCGCCCTTTTTCAATAAGCCTCTGTGCGCATAAAGGTTCTGTAAGGCCGTTCGAGCTTTGTACGTGAATGCGTACCGATAATTTATGCTCGGCCGCTAAGGTCAAATAACGTACGCGCATCGTAAATAATATCAAAATTCTATTGCCACTTTGCCGCAAGCACCGTTAAGCAGCAGGACGCACACGCAGCGGCCACAACGCCCCATTTAGGGGCCCACACATTCGCCTCTAATGTACTCGGTACATCGGTGGGCGTGCACTGGGGCGAGCAAATCGTTAAGCAACATAACACTTGTTGGTTTTGTTGTAGGGGAGGTAGTTAGTTTGGTTTGGTAATTGCTCTTCTTCTTTCTTACGCAAGTCTTCTGCCCCAAACAAATGAATAACTTTGCGCATTTCCCTTTTTTTAAGTTATACCGCTCTTCCTGCTTGTGTGCTTGCTGCTTATTCTTACTAATCTCTCCCTAGTGTATTCTTCATTACGCCTATTATCTGCATGTCCTATGTGCCTGCCACGCTCGGCTGTGCCCACCCAAATGAATTTGCAGCAAAGTTAAGTTATTCCCCGCTTTCGAGAGCTACTGCTCAAGTGGAGAACGCCAAGCAGAAAAGTAAAAAGTAAATATTTGCTTAAAGCGCCTATCTTTCTGTTGGTGTGCGTGTAGAAATATGAGGTTTCTATAGGGAACCGCTTTCTTGTGCTTATTCTTATCTTGCGCCGCCTTTTATGTTTCTTTATGCCTACAGTGTGTAATAAATATATGACGCATATATTTTGTTTAAGGATTAGAAATGAAACATTATTTTTTCCCCAACTACCTAAATATTTCTTTTCCACAGTTTGCTGAGGCTCAAAGAATTTTTAGATAAATTTTTGGGTATGTATAGCTATACTTCAGTGCATTTATGCTTTTCGGTTGAAACAGTGCTTGCGCAAATGTTTGTAAACAATGAGCATTACAAATACCTATACATACATTCGAAAGCTGCTGGCAACAGAAATTAATTGGCAGCTATAATTGTATTGTATAGGAAACGTTTATGCTTACAAATACTTGAATCTCAAATGATATTAAATAAATATTTTTGACTTAAAAAACATTTTTTTGTACCTATACTAACAAGTTATATTCAATTATGGGGGTATTCTGGTCTAGAAGCATGAATTTCAGGTAATTTAAAGTGTCGTAAAAAAAGGCAATTAATATTTTTACTATCCATTTTTTATTAGTTATTTGTTAATTTTTAAAAAAAATACAGAAAAAAATTAAAAACTAAAAGAAGTAAAAAATTTCAAAAATTTATGAGCTGACGAAGTGGGGAGCCTCTAAAAATTTCTACTTGACCATACCCATGATTCCAACCCTCCTAGTTATCTGAAACCAAAAACACAAAAAAAAGATTACTAATCTAAAATAAAGTCGTAAGGGCCAAAATTACGGAAAAGTGGGAAAACGTTTTTTCACAAAATGGAGACTGCCTGAAAAAAAAAGTTTTTTTGGATCACTTTTTCAGATTATTTCGAATTTTTTAAAAATAATAAAAATAAAAATTTGGGGATGGGGCTAGTTCCAACCATAGACAAGCCTATAAAAAAGACTTTGTAAAGATGTCAAGTAAATCGGTCCAGTAGAACCTGAGAAATCATGGGTATCGTTTCAAAAAAGTCAGTTTCGAGAAAAACGCGTTTAAAGTTTAGGAGACAATTCTAGTGAACACGGACGCCACGTCACAAAATCGGCTGTATGTATCTCCAAAAATAAGTCGAATTTTGAAAAATCCTTTTAAGGTCATATTTTTGAAATATGCAAAAAAAATCGATTTTTTCAAAATCCTAGACTAGAATACTTCCTTAAGTATATAACCCCTTAAATCCATAATTTATTTTTTGAAATTCCTCAGTTCTGAAATTTATCTTTAAAGAGTTAAAGAGAGCAAGCATATTCAGTCCCCAAATAATTAATTGCAATTTTCAAAGTATTTCAGCGTAACCGCAATCAAAATATTTAAAGGTATAAACATTATAAAAAAGTAAAACCGCGAATGTGCACTGCATGACGCTTCAAACGCTTTGTTGTCAATCACGCAGGTAACGACCTAAATAACAGTTTAAAAAAATTGTGCTTGTTAAAAAATATTTTGCAGAAGCTTTGCTTATTCGAATGGTATGGTAGAAATAGTAAGAGTAATAAGTAAGAAGACAGAACTCCCCCTTCAGCGAGATAATTTGAGCTCTCACCATTTGGTTGAAATTAACTTTAGTGTTATCCTCGATATTGAAAACAATCTGAGATTATCATTAACAGAAGACAATTTGAAAAGGATTTAACAGAACATACTAGTGTTCCAATTGAGGTGCAGTTTTTCAGAATAATTAAACTCCAAATGAAGATAAAGGTTGACAAACTATAAGTCATTCAAAGCCAGTCATTTACAATTACAAAATGTTCGAATATACCTAACATATATCCGAATATCGCATCAGTACACGGACTTACAAAACTACTCTAATCTCATTGATAATAACAATATTCAAATTATGACGTCAAACGATTTTGAAACGCATGATAATCGTTGTTATATACAAGCATTTTGGGGTTACCTAAAGTTACGTCTAAGGAAAAGTAGCCAAAAAATTCTACAATATAACGCTTTGGCCAAAGTCCTCGAGGACTACAAAGTGCCCTAGATTATGGATTTCGATTCTAATCTGAATTACATAGCAATCTTACTCATTGAAAGGCGAACGAATTTTTAACAGGACGAATTTCACAAAATTTTATACAGGGAAAATTATTTGACTATAATTGCTCGACATTTATAATACGTCACAATATTTTTGGTACAGTTTTGTTCAAATTTGGACTAGGTCAATCACACTGCTGCCTTCCCTTACCCCCGGATTTCGCCTTGACGAGCCTTGACGATCGATCTTATTATTTTTATATATAAAAATTACGTGCCACGTTGTTCTTCCGCGATAGACTCGTAAACTACTGAACCGCTTTTAGCAAAATGTAGCACAACAATTCATAATTTAAAAATACAGTGAAAGCTCTATTAAGCGAAAATCGCTCTATTCTCTCCATAAACCATAATCAAAACTAAACCTCAAGTAAAATCCCTTGGACTCTTATACCGAAAAACGTTTTCATCTTCGTAAATGAAATTTTCGCGGCATTGAATATTTTATTATTTGAATAATATTAGTATAAAATGTATACCACAGCAACACATGGCCGGATCCACTAGTAACATATAAAACCTTATATCAGTAGATTTTCGGTCCAACTAAAATGTTTTACGAGAGTATTTGGATGCCCGATTTTCACGACATATAATTATAAAAATTAAATTTTATTACAATTATTCATAATCCATTATATTAAATAAGAAACATTTCACATCGTTATCACAAAAACTTAGCAAATTGTTCCCATATATACAAACAGAAAAAGGCAGAAAGATAAACCAGATAGAAAAGGCAAAATTGACTTAACTCGTTACGCTGATAATACAAGTATGTACATACATACATATATTTTATAGGGTAGCCGAAGTTTCCTTCTGGATGTTATCAATTTCAGGATTAGCCTAAAATACTCTGTAATGGTGTGACTTTATAAGTCAAATAATTAATATTTTAAATATTTCATTTTAATTTCACTTTTCAACAAGTTTTTTTTATCTAATTCATCACTTCTGACCCAAACCAAATTAACCGTAAAACTTGCAGCAATGAAAACAGCAAAAGCCGTGTGACTTGTCTTTCTCCCTCCATTCTATGAAGTGGATGTACACTAATATTTGTACAAACCTAATCCTATTACTTAAATTCCCTTCGAATTTGTTTCTTCTAATATTTAAGGCAACAGCTTATCACTCATCCTTCGAGCGGCTTTTGACCTTTTTAGGTTTTCGAAAATCAATATCCGCCAATTTTTTGTTCGTAAATGTGCTACTCAGCGCAGCACTCATATTTCAAGTGCAAATAAGTTCTCTACCCAGAAAGTTTTTACTTTACAAAAGGTGATGACTGTGGCCACCTGTGAATATGGTTAACGTAAGCAGGTGTTTCACAGCAGGTGGGCGCATGAAGCCACAAGAATTTTAACATTCATACAAAGTTGAATGTGAGCTGTGAACATACATATGTCGAGGCGCAAAAACTCACAGACTTTTAGTTTTATATGAAATGTTGTGATTATTGAAATGCTGTTTAGCAGGTCAAAACAAAAAAAAAAAAAAAAAAAACACATTACATTGAACACGTTACTTGATAACAGCATACAAGAAGTTAATAAGGACGTAATCCGCGATTCAGATAAATATTTTTAGACTTTATGTCATAACCAAATTTATCATAAAACACAAGTTATGCTACACAGAATAGCTTTATCTAGTCCACAGGATTAGCAGCAGTGCTATAGGATTTTTTCTCACACTCTCTATAATTAAAACATCCCATGTAATTTGTTCTACTTAAAACAAAATAAAGAATGTAGTGACCCACATTTAGAACAAAAGAATTTTTCTTACATGGTATGACTACCACTGATGACTGAGATATGTCCACAGAAATATAACCATTTTAGCCAACATACAAAGAAGGTTATAGTGATCAAATCATGTCAGAAAAAGAAAATGGAAGCCACGAGGAAAGATCCGAACGTCCTGAACGTCGATACCGAAAGATCAATAGTTGACTATTTCCCCCCTTAAACAGTTCAACCAGTAATGTTATGAGCACAGTATTGAATAAATATGCTATTTCTTATTAAAAAAATACAGAATTGCAGAATACTAGAAAAATGTATTAACCAAAAATGCATTATTGAGATGTTTTTACTCGAAATCGTATAAAAAGTTGATGCCAAACAGTAATTCCGAATCCCTCAGAACTAATCTTTAGTAAAAGAAGAAGAAAAAACATCCACGTCCAATCCAAAACTTTCGCTGATATTGAAGTTGCAACTGACCAACTTCTTCTCAGAGTTTTTAAATTTGTCAAAGTCTTTACTTACATGAGCTTAGCACTGATAACTCAACAAGCCTGAGTGTCGAAGGCCTTACACGTCCCAAGTCGAACTGTGGAGCAATTATTCGATTGTAATATGCTACGGATCAGAATCATGACGCTATTTGAAAAGGATAAAATTGAAATAAAAAGTTTCCAAAGTAGCGGCGTAAATGATGGAACTATAAGCTTGACCAACTTATAAACTAAAAGGTGAAAATGTTATACAATTTCTCGCAGCACAGCGACTAAGATGACTCAACCATGTAACGAAAATATACAACAAGAGCGTGCCGAAGAAAACTGTAGAGATCACAGCATTCACCACTAAGGCACAGCCGTGATCAAGATGGATTGACAAAATCGAAAAAGACATGAGAAAATTTGGTTTTAAAAATTGCAATGAAACCGCAAATGTCCGAAATGACTGGAGAGTTCTTGTATAGCAGGCCAAAGCTCAGAGTTTTAGCCAAAATTGTAAGATAATGTAAAAATCATATCCACTATTCATCCTTGAATACAGTATCGCAAGTAACATCTGGATAAAATTTCAGTATACGGAACTCAATGTGATAGACAAATAACTCATGTAAATGGTAATTATCCGGTTGAGAGCAGGTTTGAAAGATGACCATCAGTAAAGAGAAAATATTCCATGATTTACAGTTTTGCATCGATAAAATCGAATCGAATGTCTAATGCCATGATACCGCAATTAATCACGAACCATTTTAGTTTCGAAGATATAATTTATGATCTCTTCCTCGGATATGAGTGCTCCCATTATATCCCTAAATTAAAATAAAATCGAAGATAATAAATACTAACTACTGGAAAATAATTCTTAGGAATTCCAGCAATACTTAAGTGATTGGTTCTCAAATTATGGGGAATAGTTTCAAGATTTCCGCCTATTAAACACCAAATTTTTTAAATCAAAAAAATTTATTATCTATTGCACTTGATTTTATAGATATAAATATAATTATGCGGCGTTGTTTATGTTCACAAACTTTCCTTTCCTCAAATATAAAGTTATACGAGGACTATTATTACACCAATACAAACGAGTGCCAACATAAAGTGGCGTGGCATAAATTCATGTAGCAAATTCGAAAAAGTGGCCGGCTAATAGGCGGCAACCGCAAGTGGCATGTGTGGTATATATATATATATAGAATTAGCCTTTCGGAATATAAATATATAGTATATGCTTTGAATATCGCACTTATGCACGCAAATGCCTTTGTATGCGTAACACAACACACAAGTATAATAAACTATAAAAATTTACGATGCTATAAAAATGAGCGCTTCACTGTCTTTTATAACGGAATCACAAAAACAAAAACACAAAATAATCCAAAGAAAGTAAAGCAAAATTTCGTATGCCTGAAAACAGTTTTTCTAACTGATTTTTTGTAGTTCTTTTTTTTTTTGGTTTTGTTTTTTCTTTTGTCTGCGCAATGCTCCAACTATTTTATAACTTTTTCATTTCGCTGCCATGTAGGCCACGTGCCGCATCAAATCGGTTGATACGCAATTCTTTTATTCGGGTATTTATATGGTCCTTTGTATAGCCATTTAGTAAGCGACTTAAGCATGATTTGGCAATGCGGAAGCGTTGTACATGCATAAAAATCACTTTTAATTAAAGGCATCGTAAAACTCCGAAAAAACAGGGGTTGTAGTGAAAGTATTCTAATTTTGTACATATTTATATACATTTATGGCTAGCCGAAATTCACGTTTCCCTTTGGTTTTGTTCATGCTTTGAAAACAGAATTTCAAGTTCGTGGAAAAATATAATCAGCCTTTATATATTGGAAAGGTGATTTTCGTATTTCTAAATAAAATTCAACTTAATTTGTTTTTTTGTTTATTTCAAACTTAATTAAACCAAATATGTACCATTTGGTCGACCACTTTCTGAGATTTTTCCGCTAGAGACATTATTCCGTCCGTGTAAAACTTTTCTGGTTTCTCGGCAATATACTGCGAAAAGTAATTTTCACAGGCTTCTCTTGAAGCCAACTTTACTTTCTGAGGGGAGTTCTGCATTGACCGAAACAAATGGTAGTCCGATGGTGGAAGGTCAGGCCTGTATGGTGAATGCACCATAACTTCCCAGCTATGCGCTCCCAGTTTTTGCCGAGTCTTCAAAGACGTGTGTGGTCTAGTGTTGTCCTGATGGAAGACCAAGCCCTTTCTGTTCCTCAGATCTGGCCTTTTTTTTTGATTGCTTGCTTTAATGTTTAATCAGTCCATTAAATTTTTCAAAGACAATTCATGTAATAAGTACCCAAACATCGAGCTTCTTTTTGTAGCAAGCCTTTTTTAAATTGTTCAAAATCGTTTGATGATAAAGCTTAAGTTCCTTAGGTTTTGTCATGGCTGCTTTATGATGGTCCTGGTCAATCGTTTTCATAATTTCAGCGACTTTTTTAACGATATATCGACCAAAGCGAGGTGCATCTTTCTTTAAACTTTACAAATTTCATTGGTGGCTTGCGTGTCATATTTATACAAAAATTTCAAAATATAGCGAATTTCTTCATTTTTTCACTCATTTTTGATTAGCTGTATCTTTTGTTTTTTTTTTTTTGGTTATATGAAGCTTCAAATCTCATCTTTTCAACACTATATGGTATAACACAATGTGATTGGTAACACTGGAGATCAGTCGTACATCCATTAACAAGATACAAAAAGCCTTTTACGCCCCAATATTGTATTTTAGGTGAAAGTTAATCAATTTAGCTCACTTTTTTAGGATCTGTTTTCGGGAGTTCTCTGATTTCCGGGGTGCATACCACTACCGCGACTTTTGAGGAGAACTAGCTGCTAAGAATACTGATAAAACGTTGTTTAACACAATTATTAACTTTTATGAAGTTGTATCGGCACTTACACTGTGCAGCTAGGCTGACCAGCTTTCAAAGAATACTCCTCTTATCCAAGTACTCGTATAATCGTACCATGACCTCATTAGAACTACCATGGCTTCAAAGCGTGAAGCATGAAAGGTTTCGTAAAATGTTTTTTAAGTTATTTGGTATCACAAAGGATCGGTCTATAACTTTCGGAGGATGAGCTTCTTCGCAAACATCAGACGTAATATAACTTTGCACTTTTTAGTGATCAAACGCTCCATCGGCTTTCGAGATCTCTTGAAATTATTACTATTACGATTTCGATATACATATATGCATATCATAGAAATAATCCCATACATATAATTTGATGTTTTTCCCAAAAATTTAGTTTATATAAAGAAAAGTGTTTGCCATTATTTTTCAAAAATGATTTTGGTTCAGCGACCATCTTGGCTGCCTCGCAGCAATTTAAACCGAGGGTCTAAATTTCCAACCACTTTTAGCAGCTTCATTGTTGAAGCAATATGAACCAATCATTCGTTCTGCCAATACTTTTTGAGGTTATAACGACATCTTAAAAATGGCTTATGGATTATCGTCACCCGAAATATGAAAATTTTGTTTATGAAGGAGATTTCCTCGGTTAAAAAAATACATTTTGCAACATTTTTTTGTCATATAAAAAATTAAATGTTTTATTAGAATTTTTTATTCTTACAAACATACACTATTAAAAAAGAAATTTTGAAATTTTTGGAAAAAAAATTTAAACTAGGCCACCGCATTGGCAGGATACCTTCTTACAGAATCATTTAAAGTGAAAAAAACGTGTTTTATTTGAACCCTTAACTTAAAACTTGGCCGAAGGAACTAAAATAGGAATTTTGGCAGACATTTTTACAAAGAAAAAATTAAAATTTCTATAAAAATTCCGATTTATTTTTTGTTTTGTTTCGAATTAATTGAAAAAAATCCTCTTCCAAGTCTTTAAGAATTGTATCTCAAAGATCTGTGGTAATTTTCATGTAGATTGGTTGAGTAGTTCTCGAGAACTCTTGACAATTGACTCTAAAAACGAAGTTTTGATAAAAAACGCATTTAAAGACGGCGCATTTACCCTAGCCAGCAACGCGAGTACAAACTATTACTCTGATCAACTTGAAAATTCATTTTAAAGGTGTTGCAGATTTGAATAAGACGAAAACGAATTAAATTTTTTAAACCCGTAAACCCATATAAGCCTTTGACATACCCATTCAACCAAAAGTAAACCGCCTTCTGAACAAAATTTCATTGCGAAAGTCGGGGTGGGGCGGCCAAGGATTTGGATTTTTGTACGACCGCAAATCCAAACTTAATTGAGTATGATCAACTAACAGCTGTAAAAAAATCAACTCGTCTAAAAAACCCGTAAGATTTAACCAGGTGGAATCTTTCTCTAGCTTCGTTCTTTATATTAATCTGCTCTTTGTTATTATTGTTCTTGCCTGCCTGGTACAGGGGTCTTCATTTGTGCGCTATGACCCTTCTGCGATACTCTCTAAATGAAAAGGTCTCGTGGGTTCTGTTAAATATGTAAAATTTTCAGTGCAGTTTCATTTAAAAGAGCATTTAATTTCTGCGAGAGCGCCGTAGTGCTGCTTTTTAGTTAAATGGAGTTCACTTATACATATAAAAATTGCATCAACTTTTAACAACTGCTGTTTAGAATACGCTACTTAAAGTGCATCTTACAACACGAACGTCAATACTTCTTCAAAAGCAAGATCTGCAGAGAAAAATAAGTAAAATCTTGCTACTTGCTAGTTTTACTTAACTTTAATAGCTTCGTTCAACTCATTTTCTTCTCACACTCCCCACTTTCTTCAACGCTACCATACGAAAAGCAGTCTGTGTCTGAGTGCAGCACAACTGTACAATATTCAGCTTAATCTAATTTGGTAGTTCCACCTGCCCGCTTTAAACATTAATTTTCCTTACGTCACATTATAGTAGATAAAAATTCTAAATAATTCACTTGCACGTTTGCCATAATTTGCAACCGAAATGAGCACAAAGCGAGCAAAAAAGTAACAACTGCGACAACATAAATTACAAACGAAACATTATTTTCAATATAAACGCAATGCTGCGCCTTGCCAACCGACTAAGTATGAGTAAATCCAGCCTGAATACAAATGCATAAGCCATTAGTCAGGACGCTTACAAGGTAAGCCAGTGCGAATTGCAGGCGGCGCGAGCATTTGGCACAGCTAACACTTGTACATTTGTTATCTTTCAAAAGCAGATTTGTCCAATGGCAGCGACAGACCAACATGACGCAGGCACTGGCGCAGCTAGCAATGGTGCTTATGGCCTGTTTTTGCGAGTGTGTACGTGTGTGGGGTAAAGTGGTGAGCGACAGCGCTACCTGCGAGTGTCATTTTTATATTCTCTCATATATTTTACTTTATTTTTTTTAGCATATAGACACTTATCTATGTATTCCCTTTGTAATTTGCACGACTTGAGCTTTTGTCTTTCACACGACGAACAGACCACGCGCTCTTGCGTCAGCTGACCATCTCCCCGCTTACTTTGCTTCTTTTTCGTAGACGACTTGCTTTCGTGTGCCTTGCTTTGTCGATTTTCTCACATACAGTGGCACATGCCTCTTCGCTTCCGCTCCCGCCCAACAATTGTCGCCGCCAATTGCTGCCTGCCTGCCTTTCACTTTGTATCGTAGGCTGCCAGCAACTATTACAACAAACAGCACTCGCTGACTTACCAACTATTCGTGTCTAAAAGCCAGCATTTTGCCCAGCCCCGCATTTAATGCGTGTATGTGTGTTCGGCATAGCGAATCCGTGGTGCTGAAATAATAAAGCGTCATATCGGATGATAAAAGTATATTATTTATGGTCGTAAATTCGTTGTCTTTCCCCCACCGATTGCAGCTCTTACCCCTCGCCTGCTGCCTTATGTTGTATTTATTTTCATAAAGCACCTTGTTTCGTTGTCTCACAGCCGCCATTGTGCCGTGCTGTCCCTTTGACTATTTGATTCTCCTCTTTCGTAGAATTTTTCTGTCCGACCGGCAGTTTCATGGCTATCAACAGCCGATCTTTTCATTGTTAGCATTAACGAAGCACTCTGTCATCGTTGTGGCTCACACCGAACTGTTTCGCCGCACTCGCACTACTTCTGTGGTGAAACTACGCTGCTGATTGTATATATGTGTGAGTGGTAATGTTCGTGTAGGTGTTGGTAGCAGTTACAAGCGTCGATATAACTATTCCTCATGACAAACGAATACACAATGAAAGAAGTGTTGTGAGCGTGCATGCGGATATGTGGGGTCCCCCTGCGCGCGTGTTAAGGACGTTTGAGGTTATGTCGCCAACGTAGCTGAAATATGCCTACCAACTGCTCTTGTTAGCTTCACTTCCATTCAATAATGAGAGCATACACTCATACAAATGAGCGACGTGGAAACCACACTTGACTTCTATGTAGATTTCCTACACTTATTACTGTCATTATTTATGGATATTAGGGTGGCGTACAAATCGGCATATGAACAACTTTTTTAGCTAAAACCTCAGTAGACTATATTATTAAAACAAGAAGAAAAAACGTTAACTTCGGTTGTGCCGAAGCTATAATATCTTCCACAAACACCAAAGAATCCATATAAAAACTTTCTTTTGATCGATCAGTTCGAATGACAGCTGTCAGATATAGTGCAACCCTCTGAATAATCTTTTAGGAGTTTATACTTTTGAAGCAGCTCCTTGAAGGGGAAAAACGGTTCAAAATTTCAGATCGATATCTCATCTACTGAGGAACTAGAAAATTTTCATGCGACAAAAATAATATTTTTTTTGAATAGAGTATTCTAATACCTTGCTTATTGTATTAAAAAATTCCTAAAAAATTGTTTGCTGCATCGAGGCACCACCCTAAAGCAGATGAGTTCACCGTCGTGTCAGTTTATGACAAAAGTCAATGGTGTTCTTATTTCTCGCATAATTTCCTTTGTTTGCTTGAGTGACTTGTGTCATGTGTTGACGATGATGTTGGTGACATCACACATAAGTACAATAACAACAACATTTCGATATATATATTCAATTTTGTCTATACATTCAGCTGCGAAAATCGCAAAAATAAATGCGCTCACCCGTACTGCCAATAAAAATTTTCTTTGTTGCTGTCCTTGCTCATTTATGTCGCGTTTGCTATAATAGGATCAAATATTTTATGCCAGTATCATAGGCTCTAATGATTTTTCCGTATTCATAATGAGAGGTCAATTGTTCTGATTCAATGTTGCTTTTCGCTGGAAAAATTATCAAAGTTTCTGATAACTTTCATGTTCAACACAGAAAATTGTTTGAAGGAGATGTTAGAAGTAATAAGGGACTGATTCGGAAATTTATGTGCGAATGACTGGACTTGCCTTCATATGTTATATGTTCCTGAAAATATTTTTGGTCTTTTTTTAAAGCTTAAAGTGAGAAGCTTAATGTGAAGCGCTGATTTCTGGTTTGAAATCCTGTAAAATAAAAGCATACCGTCATTGTTATGATCAACTAAAGTCTGAAATTTTTCTCGTTGAAATATGGCGGCATGCGAATAACTCAAAATGCCGACTGGAATTATTATCTATTATTAACTAAATAGTAGAGCAGACAAATTGAAGTTTATTTATTATGTTTTTAATAAAAATAAACGTTTACTAAGCTAGATGCTGTGGCTAATCCCTGAAAACAGAGAATCACACTCGGAGTTTTAGGGATTGTTTTATGAAACCAGAAAAAACTCGCATAGTTGGATCTTCGTTAACTACCAGAAATATGCTGAAGCGTTAAAGTTGCTTTCTCTCTCCACAGTTCTCCTCGATATCAGAATGTGAAAGATCGAAGTTACTCTAGCCCAGATATGCCGCAAGTGCGTGGCAGTAAAGTAGCAAGTGTTGAGATAATTCTACCTCTTAACATTCCAATCACTTTTAGACAATGATTTGGAACGTTTTTTAAGAAAACTTGATTGCAATAGTATTATTTAAGGGGGTATTCTACTCTAGAAAACAAATTTTGGGCAGTTTTGTGAATTTTATTAAAAAAAAAAAAAATTTCCATCCATTTTTAATGGTGTTTTTATTAATATCTTAAGAATACAGAAAAAAATTTTACAAAAAAAATATTAAAAATTAAAATAATTAGAGGAGAGACAGGTGTACAAACAAAAAATTGCGTATCCTGGTGACATTGATCCTGACTCTTCTGGTGGTCTGAAAAAAATCAAAAGAAATTCTTAATCAGTTAGAATGCTGTTATAGTCCGGGAACACGCAAATTTTTTTTTTTGAAAAATGGCGACTGCTTGCTAATAAAAATTATTTTTTACGGTTTTTTTTTTGAAGTTCCTAAATTTTTTTTAAAATATTAAAAACAAAAATTTTGACACGATCCTGGTAGGAAAGATAAAAGATTATATAAAGAAGGTTCACACAAAATTTCAAGTAAATCGGTTATATAGAACTTGAGATAATACCGGTACCGTGTGGAAAAAAGTAGTTTCGAAAAAATGCGTTAAAAGTATAGGAGACAATTCTAGTGAACACGGACGCCACCTCACAAAATCGGCTCCGTAAATAAGCCGAATTTTAAAAAATCCTTGCAAGGTCTTATTTTTGAAAATCTAAACTTTAAATATATGAAAAAATCGAATTTTTCAAAATTCTAGAGTAGAATACCCCTTAAGGTATTCCGCATATGAAGCTATGCCACTTTTGCAACTCTCTGGAAAATGAATCAATCCAATATTTGGTCTCTGTTCTGATGTGGAAAATCAGTGAGGTTGATCTGCATCGGTCAGAACTAGTGATAGTCAGAAAACCACGGTCTGGTCTAAAACCCCCGCTGTATTTGAAATAGTTTTGAACCGCTTATGTCATGAAGTCGCATGAATATATTGGGTAGTCGTATTTTGTCAATAGATGTCGTTGCAGACGTACAATATATCTAAAGTGCTACGAATCACATTGTGCCGTAAGATATAGTGTTGGAAAAGTGACAATTCTAGCTTAATTTAACCAAAACAAATTAAATTCGGGGAAGTTGAAAAAAAGTTGCAAGTGCTCAAAAATTAGTAAAAATGACGAGGAAATTCGCTATATTTTGAAATTTTTGTATTAAAACGGGAAGAAGGCCACGCAAGCCACCAATTCAATTTTTGAAGTTTACGAAGACGATGCTGTATCAGTTCGTGAAGCACTACAATGATTCGCTCGCTTCCTTTCTGGAAATTACGATATGAAAAACATACCTCGCTCATTTCGACCTATCGTTGAAAAAGTCGATGAAATTATAAAAAAGATTGAACAGAACTACCACATAAGCAGCCATGACATAACCTAAGGAACTTAACATTCATCATCAAACGATTTTGAACAATTCAAAAAAGGCTAGCTACAAAAAGGAGTTCGATGTTTGGGTACCACATGAATTGTCTTTGAAAAATTAAATAGACTGAATTAACATCTGCGCTTCTCTGCTGAAACGAAATGAAATCGAACCATTTCTGAAGCGAATAGTAACAGGAGTCGAAAAATGGATCAAATACGACAATAATGTGCGAAAAAGATCATGTTCCAAGCGGAGCGAAGCCACGAAAGGTTAAATTCAGTATTTGATGGGATTGGAAAGGAATTATCCACAACGAGCTTTTCCAGCCTGGTTGAACGATTGATTCCACATTTTACTGTCAACAACTGATGAGATTGAAGCAAGCAATCGAAAAAAGCGGCCAGAACTGATCAACAAAAAGAGCTTCAGTTTTCTTCAGGACAACGCTAGACCACATACATCTTTGATTACTTAGCCAAAACATCCATTATATAGCCCTGACTTTGCACCCTAAATGGCTTCAAGTTGCTTCGAGAGAATCCTTTGAAAATTACTTGTCGCAGTTTTTCGACGAGAAACCGGAAAAGTGGTCGACCAAAATGGTACAGATTTGGTTCATTAGACTTCATTATAAATATAAAAAAAAAAAATAAATTGAAGTTTGATTAGAAATACGAAAAGACAACCCAATAGTATAGATTATTATTTATAACTATATGGAATTTTATATCTTCAAAATAGTTATAACGCTTGTATCAACATACACAAGAAATGTCATCAAGAGAAAGATACATGCACCATCGACTCAACTACTTCAGTTGAAATAACGCTGTATATTATAGTTAATCAAAATCCTTACTCATTTCATAATGAAGCAGAAGTGCTATCCTAAGTATAATTTAGGAGGTTGCAGGCGGTCATTAGCATTCAATAGTTTTCGTTATTTACCAATTATTACTAATCACTTTCTATTAATACTTGGGCAATTTAAGCATACTTATATATGACATTGCTAGTTGTAATTGTTGTGTTGGCACAATTAATCAAATTGTTATTCAAACCAAACCTAACCAAACCTTAAATCAATATCACTCATACGCCGTGGTTGCCTCATAGTCATTAATTGCATTTAATTACTTTACTTATACTAACCGCGCGGCGTACTACCACACACTTGAGCGTTTTTTTTTCAAAATTCATGAATCATCGTTTTTAAACAATTTTATGTTGTGTGGGCTCTTAATGGCATTCGCAGGCGTGTTCAACACCAATCGCCACACCCACTCATTACAGCGTTGTCTGATGAATTGAAAACATTATTGAGCACAACAAAGTACGATATTCGCTGCGCATTTCACAGTTGAATTCCACTCTTTTCATTTTTACTTTTTTTTCTATTTTCCCTTTCAAGGAGCACTAATGCTTTTCATATCAGCGTCATCGTCTTAATCGATTACATTCCTTCGGTGCTGCCCTTTCTGAGCAATAATTATTTCAACAATTCTTGCGTCAATTTATTGTGTTGCTGGTTTTTTCAAGTACTGAAATGTCTGCCCCTTTTTCAAGCATTCCAAATAATTCTCGCATTAAAGGTTTATTTTGCTCTTCCTGTGCTATTATTATTTTTTTTTATCTCAAGTAAATCGAATTACTCAAATTCCTTTCGAAATAATTAGAGCTGGCAGAAGCAGAAAGGTAAAAGTGTTTCTAGAGTGAGAGGACCACGCATATTTATATAAATTTATACCACAACATATTTTTTAGACAACTCGAAATATTAATTGATTATTTGTTATTATTATTTGATTAGTTAGGGTACAAATTTCACTGCCATTTACTTTAAGTTACTTTTTCTAATAGCTTCTGACTCCATCTTTAACAGCGCTAGAAATATTGTTTATTATTGAAATATTCACGAACTTATATTTATGTTTTTTATCTTGTTCCTTTTAATTCCAGAACAAAAATCAATACTCACCGATAGCGACTGGAAGAAGCTATGGATGCGAGGCGGTATAAATCCCGATTCAAAATTGGATAACAATCTCGACACAAGCGACAGTCCGATGTTCGAGGATAGTGAGGTTAGTTTATCGGGAGAAATATTTAATTAGAATTTTAGTATATATATATGCAGAATTATTCTTTAAAAAGCTTAGCTCGAAACTATGTTCATCTGCCTGCAACCAGGAAAAGCGTTTACTGCATTCTTTCTTGACCATAAGTTTACGTCAAAAGAAGATAAAAAATTATTGCTAAATTCTTTTCCAAAAGAGAACTGGTTGAAGAGCTGTAAAAAAAAGAAAACGGCACAAAGAGCAAGCAAATTCTCTTGTATTTTCATACATAAGATTTATATTGGTTAATTAATCAAAAATTATACAGCCAATACACGATTTCCTACTTAAAAGCCAAAGCTTTGGCAAAGGTTACTGTAAAGAAGACTGATTTCGGCTTAAACTTCCCCGAGAAACCCAATCCTCATAACATTACCGGTCTGAAGATACAATTTCTTTGTGGCGCTGAAATTGCAGCTATATCATTATAACCATTGTTTAATAAACTTAATCGCGCTTCTCAAATATAAGTGTATTCATCTATTAATTGTTTCAAGAATATGTTCTAGTTGGTCACGTTGAAATATACACCCAAAAGGGGAGGTATAAATCAAAGAACAGATGTACTGAAATTAAACAAACTTAAGTGATGGCTGTTAAGTCAATAAAAATTGTAATTGAAATTTAATCTATATAACAAAATCTGTTGGTGAGGTTTGCAAACAAAGGCATACTAGGCACAAATATACTACATATTAAAATAAAATATTTCGCATTTGCTTTTTACTAATCAACAACATTACCCCATTCCCCAATTTGCCCACTTCCCCTCACCTACCCAACCCTCTGCATTGCTTTCTTTTCAGCAGATGGCGCACAACACGACCGTCCAGTTGGGTGGCACCGCATTTCTGGTTTGCAAAGTGTCCGGCGTGGATAGAGTGGGTGTAAATTGGGTTTGTTTAAGAAAAAAATGTTCGATGTTTATTCCCATTTTTATTTCAATGTAAATACAATAATTAATTAACAATATTTATTTTTCATTAATAAAAACGGTTTTTATGCATGTTTTCACTTTTTTTCTTTTTTAATATTTATTACTTTTTTCCGGCTGGCTTGTATTTTTATTTTTGTTTGCGTGTTATAAATTTTGCAACGAAATTATTAGGAATCAACACGCCTGCATGACCTTCGATCTATTTGCAATTAACACTTTTAGATGTAATATTTGCAAGCTAATTAATTTAATTTACATTTAATTTGTTGTCATTAATCATGAAAAAATTGCTGCTTATTTTCTCAATTAAAAATGTTAAAACATTAATAATTTTATATCTATAAAATTGCATGTGGGGGACTTTGTTTGGCTTAAACAAAATTTAAGAAAATTCAGTATGTGAAAGGTATATTAAATTTATTCGTTCTCTAAGTATATCACTTAAAAGTTAGACAATGACGTAACGTCAACTTTGAAGAGAATTTTTTTACATATAGGCAGTCTTAGTAATGTAGAATATAGTATTTGTCTCTCAGCTTTTTTATCACATCTTCATGATACAGATTAGAAAGAAGTCAAGTGTGACTACAACCATTTCTTATTTTATATTTTTTTCAGTGGCATTAGCTGATTTGTTATTAAAGTGTATATAATAACTAAAGTATCATCTTGTAAATTCCATGAATGCTTCTTCTACAATTCCGGCGATTTTGGTTTTCAAATGCCTAAAAATGAACTTCTCATTGACAGTCTGTCCCTTCGGAATAAATTCATGATGCATTAAACCACGAACACCAAAAAGATCAATGAGCATCACGTTAATTATTGAGAGGCTTTGGCGTAGTTTTTTTGGTTTCGGCCCCTATTTGGATGATTGTTGACTTATTATATGTGAAGTTCATAAACCCATGTCTCATCGGCAGTTATAATGCTCTCCATGAATGTGGGATCGAAATTCACACGGTCTTGTATGTCCAAAAAGACTAGTAAACGGTACCAAAATAGCCACCAAACTCATTCGAACGGACTCGCAGGAAATGTCGAGCACTCTTGCCGTCTCTCTAACATTTTTCTCAGGATTTTAAAGCACAATACCCTTCACTTATTTAATATTTTCTTCAGATGAAATGATCGAAGGCCATTCAGAACGGGGCATATCTTCAACGAACTCTCGACCGTCTTTGAAGGCTTTATACCGACCGCAACTGCTGTATATATGTATATATATATCATACTTTTTTTTAAATATCATTTACCCGGGGAATTTAATTACAATTTCCGAGTGTTTTTTTGTCACAATATAAATATGAGCATACTAGTATATGCGGTATGAGCTGTTAGTGCTATTTTAAGCATGAGAGGTTTAGTGGGAATGTCTTTGTGAATAGCATACTTTCATAAAATAGAATTGTGAATTAGATCGAGTTCACAATTTTTTGTTGATACCTGACGTTCTTCTTATTGATTTATGGATAGTTTTGTCTCACCCGTTTCTAGTTTGTAGTATAAGTTTCCCTAATATTTCAGTTCATCTCAAAAATATGTTAAATCATTATTAATGATTTCAATACTCAAATCTGGAGCGACATCCTTTCTTTCTTAGGTTAGGTTAGATGGCTGATATCTCAGTAATGCGGGAGATCACCTTCAGACTATTATGTATAGTTTTTTGGGAAGCTAGACGAAATACTACTGTAGTTCAATATTGCCTATCGGAAAAATGAAAACTGGCAAGAGTTCCGTTCGGAAATGTCCTGTTAGACATCCTACAAAAGTTGAAGGGTGGATCTTTTTAAGTGCTAAGAGTTCACTGCATCTCTGGCCTTTGGCTAAAACAACCATGCGACTTTATAGATGCTGATAGTTGACTAACGCCGCTTGCTGAGCTGGCCTGAGCACCAAACATCAAGTAGTGAACCACAAAAGAACAATGGAGCTCCTAGCCGTTCCGTTTCACAGTTATTGAGACAGAGGTACCTGTCCTAGCAAACTCTGCCTTATATTTTCCTGCAATACCGTTGTACCCAAGCAACGACACCAGTTTAATCATATAAGAACTTAATGCTTGAGATAAGTAGCCTATGCATCCATTCACTAGTCTAGTCCGCATAGTCAGCGAACTCTAGGCTAACATTGCTGCTCTGTGACCATTTACTCCGATAACCACTTTGAAGTAAGCTGCGCTTCGGAGCAGAAACTCTCAGTAAATTGATGGCAGCCACCTCAGTTTAGAAGAAGTTGCATTAGTCACGAGCCCGAAACGACAACCAAGCTTAAGCTGGGCGACTTGGTAATTCAAGCATTTCAGACTAAAACCAAAGTGTGCGGGTTCGAATTACCCAGCTTTTCTGAGTCTGAGGGCAATTTTTGCGACCTATGAATATCCCAAAGGCGTTTCTTGTTTCCGCCTTTTTTTTTTAAATCTCAATTAGCAAAGTGATAATTCCAGAGGAGGCAAAAAAGATTAAATCATATTTTAGGAATATGTGGACAGTTATAAAAATTTACAATCTTCAAGAAGCCACACGTTTATATAGTAAGCGCGTTGGACACAGTTTTTGCTCAATTATTTCAAATTAAATGGTTAACAAAACACGTTAAAGATATTATACAATCCAAGTCAAGAACTTACTATTCTCCTACTAGCAAATTCTTTTTTTCTTGACACCATTTCATTTCACTCGACTGGAAAACCGAACGTCAGTTTCTCATATATTTGCAATTAACTGACTGTCACACACACACATATGTACAGTTCCTTCCAGCATCAGTATATCTGCCCCACTACCTCCTTTGCTGGCGCACACACCCTAGTAAGTGTGAGATTTTGTCTTATAAGTTGCTCATTCAAATAATTTCGCTTTTGCTTGAACAAATTGATGAAGAGCGCTTTTCCGAGAAAGCCAGCAAGCAAGTAAGCGAGCATGGGTGTCAAGCAAGAGAGACTAATTAGCTTCGTGTCGCTTTTTCGCGCTGTTGCTTGCAACGACTTCTTATATATAATTATATAGTATATGTATATAAATGCACACAGGTTTGTCTGTCTGTGTGTATATAAGATCTTTTTATGCCGCGCAGGCAGTTAAAGCAGCAACTATTAGCAAGGACATTGACTTAATAAACTGTAATGCGATGAATTGTTGTTTTTGTTCTGTTGCTTGGAGAAAGGGAAATGAAAAGCGCTTAATTATCTGAGCGTCAGCAATCGTCCTAGTGGCTTCAATTATATATTATGTATATAATATTTAAAAGTAGGTCGGCAAAATCTCTCCTCCTTGTGTAGATTTCATGTAACTTTCTAAGGATCATTATGCATAAATTACAAAGTTTTAGATGTTATTTTTATACTGATGCACTTGGATCATAGGTTTGGAAATAATTTCTCGCAAAGATCTCTTTGGACCTTTTTCGCTATTGACCATATTGGGAATACCAAATTTGTACCACTGATTAAACATACGCATTCTTATTGCACTTTCTAGAAGTAACACTGTAAGTTGTATCCATGCTATGTGCCAACACGGTCTTATATAATATTTCGTATAATATATTGCTACTATCAAGTACAATAAGTAAATTTGGAATACCTTTCAAGAACTCTCGTTTGCTGATATGAACCCATTCCGAAAAATTTATTTAAAAACTTTGCTAAGCAGCCTCGAGATAATGACTGTTCCTTTCGAATTCATATATCTTCTTAATTTCAATCCAACGTTTCGAAAAATAATCTCATCCACACCTAACCTCAAAATATTGTCTAAAAGACATTTTCGAAACTTGCTTAAACAGCACTCATTCAGCTCAAATAAAAGAAAGACTTTAAATTATATTATATACACAAACCACCCGAGAGTATCTGATAGACCATGCGAAATTGCTTGAAATCGCACTTCTCTCACACACTCAGCGAAAAACTTCCACAAGTATGGCATACAACAACAATCGCTGTGAATGTAATGAACTCATCAGCGAAAGGCAACATTGCACGATGATTCATCATACTCGTAATTAAAAGCACTTTTTTGTATCTGCCATGGAAAGTGAAAAAGTGAAAGAAAAGAAAATGTGAACGAATACACGCTTTGTTTAAAGCAAATGAAATGGAAGTACATTATACGTATGCGTGTATGTATGTATTTATAAAGAAGATAACGGTACGTAAAACATATTGTATTTCGTAGTGCGCCTGCAACACATCTCGAAGTATGTACTTTAAGCTGCTAGTGTGGCACTATAAGTGAAGTAAAAGGAATGAAGAATAATTCTCTCATTTGTAATTTGTCATTAAACAGTTAATTTTAAAAGAGTCAGGCAGATAAGTTGAGACATTTAAGAGTTTAACTGCTTTTGAAATTAAGAATATAAGAATTAAATCGAGGAGGTTAAAGAAACGATCAACCTTTGCTTATTAAGTTAAAGTAAAATGTGAAAAATAAATATCTGGAGAAAAAGTGTGGGTAGGGATGCAACTTTGGTCGAACTGAAGGTGAAAAGTGGTCAGTTTGAGTTATCTGGCTTCTTACTGTCAGGAGCTCTCAATCAACGCTAACTTCAGACCTCCTGACTATTGCAGTATTTTCCAAGCCCTTAAAGTAGCAGTAGATTTAATGATCCAGAGTGCAGCCTCCTTCAGAGAAGTGACCATCTACTCAGATAGCAATACATTGAGTGTCTATGTGATAAAGCTAGTACGGTTGTTAGACCATGTTGTCTAGACTGGGAATCTTAACAGACGCTATCTCCAGTAGCTTTCCTTTGTGACTGTCGCGCGTTTGGGAGGTCAAAACTAAAACACTTGTGAGTGCATACCTTCATACCAACCACTTCCCACCAACCGCTAAACCTTTAGTTGTACTAATATAAATGAACTTAGGATTAACCTGTGAATGCATGCATTAATTTAAAGATATGTTAAATGTGGATGTCGTCACATAATTGCGTGTATTTAAGATTATTACTCAACGGCATATTTTGAGATGTCTGTGTTTGCTGTGAGCAAGTGCTACTACAGTTAGTTAATAAGAATTCAACTTGAATAATAACCAATATCCTTTCATGGTTCTCCTTGGGCTATTTTGAATTTCCAAACAAATCATTGTCTTTAAATTAAAATTGGCGAAAGTTGGAACATCGGTTAAAAATGGTTAATTTTTTGACAGAAAATAACTGTTTTCGAATATTTCGATAATAATTAAGCAAATCCAACAAAAAGGCGTTTCGAAAGGTTGAAATTTCTATTTTAAGACGGTTACGAATACTTAGTATGACAATAAAATGATACCTACTTCTTATATATATCATGGTACAAAAACCAAGAGTTGTTGGTCCATAATTCTGGCTGTTTTGCGAATAGCTTCACGCAAACGACGTATAACAAACAATAGCATATCTTGTTGAGGGTTTTGCCAGTCGGAAGGAATTCGGATTGCAGCACACCTCGATAATTGAGGAAAAATATCGACATAACATTGATTTTTGACCTGTTTTGACGTGGTTTTTTCGGCTTCGGTTCACCTTTGCCACGATATTCGGCCGATTGATTGTGTGTTTTTAGGACGTTAGTATAGATTCAACATTCATTGCAAGGAATTATATGATTCATGACATCCTGATGATCGGCAAATATTATTTCACAGACGTTGATGGCGCTTGTTTTCGAAAAAAATTATAGATTTTATTTATAGATTTTGGAAATAACTCTGCTTTCACTTTTTTAGGCCAATTGGTCTGGCCAAATGCTTTTCACTGATCCTTTCGGCATTACAATAAAGTGCCTGACTGTAAATAGTCGATTCTCAAGCACAAATTCTTTTATTTTATTTCTTGTTTTTTTGCGTGTTGATCATCAGTTGATGTTGACTGCCGTCCTGGACGTGGTTCGCGTTTAAGACCCTCTCTGAATAATTTGTACCTATCAAAACACTTGCTGGCGACAGGAGACTCTCTCCGAAGGCCTATTCAAAAATTCTCAACGTTTCGACACCAAAAATTTTATTGAATTTCACTCACCGAAAAAATCAATTATTAACGTTTATTTTGATGTAAAATTTGGCACAGATGTCATTGACAGTCGTACCAACCTAGAAAAAACTTCGACGAATGGGTTTTCGAGCTAAATTGAAATTAAAAAGTTTTACTATTTTTGACCCACAGTAGTATACCATATAGTGTTCGAACCAATTGGAAAACTAGACTACACTGTTTTTTTGTTGCCCTAATTATAAGGTCAATGAGTTGGATGACGACCATCAAACATTTTTTAGGATTTCGGTTATTTTTAAATACTTATTTCGATTTTACATTACAAACATTATAAAACATGAAAGCAAATAACATCTATATGTGTTATAACAGTTCCGGTTTGACAAAAATAATCATCCAAGTACATAAAGCAATGAAGATTGAAAACTTGAAGTATAACTCAATCAAATTCATTTTATGTGCACTTCTTTCACAATTTTCTAATTGAAAATCTCTTTTCTGCGACCATAAAAAAATAATCTGTCATTAGATGGCGACCCAATTTATTTTCTACCTTTCTAGTGGAACTGTTCTCTCTCTGTTCCTCAACAAAGTTTTCTATATTAACCTAAAATGTATAGAGATAATTGTAACAATAATGTGAAACTCATATTTGCTTTCAGAGTATGAAATTATGTCAGCATATATTTAACAATTTCTTCATTATTTAGTTATTTTAAGTTATTCAGGAAATTTTCGACTCTTAACACAAAAAATCTTCAATTTTCGTAACCATCATAAAATCTATTTTTTCTTGATTTGCCGTATTTGAAGACCATAAGGCATTCCAAATTTCAACTTTGCCTGAATGTTCACAAAACTTTTAATTCGAACGATATTCTAGCGCGTTCACCGCTTAAAAAGTATGCTTTTCAATTTCTAATTTTTTCAAATATTAAAACTCAGAATTTATTTTTTAAAAATAACTTTGACGTGGAAGATTTACTCTCCAGTAGACAACCGATTTCTTGAAATGTGACAAAATCTTAATTTCTGAGGGCATGCTAGTGACTACTAAAACCAGAGAGAAATTTTTATTGAGTAAAACGGACTATAAGTCTATATATCTCGGCGTTTAATTTGTTTTTAAATAGCTTCATTTTCCGAAAATTTTGGGTAAAGAGCCCGAGAGTGGGGATCACGTGAAGCTTGTATGAAAAAGGTGCGCAGTTCCATAATACTTCCTGAAAAAAAAAATAATAAATTTTGTTATTAACAAGCTAATAATTGATTAAAATATAAGATAAGCAATAATCATAAAGACAAGAGCACATCCAATTCTACGATAAATTCCTAATCTAGGCTTGAAAACATCCAAATTTGTTAAGAAATCTGGGACATCATAACAAAATATTCCCAGAATCATACACATAAGCAACGATTTAACAACGTCCGAGAAAAGATTTTGAATACTTCACTCATATCACCAGAATTTCTACAATATTACATATACATATGTAAGTACATATCGTCACCTGAAATGCAAAATAACGTAACAACATTTTCGGAAATTTACAGTATCATGAATGAAACCCCAAATAAAATGGAACATGAGTGAAAAAAAAACTTTAATATTGGTTAAAACTGGTTCATATCTGAGCGCAGAGCCTGAAATGTTGTGTATATAATTTGAACTAGTAAATAGAAGCGTAATCAATAAGACACTCAATTTCGATTTTTTTGTCGATACGTTATTTTGCATTTCAGGTGACGATATACTTACATACATATATGTTTGCGATGCCTAGCTGTTGCTACCACTGATTTATTAGATAAAGCTTTTATTATATTAATATTTCTCAGAAAGAGTACAAATTCTGCATTAATCGCTGAATATACTTATAGACCAGTAGATTTTCATTTACTCAAGCGTTTTGCAATACTCATCAAAATTGAATATTACGTATACGCCATGACACATCAGATAATGTATAGAGAATAGATGGCACCATGGAATTTATTGCGACAGGCGTCGCTATCAGTTGCGGCTTAATGACTCTCTAACTAATCGTTTGCCATTCGTGCGCGATATGTTAGGCCAAATCCATGCAAAGCCATTACCTGTTTCATTTAACGGCATTCACGGTTTACGATGATCCCTATATCTAACGTTGCATTTGCCACTAAAAATTCACATTAAAATGCACTTAAACCGCAGCGGGTAATCAACCATGTTGTGGCGTCAAAATCAACCCCGTTCTTAGCGCATTTTATTTTAAATGGTTTAAAGGCTAAAATTGGATTTTGTGCATTTAAAAAGCGTGTCAACACAGTAATTACACTTAAATTCATACCTCAACGCCCCTAATATTAATGCTGGTCGTCGGCGAGGGTAGAGGTGCATAAAAACTGCAGTTCAGCATGTGACTGCTGTGGCGTTGCAAAACATTACAACTTTGGCATGTCAACTAGTTGCCACTTACAGAATTTATGACCGCTTTGGCGCAAAAGTCACGTTGTAATCTGATTTTAATTAAAAGTTTACAAGGTCATTGTAGTGTGCAGCTGATTTTTATTTGGCAGCTAGGTAAATAATTGCTTATTGGTTTATATAGGTGGCGAAAAAATATTATTTGCGTTGGGATTATTCAAATGTGTGGAAGTTTTAAAGTACTTGCTCTCACCCGCTTTTAAATGTTATACTAGTGCCAATTCAAAGAGCACTGTTCTCTTTTTTAGAGTAAAATTTTTCTAAGTTATACACTTAATAAGAAATGAAAGTTTTCTTTAATAAATTGAAGAATACTTCTCTATTTTTCCCAGCTTATATTAAAAAAAGATTAGAAAAAAAGTACTATTTTTAACTAAGCAATTTACGTAGCATTGTAAAAATTAGTGTACTTTAAGCACTCAAACGACCATAAATACAAACTACTATTTAAATTTAATTTACGGCGCTGATATAAGAAGCCAAAGTAAAAATAATTATCTTTATGCATTATATAACAGCACAGCTTAAGAGCGCTATAAAATAAAAATTATTGATGATCTTAATAGCATAATTACGACATGCCATGTCTACAGCTTAGAATGCAAATCACGTTCAGCGTATAAACTCCTTTTTACTGGGCCAATAACTTTCATTCCTTTGTGTAGCTTCATAAATATTGAATATTAAAAAAATCGAAAAGTGAAATTGCATTTCCTGCATCGCCCGGGGTTTCCGTTGTGTATAAATAATTTCATTGATAATTCTAAAAATTTAATCCGCTATAAATATTTTCGGCGGCATAATAAATTGCGCTTTATTGCTTTACACACTGATGCATACCAAATTAATGGATTCTAAATTGAGAGCAATAAAAACAGAAATTTTGTAGCTGCAAAGGGCATATTTTGTTTTAAACAATCATTAAATATACTTAAGGTTGCAAGAAAATTATTAAAATGTTTTTAAAAGAGATTTTTATTGAGGTGTAAGTATTTATGGGGCAAAACAAGTGCCTACATAGTACATATAATAATTCGTGATGTTAAGCGTTAATGCTGTGATTAAGGTAGTTAAGAGGGATACATAGTATTTAAGTTATGAAATATTTTTAAAAAAATAGGAATATCTGATCTCCTTAACTCTAAATATATGGAATCAAAAGTGAAAAATCAAAAAGGATCAAAGAGATTGTTAAATTTGACTGTTCATTGATTTGATTAAATTTTGTGTACTCATATCATAATTATTGTCGTAATGATTCGTAATTCTTTTTGATTAGACTCTAAGTAAAGAATAGCAGTTCATAAAAATTCTATAAGTTGTTAAGCTTAATGAAATCAAATAACATGAACGTTGCAAAATGTTTTCTTTTTTTTTGAGATTCTCACGAGATTATGACATTGTAATCGTCCGACCTTTTTTGAAGATTATGTCTTAACGACAGCGCGCCAATCGTTTTTTCTTTTCGTTATTTGGCGCCAATTCGAGATATAAAGTAAAGCCAGGTCCATCTCCATCTAATCTTTCCAACAATCTTACTCTTAATCTGCTTCTTTCGGTATGAACTGATTCCAAAGCCTTCAGAGCTGGAGTGTTTTCTTCCATCCCCAGACAACATGACCTAGCTAGCGCAGCCGCAGTCTCTTGATTTGCTCAACTATGTTAATGCCACCATACATCGCATGGTGAAAATCTGGTTCAGGTCTAAAGCTACACTGATAAGGTGTAATCAGTTTGTTGACGGTGGGCTTCAGTCTTTCACACAGTATGCTCGATAGAACCTTATATATAACATTAAGAAAGCTTATATCACGGTAATTGGCGCAGTTTGTGGGGTGCGCATTTTTATGGATTAGGCTGAGTACACTTGTGAGTTCATCGACACCGTATTTGAATATTTAAACCGGTAATCCATCGGCCACTGCCACCTTGCTGTTCTTCAGGCGGGTAATAGATATTCAAAACATCTATTTCATCGCCACTTTGGGTCCTTCAACAGTTAGCTCTGGTCTTGAAACCTTCCGTTAGTCTCTTTTCATTCTCACGCATTTCGGCTTCCTTCTTTTCTTTGTCGCATATGAATCTCGATTCTCTATTCAACTCTCGGTATCTATCCCACCCCTTGCTGTGCTGTATCTTACACAGAGGCACTCAAGTTTCATAGTGAGCGGCGAGGACGCAAAAGTGTAAATAGGATTAGCCCTAAAACTGTATCTGATACTTTAGTGGCCGTATTTACTAGATTGTACACAAAAATATACTATGAATAAGAGTCACACATTCTTTATATTTCAAAGGTTTACGGAGGGCATAAATTTTTTTGGTAATTTGATTGCGGTACTCTATGATCAATAAGTAAGGTTAGGAGATTTTGCAGGGCCACACTTTCAGCAAATAATACAATTTAAGCATTAGGGGTCTTTTTGACAAACTATTCGTCTAACGTGGCCGGAATTATGGCAACTTTTTTGCCCAAAACTTGATTTATATTGCTTCGCCATTGCCCTATTCATCTGACTTGACTCCATGCGACTTCGATAAATTAAGAAAACCAATGAGGGACTCCGTTTTGAGAGGAGTAGAAGGAGGTATTGAAGAAGGTCTTAAAAAGGTAGCGCATAAAGTATTGAAGAATGTATTTAAAGGCTATGCCAGAATAAGCATGGTTCAACTGTTTCGAGAAGTGGAAGAGCGTTGATGAAAGTGCTTTACCGTACGTGGTTTCCTTTGAAAGGGACAAAATTGATTTAGATGGAAAAATGAAGAATTTGGTTTTTTAAAAGACTTTTCGATTACAATTTTAGATTATTCTTAATTTAAGCGCTTTTATTTTTGAAAATTTTAAAAATTTACTTTTAAAAGACATGATTTTTATTGCATTTTTCTACTCAGCAAACCGACCTGCAACTACAGTTCCTATATATTAAGACAAGCTTTTTGTATGGATTATTGTTGTTGTTAGTTTTTTCTAAAGTGTTGATATACTGCATGAGGAACTATATTTGTCTGCTTTTTAATAGTCATTTTAATTTAATTTTAAACGGCGCTTCCTTTTTCTTTAATTATTCTTATGGCAAAATTTATACTTATATCTTTCAATTATTTACACGCCACTGTAGAATCAAATTTCTTGGATACGTCGACGCGACTGGCACATCCTTTCGTCCGGCGCTCAACTCTACACCAACGATGAACGCTTCGCGATACTGCACGCGCCCGGCTCCAACATGTGGACGTTGCAGATAAAGTTCGTGCAGCGGCGAGATCACGGCATGTACGAGTGTCAGGTGAGTAAATGCAACACACATACCAAACATACTATATAACGGTAGCTACATACATGAGCTGAATGTGTGTGACAGCTTCAGTGATTTTGCCACAAACTGCGAACACAGCAATTTCGAGCTGAAAACCCAAACGAACCGCTGCATTTACTCGTGCATATGCTCACCACACACATATTAAGCACATGCAGGTATAACTGCCCTTATAACGGTGTAGCCTGTTGTGTGCAACTCATTGGCCTTTGCTGTTGCTGTTGTCACATTGCAGCATGTTGCACTTCAGCTGTTCGCCATCTAAAATGTGTCACTTTCCCCAGCAGGTCATATTTTATTCATATTTTTATCTGCCGCCCAAACGTGGCTACGTTCACTGACCGTGCAACAACAACTCAGAGCAACAGAAATAGTCCAGCACTAATATTTATTCATACGCCAGCAATATGGGTAGCAATTTCGGACCGGTGCTCTGACATGTGAGCGTCGAGTTTAATTTTAAAATTTGTTGTTTTATTTTTTTCGGTTTTTTTTTTTTTTTGTTTTGTTGTAGCAGGTCACACGTGCAATATGTATGTGGCGAGAAGGGCGACAGCATGTTGTGCTGCATAACCAAAAAATGTAAAATAATTAAAATACATACATACAAATAAATAAATTCAGTTGTCATAGTGAGGTGTCTAACTGAAATCACGAAGTGTCACAACAGATTTATGATTCAAAAATTCTGAATGGCTAAGCCCAGCAGTGTGAGTAAATGAGAAATGTTTAAAACTCCGGTGGTTCGGTTGTTTTTAACTACCGATTTTATAAAAAAAAAAGCCGAACCATGGGAAATAGAAGGAATGTCAGTTGACGAGATGTCATTTCATTTGACAGCACTAAGTGAATATGCACATGTGCATTGTAAGTTATGTAATCAGTGCTGAACTAAAACATGTTAGTCTAAATGATTTCCAATCTCGGCATTGCCGCCATTCAGATTTAGCTTGATGACATGACTTGATAACCTGATAACAATGACAGTTCCTAAAATATTATGCTTAGAGGGTGAGTAACAGATGACAAGCCAATACTGAAGGAACGAGATTTAATAATTGATGAAGAGTTAATTAGATTATGCTATTAATTGATACACATGTAACCGTGAATTATGCAAGGTGCGTTCACAAGTAAACAGGATTTTTGAATCTACTACAACCACCACCAGGGGGCGCCCATATATCGACTGGTGCGTTAGAATTTGCTGTCATTATCAATTGACCAGTGAGAATTTTATGACACAGAGATTGGAAGTGAAGTTTTTGCGTTTTAAGTGTTGGTATGTTTGTGTTATCGGTGCGAAAATGAGCTTCGAACAAAGAGCCAATATTAAATTTTGTTTTAAAATTGGTAATACTTTATCGAAACGTTTCAATTAATGAAACAAGTTTATGGCGATGATTGCCAATCCCATAGCAGAGTGCACGAGTGGTTCACTATTTTCAAGTGGTCGTGAGGACATAAATGACGATCAAGATGTGGGCCAATCAAAATCCGTGATCACCGGAAATTCCAACGAAACTGTGCGTGAATTCATTAAAAATCAGCCGAAATCATCATTAAGATTCATGTAAAAGAAATTTAAAATAGCCAAAACATCGATTTATCGAATTTTGGCCGAACATTTGGGCTTACGAAAGGTGTGTGCACGGTTTTTTTCCGCAAAAATTGACTGACGACCAAAAACTGCTCAGAGTCCAACATTCGAAGGACGTTTGTGCCCGATTGTTTGACCAAAAATCACATTTTAACCATTAGCCACTCCCCGTATACACCTGATATGGCACCGTGCGACTTCTTCCTTTTCGGAAAAATGCATTTGCCCATAAAAGGAAAGCGTGAAGCAGACGTAAGGGCCATTCAAAAGGCTTGCACCGGCGTACTGTCAGCCATACCGTCTAACGAGCTAAAACACTCGTTCGGCATGCTTTTGGACCATGCATAAAGCTGTATTGAAGCAGAAGGAGACCATTTTGAATAAAATAAATTGATTTTGCCGAAAAAACCATTTATTCTGTTTTTTTTAAGTCCTGTTTACTTTGAAACACACCTTGTACATATAAAGCTGCATAAGCATTACTTATATTGCTTTTGGATGCGTGATAGAGCTAATTCTTAAACCAAAGGTAACGAAAGATTCCACTTGCACAGTTGTGAATGCTGGTCTTTTAGGACTCATAGATAGGCTAGTGATACTAACCCCAGCTAATTGACTATGTTCGCCAAAGTTGACTCTAGGTTTCCGAATGAGTCTAAAAGTATATTTTCTTCATTCGCACTTCAACTGTTTTTCAGAAAATTTTGAAAGTGTCAGTGAAGAGCACGATATACGATTTTACCAATATTTTAAGGAAATTGAGAGAATTTTCAAGCAAAAATGTATCAAAAGTGGTCTTTTATTGCTGACTTCTGACATTTTTTTGAACAGTTTTGTAATTGCTTGAATCCACGAGCCAAACATCTGAATCCACACTAGTATTTTTTTGTCAAGGTATTTTAATGAACGGCGCTTCGATCGTAATATAATTACCGATTTGGATTTTCAGAAGCTAGGCATCTGCACAAAAACTGTTAAATGAACTAAATTTCCTTGTGTGAATTACTACTGATTTGTAACAAAATCGAACAATTTCTGCAAAATGAAACGAACGTTTACTGGTTTTATTACCAGTGGTTTGGTTAAGACAACGTCGAACTTAAGCTGTTGTGAAGGCATAGGGGCAAGCCGTTGCAAACTGTGTCATGGAAATGAAGTCAGTCTGAAGGTCAGGAATGTTTTCCTATGTGTTTTGTGGGAGTAGAATGAAATATTCTACTAAGATCACATTTTCAGTGAAACTTTTAATTCGAATGAGTTCTTTCAATATTTGGATCTTCTGAAGGAAGCAATCCCTAAGGAGCGGCGAGTCTAGTCGATTAGGAAATGAATTATGTACCATCAGTACAACGCCAGACCACACATCGATACTGACCTGTCAGATGCTTGCGTGAGAGGTTTTTATGTCTCTAACTTGTAGTCCGCACCTAATCTTGTGAAACATCTACGGTCATGATGTAGAATATTTTTTCTCTTTATGTTTTTTCTTGTCATCAATCTGACAAAAGCTGAGAAGAATTACCTTAAATAGTTTCACCTTCCCTTCTTTCGGCAACCAGCGCTTATTGGGTTCGTAATTCTTTCAATTGCATTGGAATGAACCTTGCTAAGAATAATCCCCTTTTTTATACCTTCCACTTTACTTATGACCTGAAAAAAATAAAAAATCTATATAATGAAAGCTGAGAGACAAACTGATTACAGATTTGAATTCAACGCTTCCAAATTAACTAGAACCAATTGATAAATTCAAAGAAGCATAATTTTTTTTTAATTTTGTCTGGCTGTGTTCTGCTATATAACACTTTCAACACCCTGAAATATTACCTTTATACGTTAGAAATCTGCAAATCTAGGTTTATTCACTGAGTCTGAATGTAAATAGCTTCGCAACTGCTCTGACACAATGTGCTATCGAACGACTTACATGGCGTATAAGCAACATTTATGCTGAAATGATGTTCATTATGTGCGAATGTTTGACAGAAAGCGTGCAAAACCTAATATCTACGCGTGAAATTATTTCAAAACACACTAATAAAGAAGTCTACACGTATTTACACTTTATGACATAACTAGATATGTATACACATACGAGGATATGTAATGCAATTTCATTGGAAATAGTAATATATTTCCACAAACTACAACTCCCAGGAAACAGCATAACTCAGTTGAGCATTCAAGTCATGCGAATGTCAAAAAGGATGACATATGCGTACTTGCTTGCTCACTTTACACACATACGTAAGCATATTTGCTTACCAGAAACTTAGTTGATTTGTTAGGAACACGAAGTTTGCGAAAGCCTATAGAGTTCAACTTATTTATAAATTAGTTATTGCGAAAGTAAAGTAAACTCATATAAAATGTACGTTGATTTGATCGTGCTCTAAGTTATTTGATATTTTCTACAAAATCTTCACTATTCAAAATACACGTAAAATTTTATTGGAAACGAGATATATTCACTAATTTCAAAATACAGTTCCATGAAATGTAATTATGTATCATAATAAAATAAGGTCATCATATAATGAAAATATTATTATGAGTTTGAAGCCGAATTGTGATAAGTATTGCCGCTTAGCCCGCTTATACGCGAACTGTTTGAGATTAGGCTATGTTTCGAAGGCCTAAAGACTAGATAAGGTTGTGTTTATGCCGAAGGCTGGAAAGAGCTCTCTCTTCGTTGCCAAGGATTTCAGACCCATTAGTCTGTCCTTGTGTCTAGTGAAAACATTGAAGAGACTCATGGATGTGTGCATAAAGAGCAGAACATCAAGCATAAGTTGTTAAGAACAGAGCACGCCTCTATTAAAGGCAAGTCGGTCGATTCTGCTTGCTCGATGTAGTGTCTTGGCTGGAAGGAGCGTTTATGAACAAGGAATTTGCTTTACTCGTAGACACATTTCTCGACATGTAGGTAGTATTTAATTGTTTGGCCGCAAGCGGTGGTTAAAGCTCTCAAAGAGTTTAGGATGGAAGCGAACCTTAAGCACCTCGTATATAGCCTTATTTGCAACTGAACGATAGTGAAGTGAAGTAGTGTAAATATCCCGAAATGTTAACAGAGACTTCCAGCATAAGTTGATAAGGGATCAAAGGCTTATTCTTTATAGAAATCTTTCTTGAAGGTCAAATATTGAGACTATGCTTTTCCTAAAATCGATTGCAATATATTTCGTAGAGGAGCTGTAGGGAAAAAGTTGGGACTATTACCAAAGGTGATGTTCTGGCTACACAAAACTGCAGTCAAGTCAATATGGGTATGGTGTATTCGACTGGTAGGAACACGCAAACAGTTAACTTGCTAAGATACTAGAATGCTTTCAAAGAGCGGCTCTCATCGGCATCTCACGTGCTCTGGATGCTACACCCACAAAAGTACTTATTGTCATTGTATACATAACATCCGTGGACATTGACGGCAGATGTATTGCTGCGAAGTACGCTCTAAGGCTCTGGAAAGCTTGATATATGAAGCGGTTCGAGCTAGTCTGGTACTAGACATAAGTATATACATATGAGGAGTCGCTGGGGAAAAGCGCTGTGAACTTTTTTAGTGATGGTTTGAAGCTTTAGTCCACTGCAGCTTTTTTCAGTAGAATGAGATGAAAACAGTTTTTAGCAAAAAAGAACTTAGTCCGAATTCTATACTGTGAACTGCTCTACTATGGATAAACACTTACTTCGACTTCTACTCGTACTAGTAGCAGTTTGGCAGTATGAAAAAAAACAGTCGCCAGAAACTGGCAGATTTGTCCTATAGAAGAGGAACTGTGTACCAAGTGGACAACGCCAGGCTACATACAATACATTTCGGAAGCTCCAATAGCTTATTTGGGGGTTCTCATGCATCCATTTTATAGTCCGGATCTAGAAACAAGTAAGCAAGTGAACGATTTTCTAGTGAATACTTCGCCTTAAGGGAAGCTTGTATCGATTTCCCCAGTTTGTTGACAATGAAGGCAAGAGTTTTTATTAACTTTACGAAGTTACCTTCAAGGTGGCGACCAGTTGTTGGATGAAATTGTGCATATTCGAATTCAATCGGATTAGTCCAACTATGCTAAATAAACACTTCAATTTACTGCAAAAATAATTGATTTTTTACTATCCCTATTATTATTATAAGTTTGAACATTTTCATTTGAAAAAACGACTGGCGCGCTATTGTTGAGTCGGCTATAATCGCGTAAGCGGTGTCAACGCCAATCAAGAAAGAAGAAGAACATTTTCAGAAAAGTTCGATTTAAGAAACTAAATTTTAATTATAAGCTAATATTATTCCTAGTTCGACGTTTTAGCCATATTATCGTCTTCAGTTAGACTGGAAGTTTCATTTCATTGTGAAAAAGATTCTCGGTTTTAAATACATAAATATTTCGAAAAAATTATTTGCCAAACTTTATATCAGACCAGATTAGACAAAGGCATTATACACATATTTGACTTAGGTACTATATCATGATAAAAATTCACAAGATAAGTATTCAGATTTCATCTAATGGAAGATAAGAGTTCCGAACTGTTTCAAATACCCTGAAGAAAGAACGCAAACTCATTTTCTCTAGTGGTATTTGGATTTACCTAAATGTATCTCCGAACTATGATAATCTCTTAAACCATCATTAGTGTAAATTTTAGAGAGAAACGTCTTATATTTCTTTTTTAAAACTTTAAAGTGACTTCCAAGCATTTTTAATTATTTAGCGCTGAAGACAAGAACTCAAAAATCTTTTTCAAACCATCTCCAAAAATACTTTCCATCACAACACCATAAAATCGTAACATATGCACAATTCAAGCATATTCATGTTTTTATATAAATTGACAGTTTTATGGCAGAAATTTCATTTGCGCATCTACTTCCTTGCAGGTATCAACGCCGACAGGCATCATTTCGCATTTTGTGAATCTGCAAGTGGTCGTACCCGAGGCATTTATACTGGGCTCCGGTGAGCTGCACGTCGACATGGGATCCACAATAAATCTCGTCTGCATAATTGAAAAGGTAAGCACCGACACACACACACACACACCCATACACACACATATACACTCACAAACTTGCACGCGCAAAAAATCAAAGCAAGAGAAAATAAAAATATGCCAAGGCCAAAGCCCGTGCAACAACAAACACATCCATGTACATAAGTATAAACCAACACATATAGCTACAGTCACTGCTGCTTGCCAATACACCAAAGTGTATTTACTTTAACATTGGACGTCAACAACTTTTGCCAAGATTTATGTTGGCCACACAATTTACGTTTACTTGCCACAGAAATTCAAATTTGTTGGGTTAATGAAAATTTATATGACGCGCTGCAAGCGCACACACACCGCGAGAGCCACACATAAATACGTGTATGTGAGGCAAGTGAGCAACGGAGCGAAGTGAGCAGCCGAGCAAAGTGCAAGTGCAGCACAGCAGCTGCAACAATTTCAAGTGCCATTAAATTTAATATAACTGAACGAGTAGTAAAATACTAACAAACGCAATCACGCGCGCACACATACATATTTCATGTGGCTGCATATATACATACATACATATGTATATCCGTGCGAGTATATGTATGGTTGAGCGTACGTTAACTTGCCGCAGCACTCACTTAGCGTAAGTCGTGCAATATCCTTTGTAGCTTCTAGCCACTCGGCGGTGATTACAATTACTTACATATATGTATATGCATGTGTTTTTTATAGAGACCCTGTTGGAAATAAAGGAACTATTGGCGGAGAAATCTAAAAAGTCACAGAGACTGAGAGAGAGGTTTGTGGCAATTTTTTTTTCAAAGTGAACGACATATATTATAATTTATGGGAGAAATACTTATGACAAATTAGAAAAAAGTTTAAATTACAACATATTTTTATAGAGAAGATAGCTTTCAGAAAAAATGTCAATGAAGGATAATGACTATACCTATACAGTTATTGCCCTGAAACACCTAACCTATTGAAATACTAAATCAATAAACGACTATCGACAAGACAAAAGGTTATAAAATCCATAAGAAATAAAAAATGTTCCCAAAAATAATCAAATTTTAACTGTTAATATCTTTTAAACGGATTGGATTTACGAAAAAATCATAGGACACCTTTTTTAGGGCATTCAATTTCCTACAAAATCTAAGGAACAAGATATTTTTTCAAGTAGTTGGAAGTGAGATATAAACTTTTCTATCTGATAATAAGAAAAAATACAATTAAAAACTCATATTTGGAGAGGCATTCTTAGAGGTATCTAGGAACCTATTTTTCCGAGTACCAATCAAAAAAAAAATTTTTTTTTTTTAATCACCATAGTATATATATTTCTTGTCGCCTTCAAAGTAATCCCAAAGATATAATACATAATCCAAAGTTTTTCTGGTTTCAAAATTTTTCATAAGAAATTTTTTCGATTAACCTCAGCTCTTTTAGCAATTTTTCTTTTACGAGGGAAAAGGATTCCCATCAAAATTATTTCAAGGAAAAAATCGGCCAAACTAGTAAACGGTTGTACCATAATTTTCATTGCATTTTTGCAAAATTTTAACAATTGTATTCTTTGAAAACAAAAATAAAATAATTCCCGAGTCATGTCAAGTCTTTTGCCACCCTAAACTACCTGATGTTTTCCAACATTTATTTTTTAATTTTTTATCAGTGGAAGGGGTTGAAATCCCAAACGAGGCAGCTTCAGTCTTTTGTTCGTTTTTTTATACATTAAAAATCCAAGCAAACGGGGTATACCACAAGAGGGGGGAATTTTTTTAAAACAAAAAAAATATTTTTTGAATTTTTTTGCGGTGCTGAGTAAAAATTTTTTTAAAATTTAAATGCATATTTGTACAATTTTGGCCCTTGTTTTTTTAAGAAAAAATTAATAAATGAAAATCGCGGTTAATTTTTAATAAAAAATGGAAAAAGAAAAGGAATGAAATTTTTCTAAAATTTGAAAATTTCTCGAATATTTTTTTAAAAAAAATATAAACAAATTTTAAACCCCCTTTTTCAGAGGGGTTTGAAACCGAAACTTCGGAAAGACCTTTTTTTAAAATTTACAAATTTTGATGAAAATTACAAGCCGTTCGGTTGCTTTTTAAAAAATTATCTCAGTTTTTAAAAATCTTTTGAAAATTTTGGGCACCCCTTTTTTTTTTCCAGATTGCCATGGGTCGGAGGGAATGCACTAAATTACGAATAAAGCCCCATGTCATATAAAAATTTCTTAAATTTTGTATTCCATTGTATATATTAAACAATGTTTGAAAAGCGTTTCTACTTCTTTAGCTCCTTAAAATTTAACACGAATATTTCCCTTTTGGGGTTTTGGAAAAACTTTCTTTTTCAATAAAATAAAATTTCAATACAAGAAAATGTTTTTCAAAGAAAGTCAGCGTTTAATTTTACAACCCTTTACAACAACGCAAATCTTTTTTTCCCTGAGGGAACTTCATTGCAAGTATATTTGGGGGATTGGTTTATATTAAAGGAATTTCCCGAGTTCATGCTCCAAGTGTCCTCACTGACACGACACATGACACATCCCAAATATATTACAATTGTATATATTACTAACAAATAATTCAGTGTCAAACGAAAACATTTGCAATAAAAATGAACACGGACAGCCTTTTAATTCTTTTACGCCACGTTTTGGTTTTATTGGGGCCAGGCAACAAAGTAATCCGAGAAAGCGTGGCTTACTACGCCATACCGAACGACGAAATTTTGAAATTACATACAAATTTTTTTTAAACGTTTGGTTTTATTTGCCTGCTCGAAAGCCGCTCCACGCCACACAATTTACGACGATCGCTTGTTTTGGGACTTTCCTTGCAAGTAATTTTCCCGGGGGTTTTTTCCCTTTTTACACAGTTTTTCAAAAAGTTCAAGTTCTTGGCTAAAGTTAAATTTTTCGCGGTTAAAGTTTGAAAAATTTTCAAATTTGGAAAGTTTTAAAACAAAAAGTATGAAATTTTGTAAATGACTCCAAAAGAATTTTTCGGGCGTTTTTATATTTTTTTAAATAAAATGACCTTGTTAAATTTTTTTTGACCTGGAAGGGTTTAAAGTTTCGTCAACTTAAGTCTTTTACTTGGCATTGAAGGCTTCAAAACTATTTTTGGGCAAAACCAATTATTATGAGTACACAAATCTGGTGTATGTACTATGTGGAGCCTTAAGAAACCGATTTTTTTAAAATATAAAAATAAATACTTGGGCGATTTAAATCTTTAATTCTTAAAAATCAATTGGTTTATCAACTATCCGTAACAAAGGAACGCTAAAATTCATTTCGGAGGAAAATACTCGTATAATGATCTTTGTGGCTTTAAAAATTTACCAAACCATATTTGTAGCTGCTTACGGTTATTACATTAAAATTGGTCCCATTCTGGTTCAATTTTTGCTCAAACTGAAAATAAGGTACTGAAAAAAAGGGTATGAAATTTCTTAAAATTTTCTAGATCATGCAGCATCCATCTTTCAAAAACCAAAAATATTTTTGAACGATTTGCCAGAAAGTTTTTTTGATCTTTAGCAATTATATTGACGAACTTAATTTCATGTCACCAGCAATTTTTTTCTGAATTGCTTTAAAGTGTCTTTTTAAATATATATTTAATCCAAGCGAACCCTTTTAAAAGGGGGAATATAAGAAATTTTCATCTGCTTAATGTGTTTCATTTCTCTTGAAGCGCTTCTCCGGTTCTCTGGTTTCCTTCAAAGCTATTATTTTTTTATCATTTCCTGTATTTGTACATCCCCAATATTCCATCTGTAATTTTTGCCTCATACAAATCGATTTGAAGGCTTAGGAACAGGCAGTTCGGCACTTGTAGGTTAGGTGTTAGCCAATGACTGTTTGGTTACTGAATATGTGTTTGGATTTCTTTTGAGCAATTAAAAATACCAATTTCTTACATGATCCTTTGTTGGGTCCAAATCATTGGTATAGAAAATGGATATCTAAAAGATTTCACACACGTACACAAATGTGAAACCCAGTCGTATTGACTGATTCCTCACTGGAAATTTGAAAAAAAACTAAAGGGCACTGTGCAATTATTGAAAAAAATTTAACACGTTAATATTTAAAAGTTATTTCTCCACACACAAAACTAAAATGTCGGGTTGTTAGTAAAATTATTTAAAAAAAAGACAGTTATGAGACTGGGATAAAAAAAAATGTAGCTGTAACAAAAATTTACTGATTGAAAAAAAACACCTAATCTTTAAGAGACCAAATACAGAAACTTCAAATTTAATGGGGGGGGGGAACTTCAAAAAAAGGGGGAACATTCTCCATAATTTAGTTTTTACTTCCCCAAGGAAACCGGAATCGCCAACCTTCTTGCCAATTTCGTTCCAAAACATAAAATTACTGCTGCCGCAGTTTCCCTCAAACCTTAACAAAGGGCCGGTTTTTTGTTAACCAAATTAGATAGATTTAATTTTCCCCAAACAAAACTTTGTCATACGCGATGGTTGCATTGAGGGTAACTATTATCTCTCCATTCTCTCATTCACTTTACCATTCCCATCCATTCATTCCCACCATTCATTCATCCTTTATTCATTACTATCCATCTCATCTATCTCACCCCCCAAAAACCCAAAACCCAAACTGTTTTTTTTCCTGGGATAAAGTGACAGCTCTTGAATCTCTTCGAGTTTTTCCTCGTCCCAAATGCGGAAATTTTGCTTGTTTACAACTCATTGTGTAGAAATTACCCATCTCTGAACATAATTTGATCGAAAACTTTGGACGAAGCGATGTCGTTTGGAAGCTCGTGGGCTTCAGATCTTGCACAACTGTATTTTGTACGCTTTTAATTTAAGATCTCGACGTTAATGGAGGTTAATTTTTTCTCTGCCGACAAAATAATGCACAGACTTTGCTATTTCGTCAATTTTTGCTATTTTAACTTTCCATATTTGTAGGAGGTTTTCTTAATTTATTTTTTATCGTTTTATCGCCCGGTTTTTTTTCCTCTCGTAGTGATAAACACTTGCGCTAAATTTTTCAAATTTTCCCACTTACAATAATCTCAATAAACCTTTAAAAGTTTTTTGGGCTTTGGAAACTGTGTTTAATTTTCAATTAAAAGCATGGAGTTTAGATTAAGCTTTTTCGGCGGCTGTGTATGGATGCAGTTTTGAACAAATTATGTAGCTCTGGGTATGCATGTAAAACTTCTTTTGAACAACTCTTTATTTAGGCAATTCTTTATTACAAACAAAGAATTTTTCTGTAATACTCCAAAAACTTCCCAATGCCCTCTTAACATCCATTTATTTACTTTGAATGAAAAACAAAGATAAAGAATTTGTAAATTTTTTAAAAATTTCCCGAAAAAAAGAAATACTAATTGTAGCTGGTCTCTACATGCTTTGGGCACTGCCTTTCAAATTTCAAACTAAGTATCTTAAAAGCTTACATCGAAAATCGAAATACGTCGGAATTGCACGAATGAAAAATTGGCAGCTTATTTTTCCAGAAGATTAATAAAATGCACTAAATGTGAGATAAAACCACATGATCTTTTATTACATAAGACCCGCTTTCAATAGCAGTCGGCAAATAAAGGCGAACGCCGCAACGTTCCATCAATGGCCACACAACACAAAAAACATGTGCTCATATGTTTGAATGTGTGCTTGTGTGGTGCGCATATTATTTCATGCTTGTATGATGTGGGAGAATAGCTGGCCAAATAACTGTCTACAAAAACAGAGATAAAACGCCAATGCGGCTAAAAGATGAAAAGGGGAAAAACAACCAAAACTGGCAAAAAAAATTATCAGAAAAAAGTATAATTGAAGAAAAAACTGCAGTTGAATGAGCGAATTGGATGAGCAGACGGACGGCGGGGAAGGCGCAGGGCTTACATGAAAATTCGCAATGCATCAGCGGTGCTGGACACGTACGCGCACGCATGTATGCGCACACGACGGCGAGCAAACACACACGCACCACACAAAATATACAGTCAATGGTTTGCATATAAATGTGCGATTGTTTGTGGCGTTTTGTGGGTGCGCCCCGTGAGCATACAACATTGTGTTTCCTTTTTACTGTGCGGTAATTGAATTTGTGCAACCTGCCACACCCATGCAACCGCATGCTCGCAAACTCGACGCACACCCACAACACGCACACCGATTGGGGTTTATATGGGTTTTTATGCGGTGTGTGTGTGGCGGTATGTGAGCTTACGTGCAGCATGCCGCTTGCCAGAATTGCAAGAATTGCTGAGGCATGCAACACGCCATAATTACATATAGCAACACAGATAACTACTGTATATATAAATATGTATGTGCGTCATATGTATAAATGGAATGAGTGATATGCTCGCTGGCTGGTTGTTTGCCATGCAGCTCACGCAAACGCAACGCAGTAACCGCCACAATGCGAATACAAAGTGAAAACTCTAAGTCACTCAGATGCGGTGGCGGGAGTTGAGGTGTTGCATGGGAGTGAAGCCTGCCAGCCACAAAGCTAGTCGGCAAAGCACTGAAACTCGCTTAACTCCAAATGCGAATTGGTCGCGGGAAAAAAAGCTGTAACACCCTTTTTAGTTTCAATTGTAACTGCCCAGTGTCCAGTGCAGCGCGATGCCCACTGGGAGTATGGAAAAAAGTGAAGTTTTTACAAGCGTAGCCAGTGAATCTATTTTCTGTGTGTGTCCGCCTTATTGTATGGAGTTCGGTTTGTTTTGCAATGTGCGCACTTTCATGACAAATACAATTTTTCAATTTTAAAATTTCTATAGAAACTTCAGTTTTCGTACAGTCTAGAAGGTAAATATCCAATATAGATAACATAACATATATAATATAAAAACGTTATTCGAATATTTTCTTTTTCCCTTTATGGCTTATATATATTGGTTATTTTTAAGTTTTCTGTCCATATCAGCAGTATTCTCTAAACTTAAGTTGGTATTTTGTACCATTCCTTATTTTATAAAAAAGCCAATATAAAATATTTTTTTTGCCTTTCAAAGAAATCATAGTTTAAATAGATGCCATACACTTATGCCAACGTTTTTTTTCAGGCTCGAAACACTTTTCATAAGCATTTTTTGGGATACCCAAAATATTGGCCAAAATCATTCGGTCGACTCTCGCCTGACGATTTCCAAGATTAATTGGAATAAATTATGAGAGGTTATGATATAGTTGTCTGATCAATTCCGACAAAAGATCAATAGAATATCAAATGCACTTTTTATTAAATTTCATTCGAATTTTTAAAAAAAAATCTCTTTTAAAAACTTCCCCTTAAAAAAAAAGGTCAAAATGTTTTTGCCCCACAGTTTATTGGCAAAATGTTCGGAATGATTCATAGAAATTTTCTGTTTGTTTTGAGGGAAAGGGACCCTTCAACCATAAAAATTTTCAATGTACTCAGGCTTACTTTGTCTTAGCAGCCGCTAAGGTAAGATGTGGTTTTGAGCTTGGCGATTTTCGTTTTTTAAAAAAAAAAATAATAAAAAGATTTTTTCGTGTTATTATGACCAAAATAATACCGTATGATCCCCCAAACACCCATATTCCCCAACATGGCTTGTGGGACTTTTCCAAAAATTTTTTTAATGGACGGGTTGGAAGGAATCATAATGCAAACCACTTAATAAGAAAAAGCAAATGCCTTGATTTTTGAGGATTTGGCCGGGGTTTTTTTGGGCCGTCTTTTGGCAGATATTGCTGATTATCTTTTTTAAAAGATCCAATTACCCTTATAAGATTTATGACACCCATATTGGAAAGATGTTTAAATTCAACGGAACCCCTTTTTTAAAAAATTAATGTTTTCTAATCGGTTTGACCGGGGAAAATCCTTAAAAAGGTTTGGCTGACCTTTCATATCCAACTTCATCACAAGGTCTCTAATTTTTTCACTTTTTAACAAAATTTTATTTTTGAGTTAGCTTCGTTTGGGGGTTATTGCCCCGGATCCGCTTCGGTTCCCGGGTTAATTTCCATTTGAAATTTTTTTCATACCCCACCAAAAACCCGCATTCTATATAAGTTATTTTAAAAAAATTTAAGCAAATTTTTCCCAAAAAGTCAAAAAAGGGAAAATAAGCACCCCAAAAAAAATCCAAAATTAAAAAATTTTTTAATGAAATTTGCATAAAAGTACTTGGCTGTAAAAAAAAATTTTAAAATTTCCCCGGGTTAAACGATTTTTTCCAGTTTCTATTTATATTAAAATTGCCCCAAAACCCTTGGGCCTTTTAAAATTAACCCAATAAAATTTTCCAAAAGTATTATTATTCTAAGTTTAAAAAAAGGTTTAAAAATGGAAAATTGGTCGACTTTTTTCATCCCCCGGCCCAAATTTTTGTTAAATTCCCCAAAAAAAAATTTAAAATTTGAAAATTGAAACTAAAGTATTCACCGTATGATCGTGAATTTGGCTGAGTAACATCTTAAATATAAAGGGTTTTCAACGAAAAATCATCTTTAGCGATGAGCTCTTTCCTGCAAATCTGGTAAATTTATCAGGCTGCTGCCTACTCCACTACACCCCCCCAGTACTCTGTGATCACCATTGCACCCGAAAAAATTCGGTTTGGTGCGCTAACGCTAATTATAACCGATATTTGATAATCTTAGATAGTTATTAAAAAAAATTGAAAAAAATTTTGGGTATTTGTTGACCCAAATTTATTGACTAAATTACTTTTGAAAAAACTTCAGGGTACTTAAAATTTATAGATATAAATCGTTTAATTTCAATTTGTTATTTCATTTCCAGAGTCCAACTCCACCACAGTATGTGTATTGGCAGAAAAACGATCGCCTTATTAACTATTACGACACGAGGCGTGACATTTTAATCGAGACCACACCCGGACCACGTACACAAAGTCGCCTCATCATAAGAGAGCCACAAATCACGATTCGGGAAATTACACATGTCGGCCAGCAATACGGAGCCAGCGAGCATTTACGTTTTCGTGTCAAAAGGGAGAGATTATTTACTGTATTAAAAAAATTTATTAGGGGAAGTAAATGGCAAATTTAAGTGAATAATGACAAGCGAAAATTAGGAATGGAGAAAAAAGAAAATATTATTTAAAAAGAGAATGTAATTGAAGATTTATAAGCTTACTGGGGAAGAAAAAAACATATAAAAGCAGCCAGTCATATTGAAACAAAATTTGAGTTTTGGTTATAAAATGGTTGTATATTGGTTTATACTGATTATAAACTGGTTAATCTGAGAGCGGAAGCTGAAATTTTTTCCCTTTTAGGTGACGATATGTGCCCACTATTTATAAATAAAAAATAAATAATATAATACATACTATATTTCTAAAGAAATTTTGCAGTGTTGGGTTAAATTTTATTTTATCTAAAAAAACTTGGACCCCTTTCCCCCGAAATTTTTCCGGGCCCAAAACCCAAAAAAAGGCCCCTTTAAATTTTTTTCCTGGTCCAAAAGTGCCTGAGGAGAGAATGCTTTTCAGTTTAAAGTGTTTGACACTACTTGCAAATGCGAGCATAATCTAAGATTCTTTATCAAATTCCAGCACTGCACACGCCAGCCATTAAAAGTCAATTATAATTTGGAAATAAGCAACTAGAATTGGCTAATATTGGCAGCACTGTTGTCAGCATTTCACAATCATCCAATTTGCGCTGGAATTTTTTCCATTTACCTAGTTTTAATATTTTTAGGGTTTTTCATAGTTGCAATTTTTGCATTTAAATGGGATTTTAAGCAAATCTACTAGTGGCAATCTGCTGCGCGTAGTTGCCATTTTGATTGTTGCCAAAATCAGGCAAATAAGGAAAAATATTTGCATTAATTCATTTTTCACAGATTTGCATTCGAATTTGTAGCGATAATTTGCATTTATATTTCGTGCATTTTTTTTATGCTTTTGTTTTAATTTTGCTGGTTTTGGTTTTTGCAATTTTTTAAATTTTTTTGCTCAACTCTTTGCAGGCGATAATATGGCGGCTATATCACGAAAGACTTCCTCGGCCGATCGGATTGCAGCGATATTCAAATATCTTTTGGCTCCTTGTGTGCTGGTGAATACGCTGGGATAAGGTGAGTTTAAACAGTTGTTTCTCAAATTAGTCAATTGTTTTTTGGGAAACTTTTTTAATGAAATATTAGTTAAGATTCTCTGCACATCATTTTCTGTTAAAAAAGTAAAAAAGAATCAATTTTAATCAAAGTGTTTTTATGTATTGTGTCAATATAGAGATTAGGTTGGTTTGATGGCTGTTTCCTCGGGAAAAGTGGATCACACTTAAATTGTTTTCTACGTTTTTATGAAACAGACAAAAACTCGTAACAAATTGGCGATACGGTCTAAACCGGTCACAATTCTGCTTAGGTGTTTTATTTATTTCCACTATTTGTCTAGTTTCTCAAAGTAAGAGGTGTTTTTTTTCATCTGCAAAAGTTTAAAATCTTCCAAACAATAATGCAGCAGGCTCGGTAAGATGTTCAATCAGACCATATGAATCACTATGAAAAAGGTTCCAGTTAGAACTCCTATAACCGTTGAAAGGTGAACCTTGCCGAGAGGGGAAGAGTTCACAGATCCCTTACGATTTACTCTAGACCAGAAGAATCTTGCGATTAACGCTTGCTGAGTTGTTCTGGGACCAACATTCCAGCAGTGAACTTCAAGAGGCCAGTGGATTTTCTACCCGAATCCAACCCATAGTAATTTTTTTATTTTTGCCACTGCATGATTGCACAGGACGGTCTATTTGTTTAATTATTCGGGTAATGAGAGGCGCAGCACTCCATCATTTAAGATATTCCACAAAATGGGCCCACGACTGGGCCTGCTAGAACTCCTCCCGTCACCATATAGCTTTGTGATCCTTGGTCTATGTTACCTTCCCTCCCATGCTTCCTTCGATATGTGCGCAAAGGTACGACAACCAGGACCAGTCTCAGCGACCTGGAAATCCAACTATTTTCGAATAAAATTTTAAAATGTGCTACTGCGAAGATTTCAGATTGCCCAAGCAAGTAGCCATCTTAGTAACCAGATTCTGTGAGTCTGTAATATAGTAATCCTGAAGTAATGGTATTTTTCGAAACCATTTCAGCGCCAAAATATGACGAACGTCGGATTCCTTTTGCCTATCTATTTACTACAACTATAAAATGGGTTTTGAACAAGACTTCGATTGAAAACTTGACTTTTTAGACCAAAATCATTGGGATATTTTTGACCACTCTGGAAATCTCTATTCCATTACGTATTCTGTTTTACCATTCTGTTTTACTTTTTTTTTCAAGAAATCAAAGGAAAAAGTCACATTATGCCAAAACATAAACAGCTCTTTTATGTAATGTAATGTAATTTTCTTTAAAGAAAACTATTAAAAGAATTGCTATAATTGGGTAAGATTATAATAGTAGGTTTAAAAATTTATAAAAGGTTTATAAAATTTTGTGTTGGGTTTCCTTAAATATTCCTAAACGCGAAGTTCATAAAAAGCGTTGATTACTTCTATTTTAAGTAAACCAAAGGGGGGGAAATTTCCTAAATTGCTAAAAAGCACACTCATTGAACTTTATGACGCCATTTAACCCAAAAAGAGCTAGTATATTCACCTCTATGTACACTTTACAAAATTTACAAAAATAAAGCAATATATTACTAATTAAATTCTTTTCTTTTTTAAGTTTTACCAATGCTCAAAAAATTTTTTTTTTCTTTAACCATATTTATACTAAAAAAAAATTAAATTATATAAAATGTATTAAATTTGCAATTAAAGCTCATTTCACAAATTTCAACTAATTTTTTCTTCATTTCAGGCGCATTTTTTTAACCTAAGACTTAAATTAAACATAACGAATAAATTATAAATAATCCTATTTAAGATATTTTCAATTTAGATCTAACAAAAAAAAGCAGAAAAAAAAAACTATCTTAAAATAGCAGTAAACTATAAATTTTAGCACAATTTAAATATGTATTATTTATTAATGTTCCAATAAAAAATAAGAAAAAAAAAAAAAAAAAAAAAAAAAATAAATAAATAAACAACAAAATAATGAAAGCGAAGCGAGCATTAAATTGTTGCGAGTAAAAACTGTAAATAGCGTTAGGATATTGACACAATAAAAAAATACTTTAAATTTATATAACTGTAAATTACTATTTGTGAGGCATATTTTGTTATTAGATTACAAATTAAAAAACAAAAATATCACGTGCAAAGGCATATGTGTAAAATAAATTGATTAATGATATGTATATGTATGTGTAATTACGATTAAATTTAGAATTAATTTTGTAATTTAAATTTCATAAAAATTTAGTATATAATTTGTAATATTTTTTGTATGTAAAAAGCATTTAACCTGCTCAGTTTGCAGCCGAAACTTTGTACATTTTCATGGAAACGGAAAGAGAGCAAAAAATAAAAACAAAAACAAAAGAAAAACTAACCAAAATAAATAAACAACAACACACATAAATTAGTATTGCCATTAATTGTAATTAATTAAATTAAAGTTTTGTTACGCATTTACGCCTATCCGTTGAAATCAATTAAAAACCTAAGTGAGAGTTCATAAAAAATAAGTTATATATATATAAATTTAAAAATGAACGCTTAATGGAACATAACGGGCGACGGAGAGTTGGTTTAAGCGAACTGGCGGAAGAGAAAATTTATTATATTTAGATGTTAATGAATTTAAATATAATAAGCAAATGAATGACGTAGTGAAACTCTAGTTAAAAATATATGTAGAAAATAAATAAATTAATAAATAAAAAATAGTTTAAAAAATATCAGAAATAAGCTTCAAAAATAAAAACACAAAAACCGGCTAAGATAATTTGTGAATAAAAGGCAAATGCGACAAGACGCGAGCGCAACAAAAATATTGATAATAAGCAAGAAACCGAAAATGAAATTATTATAAATTCTATTAAATGTAGAATCCTTACTAAAATTCCATGAAAATTAAGCAAACAAAAATAAGACACTACAAATGTTCACCGAAACTGCCGAGGCAGTCAAATATGGCAATTAGAAATGATAACGTTAATACAGTGGGCACAAGTTTATTTTCATTTGTTTTCATGTTTCCAAATGAATAATGATTTCGTTTTGTAAAAAGAGAGAAATAACCATAAAAATAGAGAAATACCAACGACGAACTTAATTCGAAAACAATATTATTGTATTATTAGCTGCCATTTAGTTGCAAAGAAAATACTGAGATGTCACAACAGGGCACGTTTTTAAACGTAGAATCACCTGCTAATACTAAAAATAGTTTTCGCCTGGATCCGCTAGCTAGTGTCCCTACAAGTCAGCGATTAAGAACTGAAAGTAGAAAGTTTATTTAAATTAAATCCCAAAATGTTCAACCTAAAACATTTCCTCTAAATATTTTATCTTAAAAACAAATGTTATAATTGTGCAATTAATTAATAATAATCAACATATTAACTACAAACCCACAAACTCACCTCAGAACATTCTCATATCTCCAAGTGACTTCGACACGCCTATAATCTTAAACTAATAAATAGCTATCTTCGATTTCCGAAACATTAGAAAGCAATGAGTCGAACAAACTATAATCCGAAATCAAACAAAACGAAACATAATGCTTAAGTAGAGAACGTTCTTCAATAGGTTTCTAAAGTGTAATAGCACTCCCATAAGGCTCTAGCATGGATTAATAACTACTAATCAGTTGAATTAGACATAAATTGCTTATATAATATCGGTTATTAACTTATATTCTTGGTGACTGATCGAGAAAACTGCAGGAAATATGTAAAGCAGTAACAACTGGGGTCTCCACGGTATCATAAACTCGAAGAGGTATCGATAGTGAGGCTGCAGAGTCCTTTTGATTTCGAATCAAGCGCTGGCATCCTAAAGCATGACATTCCTCTTGCACCTAGCAACTGAACTCCATCCAGTATCGCAAAGGTTCAAAACTGGTCTATGGATGTTTTATTGGCCTACCAGATTAACTTAACCTATATTCTTGAATATTTGATTTGTTCGATTAATCTCCAACGAAATAGTAATGCAGCCAAAAACTTCCACATTTACGTGCACAGTTGAACTACAACCTTATGGAAACTTGTTTAAGAGACCAAAGGTTTTTGCCGTTATAATATATAGTATAGTATATTTTTGTTGTATCACGTTTTATTTAGTTAGTTTATTTGGGGAGTAAGTCTTAAAATCAGCAAGTGAACCTAGGTATAGATATCTTACTCCCTGTCACATACCTCTATGCTTAAAAAATACTATCAATCTTGACAAATCTCATTAGTATGATCTTCTATTGTCACTTTTTGACTGAACCTGCTCGTATTCGCGCTGTACTTCAATTTCTATGATCTTTCATTCAAGTCACACCTATAATATTTCCATCTATCCGAACGAGTACTTAACAACTAACATTATGTATAAATACTTCAAAATGTTAGAAGCTGCAAATATGATATTGATCTTACATTTACACCTCTTTTACTTAGTGAGTCTATGCAAATATTTAGAGATTTATTTATTTTATTATGCAGCACATATTTTATTATATAGTTTGGTTTGGTGCGTTTCTTGCCCACTGTACATATGCCGCATTGTAACTATGTTGAAATAAAAATGAAATAAAAATAAATGAAGAAAATACATACATAACTATTTGTAGATAAGCGCATTTAATGTACACAATTCAGTATGAGAATAAACAGACATTCAAATCATTAATAATGCTGTTGGAATTATTTTAACTATTAAACTTGAAGCAAATCTATGAGGTGAGTACGTGCTTGGATACAACCGGCCCACAGCGTTATAGCCAAAACTACGAACAAAAATAAAAAATATTTCTGAATTAGCTTTTATGTATAAAAAATTAAAAAAATGCAACTCAATAAAAATACGCAAAAATTTTACACACAAATAATTTACTGAAAAATACCAATCAACCAATTATGATTCGTTCTTACAATAAACGTTTTTAAAAAGTATAAATTCTTCATGTTCTTCAGAATAAACTCCCATATTCTCTTTAAGCTTATCTAAATGAGAATGTAACAAATAAATCTTATTCTTACATCCGAGGTTGGAGAAATTCGGAAGAATGTCCATGATTAGCTCGTCATACTTGTAACTGTCAGTTCTATGGTTTCCAGGGAACTTATGTGCTGAAGCCTTAAAACTATTCCAGGCTTCTTTTTTCATTGTAAGTTCAGGAAATGATCACAGCAGATATTTTTTTGAATTTTAAGGCCTAGAAAGCCCAGCCTTAACGTTCGTCACTGAAAGCTTTGACAAAAGTTTTTCACGTAGTGGGTCTTTCAATTGGAATAATATGGTTTTTAAATGTTTCGGCCATTTATCCACTGATGTTTAGAATTTCATCATGGAAACATAAATTCAAGAATAACGTTTAGAATGTATAGATTTTTATTATCATAATAAGTGGTCTCCACTTGCAACTTTTCGATTATCGTTATGGTCAATGGAGATACGAAACGGTGACATTAAATGGCCTCCGAGAAGTTGTGATTTAACAATATTAGACTACTTCTTTTTTTGGTTATTTGAAGTCATTGGTCTTAAGTAATAAACCAGACTATTTTCAAAATTTATTGAAAAAAGTACTAGAAAATTAGGTTAATCGAACTCCAGTTAATCAATGACTTATTCAGAACTTAATTGTATCAATTTTACTGCACACTGAATAAAAAATATGTGAATTTCATTATTTATTTTTCTTATTTTTAAAGAAACCATATCACTCTTGTGGGAAAACTTTGTAATTGAAAGCTTCGAAATCATAAATAAAAAAACAAATTCAATAAAACCCACTTTATTATGCAATATCGCCATTAATATAGATTTAGGATTGACAATTTTTCTTCCTATCCCTCAGACATACCGCGGTATTTCTTAGAGGGCTCCAATGAAGTCTCATATTAACAGTAGTTTAATTATGTCGTCATTTAAGATATACGAAATGTGCCAATAGAATAGATAGAAATTTATTCCTATTGTGCACTAAAACAATTTTTCGACTTTTTGATGAACTACTAATAAAAAGGCGCCTTCAGTTGTATGTCAAGGAATAGCAATTTCTTAATGTCGCTTTTTTTTTTATAGGATATTTGAACATTTCAATTCAGTAAATCCGATTATTTTAACAGAAATTTCAATAACTCTGCCTAATTTTTAGATATTTTTTAGTCTATTATTATATCAGTGAAATCTTCCGACTTCATTAGACGTGATACTTCCGGTGGAAATTCCAAACTTTTCTAGTTAGCGCGCGAAGACCGACATTATATGGTCACGAGAAGCAGAAGTGAAATTATTTTCGACTTGTAATCGAGCTTTCCCATATACATACATATGCTTTCTTATGTGCAAAAAAAAAAATTAATTGACCTATTTTTTATTTGGGGTGATATATTCGATTTCTTGGATATCCTGTGTGATCACCGTCAACAGATAAACCACTTCTAGTGATTAAGCAGCATTCAAGGTACTATGAGCTAATATCGTCTGGGGTTTCTACCACTTACTCACAATATAGACACTTCCTTAAAAACTGAAATTATTTGCTGAGAATGTTGAAATTTGGGACATACGAGTATAACTTCAGTCCTTAAGAGAGGGAATAACGTTTCTACCAAAGATCCGACCCTTTCGAAAATGTTTTCTTCCTGATTTGATGTTATCATTGAAAATAATAAATTTTTTACCACTTTCCGCAACCTCAAAGACAAAATATTTATTTATTTTTATACTTTAAAAACATGGTGCTCATAGATTAATACGTTTTTCTTAACACCAAGGACTATTTTAAACAGATTTATCTGAAAACTTGAGTAAAAATTGAGATAGGATAGACAGATGAAATTTTCCCTTGGCAACCTGCGGAGGCTTATGTGAGCGAAATCGTATATTTCTCATATAACGCTATTTCAAATTTCTTATACCTGTAGTCCGCTTCTTTCCCCTATGTAAATGAAGCACCCATGACGAAGTCACGATATGTGTTAGCACAAGAAGTATCTTCAAAGTATGGCTACTATATTGTTTAAAAAATATTGAAATCATAATACTTTTTCAAGAATTCAAATGTTTCATATGTGGATTTCAGTGCCTAAGGCTCAAGGGAGAGATTTTGCAATAAAATTCAGAAAGCATTTGACTATGATAATAATATGCTTTTCAAACCTCCCATTGACTTCGTATTGAAAATATTAGTTATCCTGTCGTACACGCGTATATGAATGAAATTTAGAGGACATTTAGTTATCATACATATTTTGGCTTTATGATCATTAAGCTGCGCGAAAACGTGTTCTAGAGTATTCTGCGCTAATGTTTTCGCTTAGTAAACCTTCTTTAAACCGTTTATGTTAGTCAAAAAATTATGATATTTGATTAAAAATAACTTGCCAAGTTTTCGTTAACACATTATTTTGAGAATTGAAAGTGACTGAAATCTAGACCTCACCTCTTTATTCCAACTATATTGACCTTTCTTCAATAGAACATATCTCAAATAATAAAGTGAGAATACTTTATTCAGATTTAGGTCATCCAATTAATCTTTCTATTTTCACAACAATAATGTGAACATGAAGAAAAATATCATTATGAAACTAAATCTCTATAGCCTATAGTATAAGTGAAAAATTGCCAAATATGATTGTAATCTATGCACAATTTAGAGTGTATAAAATGTCAGCCTTTCTTACTTATTAATTTTAAGATTTTTCAGACATCTGCAGAAGTTTTCCCACCAAGGTAAATTTTTTTCCAGTGAGCATTCTCTTCGAGCCTCAGAACAGTACTAAACACCTCATTTTGTGTGTAGCAGATACGTTATTTATTCCCATTTCCCTGTTTTACATAAGTGTTGCTATTGAAATCAAAGGAGAAAGTGATTTATGAGACAATTTTTGAGAAACATTTGTGATGCTACTCTGATAGATTTGAGTGAGCATTTAAAGATTTGTTTGAATTCAGAAGAATACTCGCTTCCTAAGGAACTGTGGATGGATGGGTTGTGTAGCCTAGATATTAAACTTGCGTATGAGGGAACTTTGTCGCATTAAGCAAATTTCTTTCCTATGAAAATCACTCTGGCTATTTATTATCTACTTGTTTTCCCTCACATGTGTATAACCTAACATTTTTTCTATAACTTTGACCTGCTGAAATGTAACTCCATGTGACGTTTTAATTACACGATTATGTCAACATTACATTCAGGTTTATTGTTGACAACGCCTGCAGACAATTAATTACCAGTGGTGGACGAAAACTTTCGACCGAATAGATAAGAAATTGACACACGACAAAAAAATAATAGAAGTTTTTATGACTAGGCTACCACGCACGCACTACCGTCATTCGTCGGCAGAAAACAGAAGCCGTGAAAAATAATCATAAATTATTACCAAAAACGCAAAAACTTTGAATGTGTGTGTAGTAATCCCAGCGCGTGCATATGCACATTACATTCATTAGATTACATGTTTACGAGTATATGATGTATGTGGAAAGGCATAGCTAGAAGGAAGACGTTAATACTAAATTAATGAACGGCCGCTAAATGTGAAAGTCCAGACGTGCTCGCAACGACCACTGACGAGTATATTGGCCTTTGTCATTTCTGTGTCGGAGATGTCGGACAAACGCAGTGGGAATATTCATTTTGCCGTTCGCTTGTTAAACAACTAATTTTCATAAATTTCCAATTAAACGCTGTCATGATGTTTATCTTGTCACTGACTGGTCGCTCGCTTTATGCGCTCTAACGCATGTAAAGAGATTATGTAGAAAAACTGCTAATGAATATGTATCTGTAGCGACTATTGCCAGGGGTTCAGAGTTGAGACAGTGCAAATTAATTAACCTTTAAATTGTGCGTCACCAAACATTAATGATGGACGTTGGTTTCTTTCAAGGACATGTCAGTCAGAGAGTTTTTGAAAATTATGAAATCAAACTCGACATTAAAACTTCAATAAGCTTAAATTATATGACTAAATATTTATCATGTTGTGATAAACGGAAGATACGTCTTCAGTGCTTCAGACGTGCTTACGCTTCGAGGTCCTAACACCGACTGGGACCACTACCTTGTTGCAGCCAAGATTCGCACCCGCCTCTGTGCAGCTAAAAACGCACGTCAACAAACACAAGGAAGGTTCAACGTCGAGAAGCTGCAATCACAACAGACCGCCGAACGATTTTTTACTTGGCTTGCACTCCTGCTCTCTGAGAGCACTCGTCAACAACTCGGTATAAAGGAACTGTGGGACGGCATTTCAAACTTCTTACGTACAGCTGCAACCGAAACCATTTTTTTCGGAAAATGCAAAAGAACAGCTGGTACGACGAGGAGTGCCGTGTTGTAGCGGAGAGGAAATAGGCTGCCTATCTCGTAACATTACGATCGACCACAATACATGCGGGATGGGATAGATACCGAGAGTTGAAGAGGGAAGCGAAACGCATTTGCAGACACAAAAAGAGAGAGGCTGAAATGCTGAGGCTGAAAAAGCTGGCCAACAAGGCTAGCTGTAATGCTCGAAAATTCTACGAAAAAATGCAGCGAGGCACCTATTTCAAGCCTCTCTGGGTTAGGTTAGGCAACGAGGCAGTAACTAGATTTGAGATGCAAAACTCTGTAAAAATCATTTGACTCTTCAGGGACAAAACGAATTGAAAAAGCAGACGAGTTGGCCAGCCAGGATGTTATTCAGCTAATTCGAAGTTTAGTTAAAAGGAACACCTCAGGGAACACTTCTAACACAGGACATACCACAATTATATTTAGATAGATAAACTAAAAAGATTATGCTTACGAGTATACTTTTAGAGAAGAGGGTGGTAAGCACGTAACATCGGTAAAGTGGATTCGGCAAAATGTCGAGAATGCGTGGAGGATGATGCTGTCGGCCGAATGAAATTGGAATATCTTTCTCTGCTCTCAATGTTCCAACTTAAAAAATAATGGGCTGCCAGGATGGAAAAATCAGGTTTTTTTTTTTTTTAAAACCAATGAGTTATGTAGGGAAGAATGAGAGAGTACAATGGGCCTAACGATGGCCTAAGTTTGGCCGCCGACTACAACAAATATGCGAGTATTAAACCAAATAATCTTCCAATCTCTTTTGTAGGAAACTTTTGCTGGAGTTTCAAACTTTTTTTTTTATTGCTTTTCCATTTAAGAGTTCTTGTATTGAATACATCGAACTATAATATGTATGTATGTATAACATTTCAACAGGTTACTCATACGCCCCTACCACCACTGATTATCAAGGCAAGTAAAAGTGTAAGTTTTTTATATAGAAAAGTGATTAAAATGTATTATAATGGGTTAATAAATAAAAAGTATTGTACTGAACGACTTCAGTAAAATTTATTTAATTGCTAAATGAGCCGAAACGACTTTGACCTGATCTAGAGATCGCAACAAACGAAACACTTCTAAACTTGAATTGGAGTACTAACCTTATCTAGAAAACTTCAAGTTTTAAGACATTTTAAACAATTTTCACCCAAGTTCTCAAGTTGGTGATCTCAAAGTGTCGCTACCTCTGGAACCTGCCATTGATACAAAACTATGACTCGTTATGAATGTCGACAAAACTATCCTATCGTATTGCACCATCAATTACAGTTACGCAAAATTTCAAATACCAGCAAAAGTTATGCCCTCGTTCAAGAAGTCTATAAGAGGAATTCATGCCAGAAAACGAGTGCAAATTCTTGCACTTTTGTTGGGTGATACGAAAAGAAAGTTACGTTAAGTGAGTTAGTTACCATTATTGGCACCACAAAGAAATGCGTGGCTAATGTCATTTTCGAAAATGAAAAACATACGTTACGATTTATGTACCTTTTTAAACATCGATCAAAGAGACAATCGGGTTCAACATTCAAAGGTCAATTTGGTGAAGGTCTTCCAGAGTGTCCTAAAATCCATCCATCAGCCTAAAGGATTTTAATCAACATATTTGATTGATATCGAATTTCTACTTTGTTTTTAAAAATAAATGAACAAGCTTTCATTTTGTTGAGCTATTTGATTTATTGTTATAAGAAAATGTCGTTCGGCAGCGCGTATGAGTAACCTTTTGTTAAAACCACTTAACCACCTGCCTTAAACCAATATAATTGAAATACTTTGCATTTTTTTTTTTTGATAAATTTACTTCTAATATGTTTTAAGAGGCAGAATCATGTGTGAATGAGATGGTTTTTTCACTGCCGGACACGATTTCTCATGTTTAGATTATCTGAAACACAAAAAACCCAATTTATTCTTATAAAGTACGTAAATGATTATCATCTCTACTTGAATCATGAAAAATATTCATAAATAAAAAAGTAATCAACGTTTTTTTTTTTTTTTTTAAATTTTTCCCAATGTTTTTTTTTTTACTTAAAGTTTGTCATAACATTATCAATAAAATATAAAAACTATAGGGACGATACCCAGGCGTTTTGTGAACATTAAAAAAAACTAAGCAAATCGGTTGAGTAGTTCGACCGGAATCATGTCCGCCAGTTTAAAAAAGTGTGTTTTGATAAAAACGCGTTTAAAGTGCCACTCCGAGTGCTTCGAACGTGGAGCGGTATTTTTATTTTTGTGTCTTTTTCGAAACCTTCCAATGGTGTAGTGGGTTTCTACATTAATTCTAAGGCTATAAGGGAACAGAAAATGCAAAAAAAAAAAAAATTTAAAAAGATTACGCTACTGATCCCTTAATTTTCGAATAAAGCATAAAAAGGTGTTCAATTCTTGAAGAAAAACTTATGATTTTTAATCTAAAGCGAACCATTTGAGCACAGCTTATCAAATCAGCCACTTCTCACTGACCACTGATCAGTCAACAGATTTACTTGTGGTTGAAAATGCAGCTGATAAACAACCAACTATTCGTTTCTCAGCTGAAGCAAGGGAGCAATACTGGAACGAAATTCATATATTCTGCTATCTTTTATCCTATCGTCTGCAGAATGATGACTTTTTGTGTTGAGTCAAACGATGTCAAGACGATGGTGAAATACTTTGATTACCATGAGTGTAATTCATTGGACATGCAAAAAGATAGTTAGAGGCCATGCGGGGACTCATTACACGCAGGACATATTGGTGGTATGTGGGGGTCGCATCTGAAGTAAATTTCTTATGTAGTCTGATCGATTGCGCACCAAGAAAATCATCGCAATATTGATTTTCACGTAAGCATCCAAGCAGCAATTGCTCCAAGTAGAGTGCATAGTGTGCCTTAACGGATGTATGCCTGACCTGACTATGCAAATAATGAAAATTCTTTATGGCGGCTCAGGAGTTTCAAGATACAGAAGTTAAATAGTAGCGGCGAAAAGACGGCTCCTTGCAAAATCCCGCTAAATTGTTCTTAGCTTAGAATTCGGGCCTCGTATAAGTTTGGCTGATTATTCGTGGTCCACCTCGTCAACACATAAGGTTTATGAGTACCATCTGTTATGTTGCTCATATACAATTTATGTAGAGTAGTAAACAAATTGGGTAGACGGGGAGTATCTAAGCCTAAAAATATTGCAGAGAGATAGAATTTTCTCTTGAACATTTGTGAGATTTTGTCACACAAAACACACAAATATGATAATTTTGTCACTCCCCGAATTAGCAACAAACGAAAAAACCATAACGCTGTCAGCGCGATTTCAAACAAAAAGCAAACCAGTTGTTCTCTGCATGATTATGTACAAGATCCTTCGGGTGTAACTTGATGAACAGCACGTTTTACTGGCAGCCTAGCTTTCTAGCCAAATTAAATGATGATGGCCCGGGAGCATGGCTGATGGTGTGGTACCGGCTCTATCGTATGGAACTAAATCTCAGGCGGCTAAAGCTTCCGGAATACTATAGTAACTTCCAAGATGAAGTATTTTGTGTTCAGGAAAACTGTTAAGATAGCTAACAAGGCCGAAAACCACAAACAGAACACCTAAATATTATATATGGCATGTCAAGTGGCAACTACGACAAATATCTCATCACGTTACATCAGAGCATGTGTTTAGAAGAACGGACCGTTAAATCTAGCGACTGCAGGAAAAAAGCTACATTTATACTGAGTTCCAGGTCACAATAGTATTTTAAGAATCAAAATAGCTGATTAAAGTACCAAAAGAGTCATCTACCATATATGGCTGCCGAAACAATACAAGAAGCACACAAGTCGCTAAATCCGAGACAGAATTAAATTAGCGAATGAGCTGACAGGCCAATCAGTGTTAGTAACATAAAATATAATAGTTTCCTATTTGTTTTCGATGTAAATCCTAAAAAAGCTACTAGTCACTAAATGTTTGAAAAGTACTAAATGTAGACTTTTAAACCGACCGCCATAGTTTTCATACTAAAGTACATAAATAATATTTTATATAACTAGAACTATAAACTAGGTAACCAGAGCTACATAAGTGTTATGAAGAACAAAACTAAGAACCTGTACCAGTAGACCAGCGTAAAACAAGGAATTGCTCAAATATGTGAAATCCATTGTAAAGCGTTAATCCGCACTGAAACTTCGAAAAAAATATTATGGAAACCATCAAGCTTTGATTTTTATAAATTAAATATCCATGTAAATATTGGTGATTGATGACGATATATTTCTATAAAAAAGGGAACTTCTTCATGAGCGCATATTTCAATTATTTGGTTAGCTACAATTAAATTAAAGAGCTGCCCAATGATACTTGCTGCCACATCTGGTTTACTAAAATTTTTTAAATAGAAACGCGTTAAAAAATTGTACCAAATAAGCTACCACATGCTTCATTTATTCCTCAATGTGTTAAAATAAATAATACAAAATTAAATAATGCTGATTAGTAATGATGTGTATGCAAAAACATACAGTATGTGTAATACTTCGAAAAAAATACAATAAAAAATAAATAATTCCCCAAAGCAAACAGATAAAATCAATTTAAATTTAATAAATTCATTAAAAATAGATTAAATACAAACAAACCGCAAACAAAAAACCGCAAGATACGCAATAAGCCCATTGTAAGCCATAAATCACATAAATAATAACAAAGGGCTCCACTGCAATTTTCCAAAAAAAAAAACCTAAATGCAAATGATACAAATGCGTGAATTTCGCAAAATAATTAGGTTAAAAATAGCAAAATATGAAATTAGGTGTTAACATTATCAACAATATTAAAAACAGGCAACAAAGAACATTATTACGAAAATAATGGAATGCAACAATTCGTTTAAGGGAATATTCTAGTCTAGAAGCATGAATTTCAGGCAATTTTTAAAGTGTCGTAAAAAACAGGTTATTAATATTTTTACCATCCATTTTTTTATTAGTTATATTTTAATTTTAGAAGAGTAGAGAAAAAACTTAAAAACTAAAAAAATAAAAAATTTCAAAAATTATAAGCTGACGAAGTGGGGAGTCTCTAAAAATTTCCACGTGACCATACCCATGATTTCAACCCTCCTAGTTATCTGAAACCAAAAAGAAAAAAAATTTTATTAATCTAGAATAATTCGCAATGGCCGGAACTACGGAAAAGTGGGAAAAGCTTTTTTTTTTTAAAAATTGCGACTGTCTGAAAAAAACATTTTTTTTTTTATCACTTTTTCTGATTATTTCGAATTTTTTAAAAGTAATAAAAATTAAAATTTGGGGATGGGGCTGGTTCCAACCATAGACAAGCCTATAAAGAAGACTCTATAAAAATTTCAAGTAAATCGTGGGTATCGTTCCGAAAAGGTCAGTTTTGAGAAAAACGCATTTAAAGTTTCGCGTAAAGTTTTTTGTTTGATTAGTTCCGGCCGAACCGGTTTGGATGCCGGGTCAGAAAAATGCCTACATCTCCGAAAATAATTTGAATTTTGGAAAATCATCTTGTACACATATTCTTGAATAGTTAAGTTTTGAAAATATAAAAAAAAGTCTTGCGGTATTTTTATTGAATCAATTCGTGTGGCACCCATACATCGAGCTTCTTAGTGACTCCAAGCTTCTTCAAATGGTTTATAACTGTTTTGTGACTACTATGCAGGTCTCTTTCGACCAATTCAGCGATTTTACCGCAATTTTCGACGACAGGCCTTCCGGAGTGTGGCGCAACTTCGACCACCTCTACACCAAAACAAAAACGTTGAAACCATCGTTGTGCGGTGGAAATGGAAACTGTATCGGGTCTATAAACTGCACAAATTTTATTGGCGGCTTGAGATGCATTTTTGCCTTTATCGTAGTAGTACTGTAAAATATGCCGTATTTTTTCTTTATTTTGCTCCATGGTTGCGACGCTATAACTCACGAACGACCTAAAAGAAACGGCAATCAATCAAACACGTTTTAGTGCGTGAAATGAGCTTTCCAAAAAGGTATAGCATGACCCGATGCGACGAATAAAATTAGAACTACGCGCTTTCAGCGCCAACTAGTGAAAATACCGCAAGACTTTTTTGACAACCTAATGTTATACATTCAGCTATGGATAAATCAATTGAAAGTTAGTATAAGCACAGAAAAGCTTATTTGTATAATTTATAGTGGTATGGTTTGCGTGGCCACGAGTTCCTCTCAAGGGTGATACATTGATTATAGTGACCCCTTTACTTTTGAATGCCATTTTTTGCTGTAGTACGGTTTGTCATTTGCTTCAAAATAAGCCTAGGTTCCGGGGATCACTTCTTTACTCGACGAAAATTTCTTCCCAGTGAGCAATCTTTCGAGATATAAGAACAGCAAATAGTCGCCAGGGGCCAGATCTGGAGAATACGATGGATTTGGAAGCACTGTGAAGCCTAATTATGGACTTTTTCCATCGCTTTCACTAACTTGTGACGCGGTGCATTGTCTTGATGAAATTTCAGATTATTTTTCATGAAGTATTTCCACCATGACCTTGCCAGTAGACTGTGGCATTTTCAGACGCCTTGAAGGGATTCACTGGGATGACTGCCGATCGACAAGTCATCCATTGTTTACTACGCTTGAACATGTCCAAAAACTGTTCCGAATCATCACCTCGTCGTTGTTTTTGTTCAAAAGTGAGCTCGCGCGGCACCCACTTTGCACAGAGCTTTCTCATTCTCAAATATCGGTCGTTACCTTTAGAGTGAATGCTATCTGAAAGTACTTCACTTTACAGTGATCTGAAATAGTTTTGTGGGCTTTCTTGATGTTTTCACTAACAGCCTCTTTTGGGCGTCCGCTGCATTTGGGTGCTCATTTCACAACAACTAAACTTAGCATACCAGTCCCTGATTGTTAATTTTCTTCGGGCAGTGTTCGCAAACTCGTCACAAAACCAAGGTTTTGCTTCAACTACAATTTTTCCGTCAAAGAGCAATATTTTATCAACAAGTGAAATTTCGTATTAGCTATTTTTTTCACAATAACAAAAGTTTCTTCACTCAAAATAATATAATTTTCGAAGTTTTTAAAATTTTTCGAGCGTCTTTTATTTATTTAAGTCCATGAACATACCTCATTCTTTCAAGGGAGGTGTATATTTTGATTTTTTTCTTTCGGATGATAATAAACATTCCTCATTAAGTTTTAAATTTTCTGGGTTTTTGTTTCAAGCAGAAAAGGAAGTCTAAGGATATCTATAAAACCGAACAAAGTCCATATATTAGAGATTCCTTAATTGTAAATTTTTAGCAAAAATATTAACGGAGAGCTCATCAATGCTTTAGTCAGAACCAACCAGGTGCAGATTTGCTGATATGAAAAAATGTTTTATGTACGAGGGTTGTCTTTTATATTTCGAGATGGGCGAACTAATACAAATATTAATCATCAAAAACCACTTTACCATTTTTAAAAATATTCACCCTTAATTGAAATATATATTGGTCACGTTTGCTTGCGTTTGAAACAAATTTCAATGCACTTTTTTCAATCTTATTGAGATATCTTCACAACAAGCGTTCTGAACTCTTTAAACACATCTTCAGGTGTTGAAAAGCTTTGACCTCTTAGTTTATCTTTTACGTACTGCAACACAAAGAAGTCATTTGGTGCCAAATCAAAACAATACGGTGGATGGCTTCAGTCGATGTGCTCGCTGTCGATAAGCACGCATTGTTGCGAATAGTCCAGTTTTACCAAAAAACCAGCCAACCATTTTTTGGAAGTGATTCGTGCGCAAACAACTTTTATGAGATTCGATTGATGTTTACTTTCGGACTCATACGCATCAATCTACGTTTCACTTTCTGTATTTCTGTCATAGACAGTTTTAGAATTTTTAAAACTTTTCTCGACCAATCGACATGAGCCTTTTTTGAGAGATTGGCAAATTGTGTAGGATCCAGTGTAAAGTGTTAAAATTAGGAAGAAATTACACAATATTTTCAGTAGTAAACTCTTCGCATAAATTTAACAAATCATTGTGTCTAAAAAAATATTTTTTGAAGCTTTAAGGAATAAATATATAGCAAGCTGTACCAACATTAACTTTCTAAAACAGATATACTTATATATTTAAAATTATAAAGTTGTGCTTTAATTTCCACGACAAATGCATTTAAATATTTCCAGCTTTCAATTAATTTGATTAAAATGAGTTAGGAACATTTGACAATTTGTTTTTTCTTCCTTCAATTTTCCTTTCATTCGCCGCCATTCAAAAAGTGTCCTTGCTTTGCTGAAAGTGTAAACAATTTAATTAATTAGCACACATTAGAGCTGTTACCGTTTCCGTGAAAGTTCAAAAGCCTTTATGTGCTTTCCGCCAGCAAAGCTGTGAATACTTTTTGCGTCAGGGAAGTTGTGCGGCAAACGCGCAGGCTGCGCTTGTTGCATGCGAAGGAATTTCTTTTTTAAAAGTTTCTCATCTCTGATAGAGGCATATGCAAGGGGTGGGAGTTGTTTGCTTTTACTTTTCACTATATCGAAATCAGCAGATAAGTTGCGTGTGCGCTCTGTTTGTGCTATGCATCTGAGCAAATACTTGCTTTGGTAATTCCTCAGTTCAAAGTATGCACACACACACACATCCACCTGCACGCATATGTAATGATCCAGATAGGAGCTCATATGCACAGAAGAGTGTGTGTTGTTAACGAATTAGAGCAGAAAATGTTAAATAGGAAGTTTCAGCTCTTGTTTGAGTTCAACTTGGTTCGTTTGAAGTTGAGTGCAGCTTTGAGTTAACTTTTTTTTTAATTGTACATACATGTTTCTTATTGAATCTTGAAGAAAGTTATTGTGTAGAAGAGATTTTTATATTTTTCTAAGTACCATTTTACTAATCACATACATTTTGTGTATATGTACATAGTTTGCTTTTAAGAATGTGAAATGGTGAACATCATCCATACTAGTAAATTATAGATAATGGATGGTATTTTATAAGCTTAAAGAGCCATGGCGTCCTCCACTTAAAGATCAGTGAGTATATGGACGTCAGAAATTTTAATAACGGGTGATTTTTTTGAGGTTAGGATTTTCATGCATTAGTATTTGACAGATTACGTGGGATTTCAGACATGGTGTCAAAGAGAAAGATGCTCAGTATGCTTTGACATTTCATCATGAATAGACTTACTAACGAGCAACGCTTGCAAATCATTGAATTTTATTACCAAAATCAGTGTTCGGTTCGAAATGTGTTTATCGACAAATTTTGTTCAGCGATGAGGCTCATTTCTGGTTGAATGGCTACGTAAATAAGCAAAATTGCCGCATTTGGGGTGAAGAGCAACCAGAAGCCGTTCAAGAACTGCCCATGCATCCCGAAAAATGCACTGTTTGGTGTGGTTTGTACGCTGGTGGAATCATTGGACCGTATTTTTTCAAAGATGCTGTTGGACGCAACGTTACGGTGAATGGCGATCGCTATCGTTCGATGCTAACAAACTTTTTGTTGCCAAAAATGGAAGAACTGAACTTGGTTGACATGTGGTTTCAACAAGATGGCGCTACATGCCACACAGCTCGCGATTCTATTGCCATTTTGAGGGAAAACTTCGGACAACAATTCATCTCAAGAAATGGACCCGTAAGTTGGCCACCAAGATCATGCGATTTAACGCCTTTAGACTATTTTTTGTGGGGCTACGTCAAGTCTAAAGTCTACAGAAATAAGCCAGCAACTATTCCAGCTTTGGAAGACAACATTTCCGAAGAAATTCGGGCTATTCCGGCCGAAATGCTCGAAAAAGTTGCCCAAAATTGGACTTTCCGAATGGACCACCTAAGACGCAGCCGCGGTCAACATTTAAATGAAATTATCTTCAAAAAGTAAATGTCATGAACCAATCTAACGTTTCAAATAAAGAACCGATGAGATTTTGCAAATTTTATGCGTTTTTTTTTTAAAAAAAGTTATCAAGCTCTTAAAAAATCACCCTTTATGTAGGAGTATGTACTAACAACGCAAAATTTAATAGCATATATATACATATATATATAGGGAACTCTAAACTTGTCGTAACCCATCGTAAGATCAGGGATTTTAACTTTTGTTTCACAAAATTATTGTTGGAATACATATGTACACAAATGCGTTTATGCAAAGGACTAAACGAAACCCATAAGTTTATATTTGGAATCATTATTATTCAAGATTAGATGGCTTTCAATCTTTTTTTGACACCGTAGTAAGGTTGCGATGCTTTCCTAATCATCTCAAATTACTAAAAAATATTATAAATTCGTTTTAATCGTTAATTTAAATAACAGTTTAAGTGAAAAATGGCGTACGATAGTAAAAAAAATTTTGCCAACAGTCGTTTTTTTTATTTACCATACCACAGTTCCCGTCAGGAGACATACACTGATTAAAGCGACCCTTCAACTTTTCAATACCAATTTTTTTTTGCTGTAGTGCTTCAAAAACGGCCTAAGTTTCAGCGATCACCACTTCATTTAGCGAAAATTTCTTCCCAGCGAGCATTCTTACGGGTCCTGAGAAATGTTGCTGAGGACTAGATCTGGAAAATACTATGGATGCGGAAACCATTCCAAGCTCAATTAAGGAATTTTTGCAATCGTTTTTACTGGCTTATGACACGGTGCATTGTCTTGATGAAATACAACTTTCTCCATTGTTCTTCAGCGATTTCGGCCCTCAAACGGTCCAATAACGCTATTTAGTAGTCTTTTTATAATAGAATAAAACAAACTAATAATTTACAATCCATCTTATAAGGTTTCGCTATGGAGCCTGAATTTTCCGGCTTTTACCAAAGATGCCTTCTTTGCTCACCCTGGCTTTAAAGTCGTCAAGCATAATTTTTACAATGTGGCCGGGACAGTTGTCATAGGCGCGCTCCAGATTCTCATAAAAGGCATCTTTGTTCACATCGTCCTTCTCTTTCACCGGGGCGTGGGCACAAATCAGCGATATGTTGAAGAATTTTGCTTTGATGCGGATTGTGGCTAGACGTTTATCCGCTGGGGTGTATGATAGCACTCGGCGACGAAGTCTCTCTCCCACCACGAATCTCACACGGAATTTGCACTCCCTTATATGCCCACTGTAGTAAATCCTTCCTCGTCGCTGTCCTTGTTCCGTCTTTCGCATTTCTTGGGCGATGATGATGTCAGCCTTTACGATTACGAGGACATCAACCAACTGGGCATCGGCAACTTTCCAGACTTCAGCGAACCCTTAAACCAAATAGCCGTTCCCCAGGCTCCACAGGGCTTGGCATCCGTATCCCCCCCAAGGGTTACTCACGTTTCTAGGGTGCGCGGCGTGGACGCAAGAGCAGTATTAGTTATAGCCCTACGACTGGGAAGCAGAAGCATGACTTTACCCCATTGCTCCCACTACATACTTGAATTCTGGTCATCAAAATACCTGTCTGAATATTTCGGCATAGAAGAGTTTCACTTGAAATTTACAGTTGCGACATATATGGGCTTACCATTTCAATAGAACTAAGCAAAATGGAAATCTCGTATTTTTTTCTTCAATCACGTTACTAACACTTAATACAGCCTTTTCCAAAATATTCGGTCTTTCAAAATATTAGGTTGCCAAAAAAGTCTTGCGGTATTTTCACTAGTTGGCGCTGAAAGCGCGTAGTTCTAGTTCGCATCGGGTCATGCTATACCTTTTTGGAAAGCTCATTTTACGCGCTAACATGTGTTTGATTGATTGTCGTATCTTTTAAACCGTTCGTGAGTTACAGCGTCGCAAACATGGAGCAAAATAAAGAGAAAATACGGCATATTTTACAGTACTACTATGATAAAGGCAAATATGCATCTCAAGCCGCCAATACAGTTTCCATTTCCACCGCACAACGATGGTTTCAACGTTTTCGTTCTGGTATAGAGGTGGTCCAAGATGCGTCACGCTCCGGAAGGCCTGTCGTCGAAAATTGCGATAAAATCGCTGAATTGGTCGAAAGAGACTGGCATAGTAGTCACCAAACCGTTACAAACCGTTTGAAGAAGCTTGGAGTCCCTAAGAAGCTCGATGTATTTGTGCCATACGAATTGATTCAATAAAAATACCGCAAGACTTTTTTGACAACCCATTATAACTCAGATATATATTTTTATACAAATAATACACATTCACACATCCAACAAGCGTCCTCACATTCGAAATCAAATATGCGGCTTCATACCATACCAAATATGGGAGATGTGACTGCCAATCAACTTATATAAAGATATTCCGTGAAGCGGCACATGGCTTGGTCTCAAAATCATATAATATCTAAATAACTCAAAAACAATATTTATGTGATACTGATGGGCGCATATTTCATATGGGGATTCGAATTTGTTTGTCCATTTAGCAGAGTTGAATACGTTCTTCACATCCAGGGTAATAAGCGCACAATATTTTTTTTATCACTTTTCTATCTTCTGCCATTTACTGCATTTTCCGCAGTGTCGACAAACGAACCCATATTATCTTTGTGATAATCCACCGGCTTCCTGAATTGCAAACTGCAAGCGGTTTCTTGTTACGCTTCAGAACACTTTTTGTATTGGGTCGAGTATACACAGAAGTCGATATGATGAAGGTTCAACTGGTGTTTTTTAATACCCTGAACAGGGTATATTAAGTTTGTCACGATGTTTGTAACACCCAGAAGGAAGCGTCGGAGACCCTATAAAGTATATATATAAATGATCAGTATATTGAGCTGAGTCGATTTAGCCATGTCCGTCTGTCCCGTCTGTCTGTATATATACGAACTAGTCCCTCAGTTTTTAAGATATCCTTTTGAAATTTTGCATACGTCATTTTCTCTTCAAAAAGGCTGCTCATTTGTCGGAACGGCCGATATCGGACCACTATAACATATAGTTGCCATATAAACTGAACGATCGGAATCAAGTTCTCATATGGAAAACTTTCGCATTTGACAATGTATCTTCACCAAATTTGGCATAGATTATTTTCTAGGGCAAAAATGTAATATCTGAAAAAATCCGGTTAACTGTAGCATATAGCTACCATACAAACTGAGCGATCGGAATCAAGTTCTTGTATGGACAACTTTCACATTTGACAAGATATATTCACGAAATTTGGTATATATTATTTTTAAGGAAACAATGTAATCTCTAAGAAATTGTTCAAAATCGGTTAAATTTTAAAGCATATAGCTTCCATACAAACGGGAACGATGGGAAAATCAAAGGGGACAACTTTCACATTTGACAAGATATATTCACGAAATTTGGTATAGATTATTTTTAAGGTAACAATGTAATCTCTAAAAAACTTGTTCAGAACGGATTACTATAGCATATAGCTTCCATACAAACTGGACACATAGTTACTAACAGAAATGCACCTGTAAAGGGAATTTAGCTTCGGTGCAACCGAAGTTAACATTTTTTCTGGTTTTTTTTTTTTTTTTTTGGTTTTGGTTTCGAGATTAAGCGCGGGACTTTCCAGGGGTCGGGGAACACCCCTTCCTTTATATGTACATCCGCTGAACATTTTAGCGAAAAGGGTGAGTTTTGAAATTATGACTACCTTTAGAGCTCTGGCGCTTTGTTGATTTTGATTTTTTAGTTCTGACCAATAGTTCTTCTTCTGTAACTACCAGGAGTGATTCAGCAGCTTCGTTCGAAGTCGAAAATAATCTCTCGACGCCTTTCTTCGTGAACGGAGCGCATTTGGGTTGCTGTCACATATTTTGGAATTTTTACATACACATTTCATAAGCAGTTCCCCAGAGGTCTATGTTCGTTTCTTTACAGATCTTTACAAAATGCATTCTTTCTGATCAGGATATAAAATTGTGTATTACTATGTTCGGACCGACATTGAAAACATTTTGAAAACACATTTGTATGTTGTGGAATCTAAGTCGTTCGGACCGACATTGTGTGTTTTCGATTAATTTTCACTGACAACTATCAATAGCGGCATTCTCTTGCTCTTGCTAGATTGCACGATAGACACAAAATGCAAAAATTCTCTACAGAAATAGGCAAGGGCTCTCTTGGCCCATTGCAGAATCTAGTGATATATGACGGCACGAAAATAAACATGTATTTTGGTCTGACATATTTTACAGCCATTGAAAATAATTTTCAGCGTGTGTTTGTTGTTGTGTCGTTGCACCAAAAGGAAAATTTCTGCACCGTGCAAGGTGTTGCAAGAGCAAGAGAATTCCCCTAATATGAGACAGCTGCATTTGTATATGTAATGTAAACAAATATCAAGTGACAATTTAGGGCCGGCAAAATATGTCTTCCACAAAAATCGATTAAACTAGAGCAGGCACCGATTCTAATGAGTGGTCAAGTAGTTTTCAGCGAAAACTGTGTTTTCGTTTGACAGATTTTACATGGACGAAAACACAAGTTTTTTTCCCACGAAAACATGTTTTCAATGTCGGTCCGAACATAGTATATGTGCTTCCTTAACCTCCTGTGAATGAACTACATATATTTTCCTGTATTTTAAAGCTATGATATTTGGTACCCAAGGCACTATTATTATGAATAATATAATATAGTATGTTTGTAGTTTTTGTGGAGATTGGTTTCAATGTAGATATTTGTAAAAACGTTTTACAAGCCAAAGTTGGGATAGTAAAATATAATGAAGTGAGTCCATAGGCCCTTGATTTGTATTTTTTTTTTTAACGTCTATACAGTTCTCCTCTCCTGCACCCGAACATAGCACCTTTTCCATTTGTTTTTCTATTCAAATTATAGTTTCCCATGCAAAGAAAAACAAGCTGAAAAAAAAGCACACACTGCGTTTTTTAAAAACCTTTAATTTCTGTCAGCGTTATAAGTAAATGAGATCATAAAACTACTCTCATGGCACATATACAACTGCTTTCAACACATTATAACTGTTGAATTGCAGCGCCGCCCTTTCGAAATGCAAAGGATACCTTGAAACCTCTCCCACACATGCATATTCGCACATTAAAAAGTATAAGAGCAAGTAGAGTTTGGAAAAAATGGAGCACTGCTCCCTCCGGAGCAGGCGCATGCAAATTAAGTAGAGTTGAAGTGTATGTGTAAATGTGTGCGTGTGTGTGTGTGAATACATGTGAAGATGTTCCTTAGCATTAACGTCGGGGCGAGTGCATCTTTCATTCAGTCTCACTACATTTTACACACATCTCTTCATAACTCTTCCCGACGCAACGCATCTCCTTATGTACGTATGTGTGCTATCAGTTGAATCTGCGCTTTCGGCTGCATTCGTGTAGCAACGGCAACTGTTTCCATTTCGGCAATTGCATTACCCTTCATGCAATTTCAAAGAAGCATTTTAATCAGCACTTACAGCAACAGCAACAAAAAATTGTAAAAAAAAGAAAAAACATTATCGTCGGCTACAGCGAAGGTATAATAACCTTCACAGGTGTATGTATTTCTTTCAGCTTAAAAGTATATAACAGGATATTTGTTCTGCAAATTACAGCAACTATATGCAATAGTGGTTCAATCAAAAACGATCGGATATTATAGCACTGCTGTGGATACTAAGACATAACCGGTACAGAATTTGTAAAAACGCCTTAACAAATAAAAGAGTTATGGTTTAGTTTTATGATGTCGATAAAAAAGCAGCTTCTTGGTGAGAAAAGGACGTGTGCAAAATTTCAGCCCGTTATCTCAAAAACTGAATAGTATTTGTCGTATATAGAGATGACAAAAATGGCTATTGATTGCCTTTCTAATAATTTTTATATATACAAGGTGCGTTCCAAAGTAAACAGGACTTTTAAGAAAAAAAAAACAGAACAAATGTTTTTTTCGGCAAAATCAAATGTCACGAAATTCTCACTGGATAATCGATAAGGATAAAAAAGTCCTGTTTACTTTGGAAGGCACCTTGTACAAGAACTGGAGACATTGGACTACCGTAAACGTCGTGAGTTTGTTAATTTTTTTTTTTTGGAACAACTTGAAAGCAATAAGGATTTTTTTAAATCATCTTCTCGGACAAGGCTCAATTTCACCTGAATAATGCGGTAAATAAACAAAACTATGGGTTCTAGTGCGAAGAAAATTCACAAATTATTCATGAACAACCATAACCTTCACCTAAATTGACAGTTTGGTGCGTGTTTGAGCCTGCTGGAATCATGGGTCCGTACTACTTTCGAAATGAAGCTGGTGACAGCGTTACTGTCAATGAAGAGTGGTGTAGATCGATGATAACCAACTTTTTATGGCCGCAATGGGAAGAGGTTGATCTTGCCAATATCTGCTTCCAACAAGACAGAGCCACGTTCCGCACAGCACGTGCAAAAACCGCGTTTACGCGAGAAAAGTTTGGAGATTCGACTATTTCAAGAAGTTGCCCCATTGAATGGTCTCCAAGAAGTTGTGATTGAAAAACGTTAGATTAGTTCCTGTTGGGTTATTAACCAATTCGATTGTAGCTCACAATGAATAAAAAATATTAGAATTTCCTTAACAACTAATGTGTTGCTTTTTGAATAGAAATCGTGTCACTCTTATTGGAACACCCTGTATGTATTCTTTATATGGTCTCCGGCATTTCCTTTTGGCTTTTACAAACGTGTTGAAAAGCTAAGAGCACCCTGTTTAGGGTGTACTAATAATAGCGCAAATATTTTAAAATATCATAAAAATTGAGAGAATGGAGTAAAGAGAAAAACTGCATATGTATATATATACATACGATAGCTTCCACGCAATCACCCACACAAGTCTGCCCCGAAATGAGGCATATAACTATGCCGACGGCAAGAAGCAAGGATTGTATTCTACCCAATTAAAATCGAAATGCGAGCCTTAAAACACAAGCAGGACTCTTCTTTCCCCCTGTAACCTCTCCTGGCATGCTGTGCGTATCAAATGCCTGGAGTGCCAATCGGTAGTTGCATATATGTGCTTTCACTAGTGTGTGTGTACCAGTAAATATATAATTATGCGAAAATGTATATTGGGGCAGCAATAAATGTGTGTGTATGTGTGAGCGTTTCCATGTAACCGGATAGGCAAATGTTGAAAGCAGATTGTTACGCATAAATTATGGCAAATATTTTTGTAGAACAGCACATTTTAATTTCAAATATCGCTCAATTTATTGTTTTTGTTTGTATAAGTGCTATTGGTTTTGCTCCACTCCCTGTGTGTGTGTGTGTGTTTTTATTTGTATGAGTATACAAGCTTGTGAGTTTACAATGCAACAGGGGCACGGTGTCAGCACAACGCTTTTCGGTAATGTTTTCACTTAAGTTTTGGGGTCAAAAGTTCAAATGCATATATTTTTAGTAATGCTGATGGTAATTGTGATTATTGTTGGAGAATGGCGACAATAAGAGATGAAATATTTGGGTAATGTGAACAATGGAGACATTGCATTCATAATTGTTGTTGTTTGAAAACGGTTTTTTGATCACACAATATGTGTCATAGAGTATAAAAGCTTTGTTCATCTAATTGAAGTTTGAAATGTTTTTGACGTGACGAGTTCAACACCGCACGTCCAATATAAAATACTTTAATTGAGCAACGTCTATTCCAATTTGTTCATTATTGTTTGGAATTCGACTTAATCCACGTCTCCGATAATGGCGTGTTTCTAAAAAAAACTAAGCTTTGTGATTCAGTGACAAGTAAAGGTACTGCACTAAGCAGGGAGCCTCAGTGTAAGAGAAATTATTGGTTTTCAATTTATGATTGATGGTATCGACCTCATTTCTCCGAATAAAAAATATTAAATTTTCCAAAAAATTTTGTTTTGAAAAAAATTTCCCGGAAACACATTTATTTTTTATTCTCCGACAATGCTTACCTGCTTCTAAGGGTTTTGATAAGCTAAGGGGTTTTTAGGATTTTCATGCAGAAAGTATTTGAAGATCATGAAAAATTGAGAAAATGGTGTAAAGAAAAAAGATGCTAGTATGCTTTGACATTTAAAATCATTGGAAATAGGCTTATAACTACCCGGGCTTGCAAAGCAATTAAATTTTTTTTCCCCCAAAAAATCAATGCGGTTCACAAATGTGTTTCCCCGTTTTAAACCGTCCGATGGCATGCTGGCTTCAAATCCCTGGAGTGAATCGTAGTTGAAAAAATTGCCGCTTTTGGGGTGAAGAACAACCAAACCCGTTCAAGAATTGCGCAGCATGAAAAATGTGTTTGGTGTGGTTTGAAACCGGATGGTGGAAAGAAATTGTTACCGTAAATTATGGCAAATATGCTTTGGGAAAACGCAATTTTAGTTAAAATATCGCTAATTTGTTTGTTGTGTAAAAACTTTTTTTGCCACACCCTGGAATGACTGTTGGTTGAAAAAATTGTGGTTTCAACAAGATGGCGCACGGTGTCACAAAAGCTCGGAATTTTTCCAAGTTTTGAGGGAAAAGTTCAAAAAATTATTTAAGAAATGGACTCGTAAGTTGGAGAACCAAAAAAATAAAATTTGGGAATGTAACGGACTTTGACAAAATTTTTTGTGGGGTTTTTAACGTCAATCTAAGTCTAGAGAAAAAGCTTGAAATCAAATTGCAGTTTGGGAAATATTATTTGACGAAGACGATTCGGGCACTGCCGTCCAAATGCTAAAAAAATTGCCCAACGATTGGACTTTCCAATTTTTGGATTCCCCTTAAGACGCACCGCTCCATTAAATGGCGTGTTTCTCAAAAAGAAATTTGTGATCAGCCCAATTAACGTTATCAAATAAAGGACCGATAAAAGATTTTTTCAAATTTTATGGTTTTTTTTAAATAAAAAAAAGTTTAAGAAAATTAAAAAATCCACCCTTTATTATTAATGACCGAACTGAAATAGATTGCATGGCGCGATGTCCTCTTTTAATTTCTGTGCACCATAATAGGATTTGGTTCTATCTGCACCGTTGGCCGCCAGCAGCTTATGCCTATTCGTCCACAATCACGAAATGCCGTTACTGGTCAACCGCTGTTCCTGGGTCAGGTTGACTGGCTCCGTCAAGCGAAGCATTAAATTGTCGAAGGCCGCCTTTTCACACTGGAGGTTAATCTGGAGGAATCTTATACTTCAGACTCTCCCCCTAGAACGCTGCCTATGGTGCCATCCGGCGCTCTCACACTTTGGAGGTGGCCCTGGTTTTTTTTCCCGACCACCTTTGGAAGACTGAGGAGATAGCCGCCGCCACTCTTTTCCATTCCTCGCGGGATGGCACCATTTTGCTGCGGGTGAACACTCCAAGTTCTATTGAGCCAGCGTTTTTAGCGGTTTCACAAAAGGTTGGCACAGCCCCTGTTTGCAGTATTTTATCAGTGGAGGCTTCTCCCTCATGCGACCTTTGTCTCTTACCCCTAGCTTCAGCAGCGTCCGGTCTTACCCTATTATCTGCGCTCTTGTTGAGCACCCTCTTGGCTCAATCGATTTTGGTCGCCATGCAGCGGGCTGCATTCAGCTTTTTAGCCAGCGCTGACTTTTTTCTGCCTCTTATGAAGCCTTTTGTTTTGAGTCCCGCGGAGGTTCCTTAGCTAGATCTGACGATGAGAGAGTATGAGAGCTCTCCCCACATCGCTTACTGGCTTTCCTCAACCTATTGCTCATAGAAATGTCTGATGTGGATCTTCTTATTGAGGTATCGCTTCTGCTACTACATTTCGCCAGCGACCGGGACAGATATAGGCATCGGTTTCGACCTCTCTTTACTAAGCTTCATCTCCTTTCCGTCAACGTTTTTGTCATTGCCAAAAGGGCTCCTACTCAGAGCCGCTATCCGACCCCTGAAAATGGAATCGCCTTTAATGAATCCAATGTGATCTAAGTATCGTGGCCACGGCGAGGGTTCACGTAAGTCTCTGTGGGGCTATACGTTTAGAGCCGCCGTCCGCCATTTCTGATGAATGGCACTCCATCATACTGAGGGGTCCGAATGCCGCAACCACTAGCCCACAGTTCCATTATCTCAGATTTTGAGGTTATCCATACCGAAAATGGGAAATAATAAAAAAGAAGTCGTTCTTTAAACGGTTGAGGTACCATTTCAGAGATTTCTTTTCGTATTTTGCGTGATTTAATACGACACTTCGCCATAGAATCACAGCCACTTAATATATTTTACTTAGCGTTGGCTCCTTAAAATGTTCATCAATGCTTCGCGGCCCAGAGTATTTGCTCACCAAAAATAGAACCCTACATTTAGTATTATCTGCGGAGAGGAAGTTTTGAAGCGTCGGTTACCAAATACCATAGTCCCATTTGCAATCAATGAACAGCCTAAAACTGCACTGCTTCAAAATTGCTGGTTTATTATAATTAGTTTATTGCGACCCCGAACTAAAAGTGGCCTGATGACGATACACACGACATCTTCTGAAGACGACTGTAGATTGGTAGTCTGGGGGGCTTATAGTGTGTCGTGACATTCACTTTATTCTTCACTTTAATATGTAAATTCTCTAACTTTACGAGTATCTTAAAAAAAAAACTGTTGATTTTTATGCCGGACCTCAAATTCCATTACATTGAGTGCACCATGTCAACTGTACAGATTGGATTTTCTATCGTATGCATTAGACAACGTCTACATAGCCCACATTGTGTAATATCCTGCAGCTCTTTTAACATGATACTCTCGTCTAAGTTCACTCGCTCATCCTTTTGCTTGACGTTTATTAACTAAGACTTGGCAGCATTCAAACATTTAAGGATTCTTTGGCGCATTCTTTGGCAAAAATATGTGAAAGTTTTGATGGAAATTTCAAATAGCATCTCAATCATCTACCCTAACAACAACAATAATAATTCACAATAATTTACAAAAGCGTTCTCGTTAAGCGCACTTTCACTTGTCAGCAGCCAATTTCGCGAAAACTCTTTTGAGAGAAACTTCAAAATGTTCAATTTTCAAATTTCAAATTTGTTGAAAACTCGACATTTCGCATGACGCGATTTCGTAGTCAAACTTTTGTGCTGCTGAAGCAGTAACGCTGCCTGGTTAGAAGTAAAACTAATAACAACAAAACTTTAGAAGGAATAACTCGGTTGAGTGAGTAAATAAGCGATTACTTTGCATATTAAGACATGAGTTTAAAGGTAGTGTATCGGAGGCAATTTGAAGTGGGCCGTCTTCATAAAAACTCTAACCTCGGCTGCCTTGCGGAAGTAACAGGCACTCTTAATCCCACACCCAAGTCGTACAATGTTCCGCTGTTATATGCCAACACATATTTACTACGTTTCCTGATCTTAACTAATGTTAAACATACACAGCACATACATGCCAATTGAGGCTTTCATATATACTTTGCCGTAGCGGAAACCGAAGTGAAAGCGGAAATGGATGAAATTGAAAACTTTGCAAAGCAAGCAAATCGTAGCTTTTAATAATTTTCATGCACATTTCATGTTTCTAGCTGAGTATCAGCCTGAAATATTTATTTTTAGCTAATCTATTCATATTTTTACAAATGTATAAGCTATATTAATAGAAATGTTGGATTTTACACAATTTGAGCTTTACTGCAATACAATCCAAACCTCAAGACAAGTTTGAACTGTCACTGATTTTTGGCATATCAAACCACATGTCAGAATGATTTTGAACAAAGAGACTGAAGATAAGCCTGTTTGTTTGCAAAGACGAGCCAACGGAATCGATAAACGAACATCTCTTAATATATCGCCTTTACCTCAGTTTTACAAGAGCTGGAGAGAAGGCGAGAAAGTGATGGGATATTTTTATCTCAGCTTTTTCTATATAACTTTTACAGTTTTTGTTCGATAAAATATTTAGCCTTATCACAAGAAGGTCTTATTAACAGTATAGAGTAAGAACTCAGACGATTGCGATCCAGTGCCAGAAAGCAAGAAGTTAACGGTATCCAGCCCATTCCTACTAAGATGTTAGTGAGGCAGAGTACCGTATCATGCAATCTCATCAACTTGGCCGTTTGCAGCGATTTCACTTGAGTGCACAGCGAGCGCAAAACTAATATTTTCGCTCGAACTTCTGCAGAAAAAACACTGCAGTGATCCGGTAGATCAGTTGGATACCATGCGGAGGTATGTATATTGGGTTAGCTCGTTGATGGCCATAAGATATTTTCCTTTTCCTATAATCTTCAACGTCGCAGAGTGGCACCGCTCCATACATTTCTTGGAAAAAAATAGAAGGAGTGGTCGTACAACAATGAAACTTTGTAGAAACACTTCTCTGGACTAAATTAAGAGATTTTTAAAAAATCTTGAAAAACTGCCCACTGCCACACCCACCTCCCATGTAACTGCAATTGCCAAATTTTTTATTTTTGGACCTAGGGACTTGAAATTCGGGACACTTCTTAATTGAGTTCTCCTAATGAAAAAAAAAATAAACTTAAACGCAAAGTGACGTTATTTATACCATTACCTTGATAAAAATCCAATATAATATGCAATGTTTTAATTGAATATGTAACAGACGAAAAATTGTGTTAGTTTTTATTTGTAATATTATGCAAGCACCATATCTTTAACAATGGGGTCTAGTTCTAAGGAAATTTTGTTCGAATGACGCCTTAAGCTATTTATGTAATGATCCGAAGTTATAAGAAGTCTGTTGAAGACATCAAATCATCAAAGATTGAAATCGATTTTACTAAAAGGGACGGTGATTGGCGGTTGTTTTTTTTTAATTAAAAGTACAGACTCGGAACTTTCATTTTGTTATAGTAAGAGGGCTAAGCAAGGCGAAGCACATAAAGTTTTTTTCCATCAAAAAATGAAAAGTTGATATTTTTTAGTATAATTTTTGAAAAATTATAAAAATTAGCTAACTTTGCCAATTTCAATAATTTTTTTTTTTTTAAAAACAAGTAGGTGCTATATTTTCACTAAAAAATAAAAGAAAAGCCATAGCTATAAACTTACACACAAAAAAATTCTTTATTTGTACAATAATTTTAATCTGATTTTATTGAATAACTTTCCGTCGACTTCTGTTATTTTTTTTAACTATAAAATTTCACTTTTTATAAAAAACCTTGTTGAATTTTTCTTATCCAAATATTTCTTAAAAAAACAAAATCATTAAAGTTTTGAAATTGGAAAGTGGAAAAATCCTATTTTTTCCGCCGAAATGCCGCTGTGCGTCGTTAGCGCAGGGTATTATCCTATAGCCCCGCTCTTCGAGTTTTTTAGTAAGTCCTTTATTAGCTAAAACCAAAGGAACTGTAAAAGAGCTCCACACTGTGGGACTCCTTTCTGACAATTCTGTAGTAATGATAACTATATATAAGGCCCTTAAGGTTTGATTCCATCTCAAGATTTACGAGAGCTTTAATAACCGCCTCCATATGCATATTATTGACATCCTTCTCGATGTTAAGAAATATGGTTCCCTCCAATAATTTTACTACATCGTGCAAAGTTACATTTAACAGTTTATCACTTGGTATTCTGCCACTAAAATAAAAAAGTATACGTATCTTCAACGTTTTCAAAAAAAGCTAGAATAGGCTGAGCGCCCTTCTCGACTATTGACATGAACGCCATTCTAACCAGTCTCCTAGCCTCGAGTTCACGGTCTAATATAACACAATAAGAGATGGGACTAATCATCTTGATAACACCAGCAAAATGTCATCAGATCTTTGGGATTAAAATAGTTAGAATGAAATTCTCTCCCAGTTGAGATGGTGTTCGTCCAGAAAATCTGAGAAGATGATTGCTTTTTCGTAGATTTCCCATAAACACTGCTTTAGTAGATTGGCTCAACGGAAAGTGAGCGTCCAGGGCTAGATCCAGCAACTCCTCTATGTTCGCAGTCTACTCATCACCAACATTTCTTAGAGACATCAGTGATGTAAGATTTTTTCTCAAGAATACTCCCTCTCTGCCATCAAGTTTCTAATCCAGCACACAAGGCAAAGGCCACGCAGAAGTGACTTAAAAGCAATATTCATGGTTTCATAGACACAGATGATTGGCAGATTTGAAATCAACTATTTGGTTGATACAAAATATGAACACTCAAAAAGAGTAAAACCGGTACGCATTAGACACGTTTTGAATAGATTTATTTTTATATTCAGTAATCAAATATGAGACAAACACTATCAATCACCAAATACGTGGTTGCAATGGAACAAATGTAATTGTTCTGAAAATATTTGTAAGCTTTCTCAAGCCGCAATCTAATTATCATTATACGCAAACTATCTCTCTTCTCTTCTCTTGCACTTTCACGAAACCTTGCGGCAAGACTACAACAGGGCTACATAACCTCAAAAATGCATTCACTGTAGTTAACCACAAATCGAAGAAACTTTATTGCCAAACTCCAATTCACGCCAATCGAGAAAGTACTAAATCACAGTTAACACTACGACCGAAAGCGCCTCGGCATGCTAAGCGTTTTTGGTCAATAGTGAGCAAGCCACAACTGCATGATAAGCCAATCGAAGTAACTTTTTTCGATAACTACCGACATTTGCGCATAACTAACAAAATAACGCCAAAATAACAGAAAAAACAACAAAAAACACTAAACACAAAGCAATAGAGTTGATAGCGAAACGCCGAGCCAGAGCAAAAACTACCGTAAGTAATAGTGCTGGCCGAAGAGCCAAAGCGGCAGTAAGAGAGCGAGGAAAAGGTCAACATAAGCTTAAGCTGCAGCGAGTAAGTTATGCCAGTTTAAATTCTCCAGCTGCAAATATTTTAGCGTCAATTGAGCTGTGCACAGCTGCCACAGTTGCTGCTGCTGCTGTCGATGTTGCGGCTGCGGCGGCTGCTGCTGCTTCCTGCACTCTCCGGCTGGCAGCAGGAATTGTTCATATTTATTACCTGTCCGACATGCTTAACAACCCGAACGCAATGCCAACAATAACACGTCGTTTGCAGGAGCTAAAATGCAAAAGTTTTGATGTTCACAGAAAGCAAACGATAGAAACAGATGTACATAAAGCCAACAGCAGAGTTAGGGGTGGAGGCGGAGGTAGCCGTGAAGGATTACTGTGAGCGCATCTAAGAGTTACAGATGTTCTAAGCTATTTGTTACTGCTAGTGTGTGCGTGTGTGTGTGTGTGAACTTGTGCTGATTTTGTGGAATTCTGCCACCTTTGAGTCGGTTGAGCAACCTCGGCCGAGCAACAGCAGTTGCCACTGAGCTTAGTGATCATCTTCCAACGCCCTCACACACCCGAACGCTCCGCCACATACTTACGCACACACATATACAGCTCCACTACATCGGTTCCTTTCGCCACGACACGTTCTTCGGTTAGTAGTAAATTTGTGCGCCCGTTGATAAGCATAATTGATGATGCCACTAGCTGCAATGTCGTCACTGCCGCACACCTCGTATACACGTTCGTTGCTCGGTTCGTGCATGGGTTGTCAGTTTTATTGCTGTTACAATGGTAGTGGTTGTCTTGTACTTTGCACCCGCATGTTTCAATATATTTGTGTGTGTGTGTGACTCGTTCCTTTGAGTATTACTGGATGCTGGTACAGGATACTGGTACTGGATACTGCAGAGCCGCATGTGGCGGATTGGTAAGCGCAGTTCATGTTTCACAGACCTGTTCAAACATATTTTATGGCAGAAACTGTGAATAGAATTATTATTTGTACTGCTGAGTTGGCAACCAGCAATTTATAAGTCAAATCTGAAAATATTATCTGATTATACTTAGTAAACCTTAACTTGTTCTTATGATCAACGTAAACAAGCGCTGCAAGCATAATCTTCTTATCGGTTAGATGAATCTTAATCTATGATTTAAGAACTCTCTTTGGTATATTATGTATTTAGTCAATACCATTTTTTTGTCCAAATTTAACTTCTATTTAAGAAAAATATGTACAATAGTATTGCTTACGGTTCTTACAGAATGAATCAAACTTATTTGTAATTCGCCGTTCTGATATGAACCGCGCTGTTGTGAAGACATTCTACATCCACCGCAACAACTGGTAGTTAGAAGAGGTAAGGTCTGGGCTTCAATGCGGTCTGGGCTTCAAGGCGGGCGAGAATAAGATTACCAACCCGTTTTTCTTCTTTATTGGCGTAGACACCATTTACACGGTTATAGACGAGATTGCAACAGCGTGCCATCCCTTCTTCCTTTTCCCCGTTTGGCGCCAACTGGAGATTCCAAGTGTAGCTAGGATCTTCTCCACCTGGTCTTTCGAACAGGGTGGATGTCTTCCTCTTTCTCTACTTCCTCCGGCGGGTACTGCGTCGAATTCTCTCAGAGCTGGGGTGTTTTTATCCATTCGGACAACATGTCCAAGCCAACGTAGCCGATTATCTCTTAATTCACTGAACTAAGTCAATGTCGTCGTATATTTCGTATAGCTCATCGTTTCATTGACTGCGGTATTCGCCGTGGTCAACGCGAAAAGGACCATAAATCTTTCAATCGTACAAGCCTCTGCACCATATATCAGGACGGGAATTATGAGTGACTTATAGAGTTTGGTTTTTGTTCTTCGAGAGAGGACTCTGCTTCTCAATTGCCTACTTAGTCCGAAGTAGCACCTCTTGGTAACAGTTATTCTGCGGTGGATTTCGAGGCTGACGTAGGCAGATGTATTGTTGGTGTTGATACTGTTTCCAGGATAAACGAAATTATCTACGACTTCGAAATTGTGACTGTCAGCAGTGGCGTGGGTGCCTATTCGCGAGTGCGACGACTGTTTGCTTGATGACACCATCTCGTGGGGGCACGCCTCCCCTGCTGTTCAGCAGTTTGGAGAAGTTTTCCCTCTATAATTTCAGTATTCTCTGAGCAATAGTCACTAGATTACCTCTAGGGGAGTATGCTTCAGTCTTTAAATAATCTTTTAGTCACCGCATCTTGTCAAGCACTTTGTACTCATGCATTCCGGTCTTTCTCTGCTCTGTTTGAAAATGCGGTTCGCTTTCCGCTTCAGCCTTACAATCGCTGTTTTCCAAATATTTTAGTTCGGTAGCATATTTTAAATCGGTAGTCCAAGAAAATTATTTCCTCGTATCTTGTCGAGAGTTGCTGGAGTTTTTGAATTAATTTTATAAGTTATCTGTAGTGTTCTTTATTAATGGTTTCACTCGGTTTTAAAAGCTCATTACAGAGCATGTCTTTCTGATACCACCAAATACATATCCCTTGCTTGATGTTATGTATATTCAGTTTTGCTTGTTGGCAAGGCTTCATAAATGATTATTTGTATTTAGTGTTGTCGTAATGGATTTATTTCATCACCGGTCAAAACACCCTTATTTTGACATTTGCGGTACAATCACAGATTGGACTTATATCCTTCTTCGATCCGTTGTTTTTTCCTGGATTAAATGGCAGTCCTTGAATGTTTACATACCGATGGGCCTCATCGCTAAGCAAAATTTGGCTCGAAAACACCAGATATTCTGGTACTTTTCAAGAACCCATAGAGCGAAGCGATAGTGCTTGGGAAGGTCGAACGGCTTCATTTCTTGTACAAGTTATATTTTGTACGCTTTCAATGTATGATCTTGAAGTAAAATTTGTCAAGTTGATCCATACGTCAGTCCCAGTTGCTGCGAATGGCGCCGAATCGTGTACACTCTCAGCTTTACTCATATATTTTCTTCACCGACGATAAATTGAGCGAAGACTAAGAAACACATTCTTTACAGAGCGTAAATTTTCGTCAATAAGTTGAACGATTTGTAAGCGTTATTTAGGCGTAAGTCTTTTCATGATGGAATACCACATAACACTAAACAAAACTGATATGACAACTTGGCACGACTCACACAGGATCTACCAAAAAGAGGTTTTTGTAAAAGTACCTCGAAATGGATCACCCGTTACTTTACAAATAAATTACTATGCTGTTTACCGAAATCACCTCCTCCGCTGCCCGTAAATCTAAATACGACCAAAAAGGCTGCTTATTTCTATTACATTATTTTTCTGCTTTTGCATTGCATTATTTATTCATTAAGCAATAGACAATAAATTTTAAAATTATGGCTAATCTCATTTTCTTTGTTTTAATATATTAAAATAATCAATACATCAAATTAGTTTTAAAAGAGATGTACTGATATTTGTTATACACTTTGAGGAGTTTCCTTAAGAGCAAATCTTGAACGACATCGGTAATGGAAAGCTGGGCGTGCACAGAAAATATTTTTATGTATTTCATATATTAGAAAAAATATTACAATTTTTTAGTATACATATTTCTAGTTAAAATTTTCATTATGTAAGTTGGTAGTACTGTTAGTGAAATCTATGCTAAATTTCACACCAAAGTATTCATTAGTATTTGCAATACGCGTTGTTATATATAAATATATATATTGTTATAATATAAATATAAAGCCAAAAGCGCAATGAATACTATTCATCGACCTCCACATTCACCGGATTTGGATCCGTGTGATTTTTTCTTGTTCCCCAAACTGTAATTTCCGCTGCATGGAACCCGTTTTCAATCGATCGAAGAGATAAAACAAAATTCGCTGAAAGAGCTGAAGACCATCCCAAAAAGTGCTTATGGAAAGTGATTCAAGGACTGGAAAAATCGTTGGCATAAGTACACATAAGTACACATCGTTGGAGTAAGTCACATCTGGTGGGAATTACCTTGAGGGTGAAAAAAATAAATATTGACGAATAATTAAATATTTTTCGTTTTACTTACAATTTCTGGATACACGCATGGAAGAAGGGTTTTTAAGTTTCCGCCTGATATTATATCGGTATTTTTTACTCAAACAAAATATTTTAGTTTTACGTCAAAAATAAACAAAAACTTTTTTCAATACGTTACGATACTTTCTTTTGTTTGTACCTTGAAAATACGTGAGAAAAATAATTCTTAAAAAATATTTTTTTGCGTTATGTTTCAAAACCACAATTATCTTTATCCCCTCTAAATAGGTACATTTCTGTAGAAGTGGCAATTATTTTGTGATGGATATAAGTGTATATTAATCATTTCCAAATAACAAAGCCAAAATATATGGAAATAACTTTTGTTAAACTATAATGACTTGTTTACCAAAACACGCTGCATTAATTACTTAATTGTTTAGCGCAGGCGTAAAGGACAAATTCTGTCTACCTGCGCAAGCTCTGGTTGAGGACAAGTAATGCGCTTTGTATAACCCGACTATACACGAAATCAGGTAAAACATTAATACTTGTGCGATATGAGTCAAGTCATCTATTTAAGTCGCTAGAGTCATAGCAAAGTCATCAGTAGCAAACCGAGCGCGCTAAGCAAAGGTCTTCTTCAGAAGGTTTCCCTTAGTTTTATTATTTTATGAGGAACTGAAGAAGTTAGAAAAGCGCATACATTTTCTTATATTTAGAATATAGTTTTAATACTAAAGCAACAAAAATAAATAATAAATAAATAATATCTAAATAAGCTTGATAATGTCAAATTTCACCAATTTCCAAATGTCCCCTGCAACGAACACAAGTTTGCTAAATAAAAGTGATTATGGTGGAAAAAATGAGGACATATCACAAGCAGCCATAACATTTAGAATAGTAAAGGAATTACATATTCTAAGCATTTCGAATATCGAACATCCCAACCGCTCAATTCAGCTTGTGAGAACTGCAACGTCGATTTCTATTGCCATTTCAACGTCATATTCTGGCAGTTCTTTGCCGGTTCTTGGACCTAGCGATGGCGCGAGCGATTTTCAGAAATCCCGCCAAGGGAAGCAACATACTCAACACAGACAATATGTTGTTCCCGGATTAAGCACTGATTTGAGCAGTGATGATGGCTACTCCTCATGTAATAATGACAGACGTAAGAGTGATAAATACAGACGGAGAGGCAACCAGAGCATGTCCAAGGCACATCATCCCCCTCGGCCTAGAAGCATTAGCACCAGCAGCGCTGAAAGTGGCGTTTTCTCGGGTGACGACTGCAACTACCAGCCACTGCCGCCTAGGATAAGTGTTCGTCAGAATTTCTCGAAAAATCGTGGCTTTACTACAAATTTGCAAGGACGGCCGACGTCGGCAACACACTTCGCCAGCAGCAAAATCTTTAATGCGCCGGCGGCTTCGACCTTGCCACAACCGCCACAACGTTGGCTGCTAGGCAGAGCGGAGGGCCTCGTTAACGAAGAAAACAGCGCGAATGAGCAAGAGAGGGCAGAGAAGGCAGACACCTTTGATTTTTATAATTTAAACATGTTGCTTTCAGTGAAAGCATAATTATTAATAATTCATTTGTAATTACGCTAATACAAGGCATAATGTTAAAATTAAATAAATTTCATGTTAATATGAAAGTTTTGTTGAAAGCGGATTTATAACGCCCATATTTTAGTTAAGTGATTGTAACCTTCATTTTCCAAAAATCAAAGGATTCAGCTTTATTTTATTTTTAGAAACAAGTCATAATGAAAACAACAATAGGAAAATGAAATCAATGTTATATGTATATTGTGACAAAAAAAAGCCCGGAAATTGGCCTTCAGCTGATTCAGCGAATTTTGTTTTAGCTCATTGATCGACTGAAAACGTGATTCACGGATCGGCAATTTCCGTTTAGGGAACAAGAAAAAATTACACGGAGCCAAATATGGTGAATACGGTGGTTTTGACTTTAAATTCGTTAGTTAATTTTTCGCGAACGGGAGAAGTTATTTGGTGCCAAGTCAGGAAAATACTTTGGATTTTACCAAGAACGATTTTTGAACACTAATAGTATACGTACCAAGAAAAACTATACGAAAAACTAAACGATAAAGTTGAGAGTTGCCAGATAGCATCGCTAGGGTAGCCAAAAGTCAAATCATTGACCAATTCATACGGTGTAAACTTAACCGTAAGTTCGAAAATCGTTATATATTACATATTTTGGATTAGAGGAAATATAAACCCGATTTTACAAGTTTTTAGCAGGTGAGTGCAATAATATCAAGAAAAAGCTATTCCCGATTTAAAATAATCCTTATCACAGATTGAACAATATTTATTGGTAAAAAATCGGCCATAGACTTGAGAAAGCAAATCATGAAGACACTATTTGTGTAAGGTTTTATCCCAATATCATATTCTTTGGTATTTGATTTGCCCACGTTATAGTGGAAGAATGATGTGGGTTTTAAAACTGTTATACAAGGAAAGAAGAAGTGGGTGTGCTCCGAATTCGCCCGTTACATTGAAACGGCAAAGACAATGTGAAGTATCGCATTTGGTAAAAATTAGTTAAGCAGCTCCTAAGATTATATATTTTTACCCAAAAGTGCTCATTTGTAGAGATTGTGACAAAGAAGCAGCCGGAAATTAAAATTGAATTTATGAGTGCGATCTGTAAACCGGTTTTTTACAACATCTTGATTCGGTACACTTCAGTAGTACGTTGCGGTTTTTACAATGCATTTGCACAAAGAATTTGTCTCAAATTTTGTATTTTTAACCAAATTTCGTGTACGGAATCATTTTGAATAGGTATTCCAGAGATCGTTGAGGCCTCGTTCCTAATGACTTTTTGTCTTCGGTCTCTTCAATTGATGAAAATATTAAAATATTGAAGAATATGCTGCCTGAAAATCGTCAAGCAAGTGTTAAAATGCGTTCTTATTCGACTCGTCCAGACAAAGCTGAATTTTTTCAAAAAGAGTACAGTCAACTGATCCCTTTGGACAACCTTGATCCTGCGAATTCCAATTTCACATTCATAGCATCAAACAAATCAATAGTCATTGGAATGGAACCCGTTTTCAGTCGGTCGAAGAAATGAAACAAAATTTACTAAAGGACATCCCAAAAAGTACTTATAAAAAGTATTTCTAGGACTGGAAAAGTCGTTGGCAAATGTATATTAGATCTGGTGGGGACTATTCCTATCGTTCTAGGAATTTTTGGAATCCAATCAAAAAACTATGCCGTCTTGGTTACCAAGAATAAATCGCTAACTTCAAATGAATGAATTGCTGTAACGTTTTCTTTGCTTTTTTATGTATCCAGCTTCTTTTGAAAGTTTTGAAATGATTGTTTGCGGGACAAAAGTTTCTTCAAGCTCTTCTTTAGTTTAACATCTAACCACCAGCCTACTACATTATTCGCTTTCTAAGCAAAAATCGCAACTTTTGGCATGACTTTGTGGCTCAACTAGAACATAAATATCTCCCAAAATACAACGAATTTCGACCGAGGTGTCCTTCATATTAAAAAATGAAGAATAACCCCTCATAAAATTTTTAGGCACAAAGCTTGGCATGCCATATGTATTTAAGTAAAAATTTATTGTTGTTTAAGCTTCTAATGATTGCTATATACATATATGTGTGAAATACATTGTGTATTAAAGAAGACTTAAAAGCACAGCAGCTTTCTTACGCTTCTTCGGAATATTGGAAAAATTTAGTATGATGTCTCTTAGATAACCACACGAACCACGAAATCACGAATTCAATATAGTAATTAATGTAACAATTGGTCAATGAGCGTGGCACCAGAAATTTTTGGTTCACATATTCTATCACATTCTCGACCAGTTTTACCCGAAGTTGGTGTTTAACATTATCTAGATAATCTTATATTGCAGTGCCTAAAATCAGTCATGCAATTCTACTCAACTCTAGGAGCTATAAAATGCGTCATTGAAACTGTAGAAGTCGCTCAGTGTAGATGGCATAAATACAGAAGAATAGTGCTGCCAGCGACCTTAGACGTCCGAAACGCCTTTAACAGCGCTAGATAGGTAGCTATGATCGACGCTCTCGAAAAAAGCTTTAAAATTCCCCACTTCCTCAGAGCTGTGACGCGGAACTACCTTAGTAACAGAAAACTGCTGCACTAAACTAGAAAGTCATCATCCATTCTAGGTCATTCTATGTCAAACGAATCGTAATCGACTCGACCCCCACAACCTCCAGCTCGCTAAGGAAAAAACAGTGCTACTATTGCTAACAAATAAGTACATATCGAAGTGAGTATGCAAGCACTTACGGATATTCTTAGAACACAAAACGCAGTAAACTATCTAGGTGCAAAACTGGACCCTAGATTAACCCTCTGGGTACAAATCTAGCACGCACAAGAAAGGCAGCGAAAATCACTTCCCAACTTAACAGACTACTTAATACCCAACACAGGGGGCCTCAGCCAAGAAAAAAAGAAGGCTACTAATGTCGACGACAATCAGCGATTTTACGGAGCTGAGATATGGGCTGATGTGTTTAAAAAGGAAAAATTACGTTCCAGAGTGCATCGCACCGCGGCCCTCAGTTGCATCAGCGTACCGAATAGTGTCAGGTGATGGTGTATGAGTTATAAGCGGTAGTCACCTAACTGACCTTCTGGCATACGAAAGGAAAAATCTGTGGGAGCTAAAGAAAACGTCGGAAAACAACAAGAGCACAATACCACAAAAAAAAATAAAAACATGACAATGAAAATGGAAGTCGCGGCAGATGTACGGTCAGACCAATAAAATACCAAAATTCATGTACAAGCCGTCAATTCGAAGAATTTGACTTTTACGCAACCCAGCTGTTATCCGGCCACGCTTCAAAAAGTACCTTCATAGAATGGGAAAAGTCGAAGAGCGTCATGTCGATGATTATCTAAAAATTCGCTGCAATTTTGCTAGGCAGCACATACCGCTGTTATGACGTCAGCACTGATGATGCGGAAGGCAATTTTTACGCCCTTACTTGCGATAAAAAGATATCAGACTATGGCCATGCATTTCCATATATTTCATGTACTATATCATAGTTAGAAAATTTATCTGATTATTTAACTTCAAAATATATGAATCAGACATCAATAATGAACTAAAAATAAAACTTTGTACAGATAGTGTCTTCAATATGTTATATCTTTCATTAAAAAATTGATGAAATTTAACTATAGAATGTCGAGCCCTCAGATACCAATATTTTGATCACAGTGTCAATGACTCAGTTTTTGTATTTTTAAAGTGGATCTGCTGCATCTCAAAACTTGTTTCTGGCGGAGCTTATTTTTTTAACCTAACCACGAAGTCAAAACCGTAACTGAAGATGAATTTGATAATTACCATTGCTCTATTTTTTATTTACATTTTAATGATCTCTGAGATTGTGCTATCATCCGCTTACAAATTGTAAAATCTAATGCTCTGTAAAAGCTCACAAACATATTTTTTTTTTCAATGATCCAACTTTAGTACGACTATACAGTTCATTTGCTCTACATTTTAATAACAAAAGCAGTAATTCCTTCTGGTGCTGAAGTTTTCACCTTTCACTACTGATGTATTGTCAGTTATATTGCTATAAAATTGCCCGTAAGAAGATTGAGGAATAATAAGAAAAATGTTGAGGCACCACTTTGTCTATTTGCAGCTCGAATAGAAAAGGGAATAAAACTTTAAACCCCTTCTGCTTAGCATCTACTTTGTAAAAGTTGTCTTGGCAGCAAAGGCTACAATCACGCTACCAACAGGGGCTTATATAAGTTAGTAAATAGCCGCTGGTTAACGAAGGCAATCTACGGGCCGCTAACAAAACAGCTGCAAAAGAAGACTTTATTTCGACCGAGGCAACTGCTGAACCCACAGATAAAATATATAGAATACGAACTGCCCACGGGAGACATCAAAAAGCTATTATATAGAAACACACTAACCAATAGGGGTTATACGAATAACGATTCACATGATAGTAGGCGCTTTGTAATCACTTGCTGATATGTGTGAGGCTGCAAGTGCTGGAGTAACTGGCGAAAAGCGCCGAATAGCAACAAATACTCGTCGTACACAGTTAAAAGCAAGCGGCAGCAATAAAAGATCTCAGCTGTCAATCAGGAGTAGAAGTGAAAATGAAGATAATGTCTATATGTAAGCATGAATGTGCATGTGTGTGTAGGGGTGTAAGTGTATAGTGAACTCCTCTAACACTCAAACGCACAGCGCACGAAGCCAATACTATAAGTTAAGAATGCGCCGCACAGCGCATTGTTGTTATTGTACTCAGTTGTATTTATGTAAGCAGCAGCATGAAATGCAACGCTTCAGTGGTCGCACCGGCGGCGCATCGGAGGTGAATTGTGCGTTACAAACTTTTTCCATTATCAAAAAGTTCATGAAATTGTTATACTTTCACATGATAACATAAGAAAATTTATGACCACCGCACTGAACTCAGCTGAACTGACTGCTGGACAGTCGAACGGACAGCTCAGCTGTATGCGGGCGGAAACGGAAACAGAAGCTTTTTAACGTGGCGGATAGCGGCGGGCAAAGTGACGGCCAACATATTTACTATCGATGAAGGCAATATTGCCAGAGCCACTCTCATCGGCATTGCATATAAATATACAAGTACATATATATGCACACATACATACATACACCATACATTTATACAGCGAATGTTGTTGCAGCCAATGGCGATCGCCGTAAATCGCCACTGAGTGTTGCTTACTTTAACTTTTTTCTCTTGTGAGTTCAGAGATGAAAACTCGTTATTTTTCACTCCTTCGCTATGTGAGGATTCTTTAATGAAGACGATAACTTCTGGGCGGCGAAGGTATTTTTATACTCTTGCTACATGTTGCTACAGAGTGTAATTATTTTTTTAACATAACGGTAGATTGAGTCACCCAAAACTAATCAAAATATATAGAGAAATATATATGTACATATATATATAAATGATATTTTAGGTTAAAACCCATATCTCGTGACTTTACTGATTACCAGCCAGTTCGGTAGTTGATATAATTTTGACATTTACAGTGCGAAAATGGGTGATCAGACTAAAATCAATTTCTTCTGGTGTTTTCACTTTCCAGTATACAAATCAGGAACCACGTAACCGGATAAAACTTTGCCCGAATAGTGCCTTTGAGGTATGCCACTTTATGAGTACAGTCCAAATTGGAGCAAAAGTATTCAAGCCCGAAGATACGAAAATGGAAGATCTTAGTTCTTATTTCGAACTTTTTATTAAAAATATCGGGCTCCGATTGGCGTAAACTTTTAATATAATATTGTAATTAATGTTTTTACTACCACCGCTTTTTGTAATTTGATGAGGTACGAGGTGTGTTCAAAAAGTATCGCCACTCGTAACTGACAGTTTTCTTGGATTGCAGGGGCATGGTGCATCATGAGTTCTTGTCACAGGGAAGAACGGTCAATAAGGAATGTTACCTGCAAGTTATGCGCAATTTGCTCGAGGCAATCCGCCAGAAACGCCCGGATTTGTAGAAGAACAAAAATTGGCTTTTGCACCACGATAACGCCCCTGATCACACACATCGTTGCTTGTGCGCGACTTTTTGGCCAAAAACAACACACTAATCATGCCGCAGACACCGTATTCCCCAGATCTGGCCCACTGTGACTTTTTCTTGTTCCCTAAACTGAAGAGGGCCATGAAAGGACGACGTTACGCTTTTCTTGACGAGATAAAGACGGCATCGAAGGAGGAGCTGAAGAAGATAAAAAAAAATTATTTTTTAAAGTGCTTCGAAGATTGGAAAAACAAGTGTATAATATCTCATGGGGATTACTTTGAAGGGGACAAAATAGATATTCATGAATAAATAAATAATTTTTGAAAAAACACAAAATTCGCGATACTTTTTGAACGCACCTCGTATACTCGTCATGTCCAGGATTCGTTATAATATATTTGTAAACTGCAAGGCTCTTCACAAGTCGTACTTTATTTTGAGATTTCTTATATTTACAATCCTTTGTGCTTTAAATATTACAAAGTGGTACCTTTCATGTCGTAGTGGCGTTCATCGAGGATAGCGCTATGTGACGATGATTCTCTGCTGGATTCGGTAGCGCCCAAATCTTTCTACTGGCGTTACTACTCTATGACGATTCTCTGCTGCGTAACTCGCGGTGTACTGCGGTATAGCCATGCAAAACCCGGGTCATAGAAAATGATGTTGCCGACATCATCATCTCACTACCGAGCTTACCCGTTTAGAAATGAAAGATGAGACGGCGCACCTTCTTGTTGGAAATAGAGATCGTCCGCATCGATTTTATTAAATGCAGGAATCTTACAGTAGTCATTGGGAATCGTGAATTTGTGTATTAACCTTGGGCAATTTCTAGGCGTTGTATCAAATCCACAAATGCGTAAACAAACATGACCGCCACGAGCTGTCAAATTAACGTCATCCCTATAGGTAGACGCTGCATTGATAATATTTTCTAGCTTATATCTACAAAGATTCACATAATACATTCACCAACTAAAGAATACAGTAAAAAACAGAAATATAAGCATTCATACAACTAGGTTGCGTGAGACCCCAAAATATGAGTCCTAGTTAAGAAACAGAAAAATTACTTAAAAAAAAGGAACAATTCAAGGTGCAATCTTTGAGTGGAGCAAATGAAGGCAATACAAAAGTCAACGGAAGACGAATTCATCTGCGTAGAGTACAGTTAGGTATATATGTATATACCTGTAACACACACTTCCACATACCTTGAATGACGAGTGGCAGTAATTTTCACAGTCAAGTAACTCTTTGCAGTTCGTTTGAGCCATTGTAGGCAGCCGTCATGGTTTTTGCAACAATATTCGTTGTTGTTGTCGTTTCCCTTGCTTTTTTGCTTTTGTTGTTCTTGTTGCTCTTATTGCTGCTGCTGCTAATGTTGTTTACTTGTGACGATTGAGTGAACTTGCCTAAGACAGGCCAAGTTAGCAACACGAAAAGAGCAAAAAAGCGCGACTACAACAACACGCTGGCGAACAATGCAACAAAAAGCGAGGCAAATAACGAGCAACTGAGCTGTGAAAGAACTGAAAAGGACAAGATGCCCTTTTGTGCATATAAAAATACCGGCGAGTGCACTCCACAATGTTGTCGCCGTTCTCTCTAATGGCGCGCGCTCGTTGTTGTTGCTAGACAAAGTCGGCTTGGCAACAGTGGCTTTCAATGCAGTGCGCAAAGTACCTTTCTTGCTTTGTTAACTAACTTCCAACTCGCAATGTGCTCGGAAGACAGCTAAAATTACTTCATACTATTAGCCGCTGGCTGGTTTAGGCGCCAATTGTGGGCTGGTCAGCAGTCAAATATTGCATGTCAAATGGAAGTTGTTTGAATCTGAAAATGTACTATACATTTTCAGGGGAATCTACTTTGCAGAACCCACAGAGGTAATTGAGTGACTGATGTCCAGAATGTATAACAGTGGAAGCATAACACCAGGAGATGGTGAACCCGATTCCTTAATCGATGACGATGGAGCGGTCATTTGCTGATCATTGACGAACCATGAAGAAGTTCGAATAGCAATTACCCGCCTGAGGAACAACAAAAAAATATGGCAGCGAAGAACTTATAAGGAGCATATATTAATACACAAAAAGATTCAATACCGTAGGTTAAGTTTCCTCAACATCGCATGTAAGGTTCTATCGAGCGGAACGTGTGAAAGACTAATTCCAACAGTCAATAAACTGATTGGGGCTTATTCGTGTGGCCTTAGGCCTGTCAAATCAACAAAAGACCCTTGACCCATATTGATTTCGACGAATTTTGCTTCCAACAAGACGACTCTACAAGACATACAGCCAACGAAGCAATCAATTCATTGAATAAAATTTTGGGTGAACGCATTTTCTCCCGCCGCACATAGGACCATTTGGTCTCGAAAATCGGACAAAATTATTTAAAGTGATTTTATGAATGATAATGAATAAAAATACAAAATTTTAAATAATAATGCAATATATTCAAATAAAAAAAGTAAGAAAGGGCGACCGAGCATTTTGTATTGAATATATTTGAGTAGGGGGTAGTATCGACCAGATTTTATCTACATATTTTTGCTCATCCCACTGTATGTACTACTGATATGACACATACTCAAAAAAATCTTCCCTGGATTTCATTAAGGTATCTTACATACAGTCACCAATCATGTGGAGGAATTCCAAGTGGATGTTCGAAATTCTTGGTAATAGTTATATGGGGGGAGGGTCACTGTTTTGAACAAGACATGTTTTGAAAATTTCATTGATAGCAGCATATAGTGCCCCTAAAGTTCGAAAATCTTTATATTAGGTAAATGGTTGACCCGATTCAACCTTTTTTGATACAAAAAAAAAACTATGTCAGGAAAGTATTCTGTATGAATTTCAATTTCATATCTCACACATTGAACGATATTTTCGATCAAAAGTCAACTATAGGTACTGGGCTCCATATATTCGGTACCTAGGGGCTTTAGCAGTTTCGGGTGGATTTGGACAATTTTTGTCAAACGGTGGCCCACTTTAAAGGAATTATTACTTACCCTTATACCATTTATATACTACCCTCCTAGAATAATTTAGCAGGATTTCAGTATTTAATTAAAATAAATAAATAAAATGAATAATCAAAATAATTCAACGTGCATTTTTTTAAGCGGGCGAAAATTGGGGAAAAAGTTTTAGTTTATACTGCATATGTATGATAAGTAGAAACCCTGTAGTATGGAAAGAAAAAATTAATTTATAACTCGACCTCCCCAGACACTGTCACTAAATCACTAATTTCTAAAAAATGAAAAAATATTTTTTCGTCTTTTAATATTTAAATGTTTTCCCGAAAAAATCACAAGATAATTCATTAACTAAATTAATATTTATATTTTTAAATTAAAAGCATATTATGTTGTCCAGAATCCACAACAAATATTTTCCAGAATTCACTTCACGCAACTCGAAAAACCAGTTGCAATTTCGAGAATAATAGACAGTATCGAGAATAAGGACGTGCGTACTGATCGAAGTCTACGAGTAGGTTCCGACTACTTGTGTGGCAATATAACGGGCTGAAGGTCAATCATTTAATCGGTTAATTTTAGTACGGTTACCTCGGAGCGTACGCACGTCTAGAACACTGGAGACGTGTCTTCCGTCTATCACAACGTGATCGATCTGGTTAGTGGATTTTCGATCCGGAAACAGCCAGGTAGCTTGATGCATTTTCTTGTGCTGGAATCCAGTACTACAGATAACCATATTTCGGGCCCTACCGAAGTTGATAAGCCTCAACCGACCGTCGTACCAAATATACCTTCTTTGCCCACCCTGGCTTTAAAGTCGCCAAGCACGATTTTGACATCGTGGCGGGGGCAGCTCTGATAAGTGCTTTACAAGCGCTCATAGAAGGCATCTTTGGTCACATCGTCCTTCTCTTCCGTCGGGGAGTGAGCGCAAATCAGCGATGGTACATATATCAATGGAGAGGAGAGGGATGGCGGAAAAAGAGAAGGTGAATTTCAAGGTTACAGGTTTACCACAAGCGAGGCAATAAAATCAGTCTCATTACTTAGTTGTCAAACCTCGTATGTTGAAGAACCTCGATGAATGTTTCGCCTTCTCACTTTAGCTCGTCTTTAAACGGATGTGCTTAGGCTACCCAGAGGATACTTGATCAAAGATTGGAAGTCGTGAGTAACTTGAGTTATATGAAAAAGAATCGTTTCTAGCCACTCCCAAGTGAATGACGATCAGAGCACTTTTCTCACTTGCGTGAACTTCTCCACATGACTCTATCCTCCACACGTTAATTGCCGATATATCCCTCTGTGACTGATGTGGTAGTCTAGCAGACACCAACAGGCACAAAAGAGTATTTTGTACCGTTATTTTCCATACATCTACTCTCTCGTTCTCTGTACCTTCTTATTGTGTACTCATGCCTATGTTAGTTTGTTCAGATCGATTGATGTAAGCACACGTGCCATTTTAAGCGATAAAGTGTCTGCGAGTCAACCACATCAATATTAAGGTAGGTGTCTGTGAGACAATCACATCAGTATTTTTGTTATATTTTCATAGTGTCTCCTAAACAACACGTCAGTAAAATTGTTATTTTATAGTTTTGTTATTATGGAGAAATCAAACATATCACAACATTGTTCTAAGAGAACCTCATGTGGAACTTTTAAAAACCGAAATGAGGTAATACTACAGTGGCTGGAGGAAGAGAGTGAGCATGAGTTCAGCGATATGGATGGTGAATGCAATGACCCCAATTTTCAGCCAGAAACGGCTCTTTTAGATAATGATGAAGACAATGAAGAACAACATGCGACTACCTCTGAGCCACAAAATATTTGTGAAGAAGTGAATCAACATCCAACAAGCGACTACTACAAAGGTAAGAAAGGATTTTTGTGGAGTGCAAGAGAGCGACCAAAAACATCTAGAACAGCAGCCCATAACATAGTTAGACTACCAGGTCGTCTGCATACTTCTACCTTTGAAGGATATTTACAGCTATGGTCCAAAATTTTTGACGAATCCATGTTGGAATGTTTAGTACAATATACTAATCAAAAACTCTGTAACTACCGAGCTAAATTTAATAATACTACAAAGGTGGAACTTATGGATACTTATGTAACGGAAATGAAAGCATTCATTGGCCTACTATACTACACTTCAGTTTTTAAATGTAATGACGCAGATCTTCGCACAATATTCGCAACCGATGGCAGTGGCCGTGAAATATTTCGTTGTGGGATGTCAAATTTACGTTTTTCTTCTTTAGTAAACTGCCTTAGGTTTGACGATTCAACTACCAGAGCGGAGCGTCTCAAAGACGATCAACTTGCGCCAATTTCAAATTTCTTCAACAAATTTATTCTAAACAGTCAATTTCAATATACACCCGGACCATACCTTTGCATCGATGAAATGTTACTGCCGTTTAAAGGTCGCTGCAAGTTTATAATTTACATGCCTCAGAAACCAGCAAAGTATGGCATTAAAATAATGTTGTTAGTCGATGCTCGCACATACTACATTTACAATGCTTATATTTATCATGGTAAAAATTCTGACGGCATAGGGTTAAATGAACAGGAAAGGAAATTGGCAGTACCAACTCAGTCTGTGTTAAGACTTGTGAAGGTTGTCGAAAACTCAAACCGGAACATTACGGCTGACAATTGGTTTAGCTCTATACCACTTATGGAAGCTCTGCTGAAAAAGGGATTGACTTACTTAGGAACTCTAAAAAAAATAAAGTTGAGATACCGCCTTCTTTCTTACCGTGCAAAACTAGAGAAGTAGGGAGTTCAATGTATGGTTTTACGAAAGAATTTACCCTATTATCATATGTACCGAAAAAAAATAAAGCTGTTTTGCTGATTTCGTCTTCTCACCATTGTCAAGAAATAGACACTGATACAAAAAAACCTGTTATGATAGCAGATTACAACGCTACAAAAGGAGGAGTTGACGAAATTGATAAAAAGTGTTCGATATATTCATGCAGTCGAAAAACTCGTCGATGGCCTATGGCAGTATTTCAAAGAGTACTAGATATGGTTGGTGTTAATGCCTTTGTCTTATATCAAATGTGTACTGACAGTGATGTAAAAATGAGAAGAAAAACATTTATGCTTAATCTGGCAAGAGAATTGGTGCTAGACCATATGAAATTCCGGGTGTACAATGAAAGGTTGCCAAGAGAACTAAGAATGATGCTCACCAGGGTTCTAGGCCAAGATCTACCCCCTCCTCCACCAATTATTCAATCTAATCCACCAAGTGGACGAAAATTGTGTTCAATTTGTCCCCAAAAAATAAAAAGGGTAACAAGGTATTGCTGTTGTGATTGCTTAAAGCCAATCTGCCTCCAGTGCTCCAAGCCTCTTTGTGAAACCTGCCAGGAAAAGTTGTAGTTTTTATACATATATATATATACATATGATCTCAAGTCTTAAGACTGTTTAACTTAAGTGCAAATTAAGCAAAATCTAAAATTTTTGCTACATAAATTATAACATGAAATATTTTTTGATTGTTAAGTTATAGGCTTTAATGTGCCACTTAACATGTTTGATAATTTTCTTTTTTACCACTGGATTTATTACTTTTTGATATCAACTGTTAAATTGAAGTCTAAATAATAAAAAATTAAAAACATTTGTTCAAAAAAATTTATTTTTGAGTTGTTTTTTGATCTTCTAATACAGGTCTATGTTTTTTGCAGAAAAATCATGCCATACCGATAAATAACACATAACACCAATTTTCGCTTTGAATTAAAAAAATACCTTTATAAATAATAACTTAAACTTATTAACAATAAATAAAAATGGTTTTGTTAGTTTTACAAAACGGAACTTGGAAAATATAAGACATAGAAATGGTGTCTGCTAGTCTACCACGTCATTAGAATTGTTAGAACAATATCACGTCAGTCACAGAAGGATATATTTACCGTTAGTGCAAAGAAACTTCACTATTCATACACACACTGTTACGCTTACTGGCTCACATGTGTTTGAGCATAAAAATATAGTTAGAAGCGTAATTTTAAACATTTAAACGAATTAAAAGCAAAACAAATTAGGATTTATTAAAATATTTCGCTTCAGTGACACATCAATTATTGAGGGTAAGTAAAATCATTATGAACACGAAAACTATGGGCAAACGGAGAAAGAAGAAACGAGTGCGGATTTTAATTAAGTGCACTAACGCTCCAGTGCACTACGCCTGCGGCATAATTACCGCAGCAGGAACAAATGCCACACAGGCACACATGCAAATATGGCAACCCTGCACACACATATACATATATGTATGTATATATTTATATCGGCAAAAGTCTAACAATGCCAAAAAGCTGACACTGACTATAAGAAGGAGCAGAAGCGAATGCAAGAAAATCAAACGGCTTGGCTGGCGAATCGTGCGGCAGGTGGACGGACGGCGGCTGTAGACAATGACTGAGGCACAAAACTGTCGCCGGCGATCATAATAAAGCTCTGCAATGTACACACAGCGCTATAGACGTGAGTATGTGTGAAAATGAGTTTGTGTAAAAATGTATTTATGTGTGTGTGGGTGCTGTGTGTGTGTAGTGAAAAGCCATCGAAGCGCAAATAAAATCGAGGTGAAGTATTCCAAACACGGATAGTTAGTTAGCCGTCAAGTGAGGCTGCTCGACATCGCTGACAGTCAGACGGCACCAAAAATTGAATACAAGCGCTTTGAGTGTTTGCAGAGTTGAGTAGCTTTTCTCTCTCATTTAAAGAGCACTTAATGCCTATATAGTAGGCGCAACGAAGCGAGGCAGCGCTGAGCGGTTCGAGGCAAAAAATCGACGGCGCTTCTAACGGGTGCAACGCCAAAGCGTATGTTGGCAAGTACGACTGCATATACAAACATATACATATGTATGTATACATGTATGTATGAGCACTCAACGGCTTTTTAGCGCTAACTCACTTAGTGCGGCGCAAGTAGAGCAAAAAGCGCTTTAACCAATGCACAGAAGAAAAAATAGCAGAAACTTAGGTGAGCACCACTTAGACGCGATTTCTTTTATAACTTACTGCTGAGCTACGAAAAAACAGCAACAAAACGGCATAAACCGTTAGAAGCGCTTTAATACAAATACACAACAGTTGTACAACTACTCTGGCAGACATTTACTCACAAACATATACATATGTATGTGCTCATGTGCACCTGCGAGTATGCGAATTTGCTGATAATTCAGTCTCATACACAAACATACTTTCATCTGCCTGCTCGCTTCACACACGTAAATCCATCAGCGCCACCTTAGACGAGAATTGCAGTGCTGGTAACAATTTTAATGAACCGGAAATTAAAGGTGTGGCAAATATAAGAAGGCGCTGTCGCTTCCGCTCAAGCTGTGCGTGTTATGTGCTTACAATAGATTACACAATTACGTCTGCTTCCTCTGCGGCTGGGCTAATGACAGGCCTGCAAGTGTCAACCCCTAATGATTTGCGGGTATTAATTAGCAAGGGAATATACGAATAGCAGCGGCAGCGAATTTACTTTGATGAGTTATGCAGCATAAATTCAGGTAATATTATGTCTGATTTGGGCATACATATCCGATTGTTGTCCGAAATTTGTGGTATTTACCTAATAATAAAGAGATTTCTGGTTTTGTAAAGAAGACAACAGCTAAATATTGTAGTATATTTCCAAAAAACGAAAGTGCACTTCAAAAACAGTGATCAAGAGTCCATTAGCGCCATTGTCAAAGAACGTTAGATGCCCTTGATTTGTAAAATATTAGAGCGCAAGAAATCGAACAAGGCTGATCCATTGATCGTGCTTGAGCTTCAATATATGGTTCCTCGTGCAGCCTTAAAAAATATGTAGAACTCCTCCATTAGATGTTATAAATCGGCGAAGCGCCTTGTGGCTAATAAGAAATTTTCATTTCCACTTGCACGGCTGGCGCCAAGTGAGTAAACTCCAATTTGGCAAACGCTGAACAGGACAGTCAAGAAGGTCATCAAGTGCTGAGATGTTTCCACTTCGTATCCATACAGCTTCTGCGACCGCTAGCATCTCATACAATCAATCTTAGGTCAAATAAACTTTACGATAGCGTTTAAACCGATAATAGTTCAGCGCTGGCCAAGCTCCCCAAAAACTCAGCTATGCAGAAGTAGAACAAACGACCTGATACCATTCCACTGTTAACAAACAGGCTCGTCAATGAGCTGTGGCCTAGCTCGTATACTATCCTTATCACAAAGTAAATTGATTGCATCGAAAGCGAGATTAGGCATTGCTTAACCAACCTTGAATGCACGGTTATTGAGATCACTGCGCCTCTTCTCTAACGCCTTCTGCAAGTTCTAAAAGATTCGGCATGAAATCGAAGTTTGCAAAGATTTCCGAATGTATGTACAGACACTTGTTTATTTACAAGCCCAGATTCTCCGCCTCTGATAGAAATTTTCGCGGCACTTTACCTTCCGGTAATATCAATGGGCACTATGGCGTTAAATGCCACGGAGGGGTATGCACCTGCACGTGCTCATGAACACTGCTCGTTGAACGCTTAAGAGCTTCCTTATAAGTGTGGTCTATTCTATAGCCCTTCACCACACAAAGACTTCATAGACAGAATTGAGAATAGTGTCACCAGAGTCAGAGCATTACTTTCAGTGAGAAACTTCACCTTTTGATAATGGCTCGTCTGCAGCAGTACAAGGCTTTCTTGGTCTCTCATCGATCTTAGGTTTCCATAAAAGCTTCCTAGAAAACACTAAGGCATTTGCGATTACATTGCGTTTCTTTCTATAATAAATAATGTTTTAGTAACACCTTGGTTTGGGCACATTACGTTGTTTATAAACTTTAACACCGTAAACTTTATTTAATGTTTTCAACAGATCCCTTTGGAAGACGAAACTCGATTCTCTGATCTAAGTTTCCTTAAACTCTCTCAGATTACTGCGCTTGAACCATTTTTCTACTACGTTACACTGATGTTGATAGACTACGCGAAGGTTGAAATGTAGTTGTACACAAGAAGTTTCGCGAGTTCAGAGAGTCCAATTGTCAAAATTTGTTTTCATCAAAATGAAATTTATGGCCGTGAAGGACGATAACATTTTTAGTTGTACTTGCTTGGATTACTTGCTTTGTTAGAGCTTATAGGTTTTCGATGGTAAAAGCCGATACCACGACATTGGTTCGTGAATTATTGGCCAGAACTATTAATACTGTAACGATATCACAGCCTCCGTATTTGGCAGACACGGCTTCATGTGATTTTTTCATATTACCACTAAAAAAGAAACGATTAAAGGGCCGTCGATTAATAACTATAGTTGATATTAAAATCTTCGATTTCCGTTTTTTTTTTTTTTGCACAGCTCATATTCATGTTTAGAAAATTATTACACGATTTCTCGAAGCATTAGAATTTTAGAATAAGGAGATTAAAAAATAAACTTAAAAAGATAGTACAAATCTTGATGATTCGAATCTATAATAACACTTTTCACAGGCTTTTGATGTATGATAATCCTTTATACATTTCATTGCTATGATTTAATACGAGCGAATGCAATTTTTGGGCAATATATACAATATTTAACGACTAGGAACTAAATACTTTATCAGATACATTTAAAGTTTGTACCGTTTTAAGGAGAAACATTTGTTACTTTCCGGACTAACGCTGTGAATTCATTGACTGATGTGATATTTAGGAAGTGGCACCGTCTTGTTGAATGAAAATGTCGCTAAGATCACGAACTTCAATTTCAGTCATCAAGTAGTAGATTATCACAGCATAATAATGGTCACCTTTGACGGTTATTTTTTTGCCGGCATCAGTTTTAAAGAAACATGGATGGATGGATGATTCCACATTCCGAATGAATTGGAAAAATTTAACATCTTCAGGTTGCTCTTCGTCTCAAATGCCTATTGAGACAGAAATCGGCCTCATCGTTGAAGAAAGTTTGGCTACAAAACGTCGGGTCTTTTTACAACTTTTCAAGAGCTTATAGAGCTAAACTGTGGCGTTTATAGAAGGCATCTTTGGTCACATCGCCCTTCTATTCCGTCGAGGTGTGGGAGCAAATCAGAGATATGTTGAAGAATTTCGCTTTGATGCGGATTGCGGCTAGAGGTTCATCCACTGGGCGATGGAGTTTCTCTCCCACCACGAATCCCATACCGGATATGTGCTTCTTTATATGGCGATTGTAGTAAATTCCGTAAGGACCTACTTGCCTCCATCTCGTTTCTCCATCTCTCTTCTCTGCGGAAGAGATGTTTCACCTTCTCACTTTAACTCGTCCTCAAATGGATGTTCTTAGGCTACATAGAGGATACTTGTTAAAAAACCGGAAGTCGTGAGCTGCTTGAGCCATATGTAAAAGAATCGTTTCTCTCCACTCCCAAGGGAATGGCAATCCGGAAACTTTCTTCACTTACGTGAAATTCTAGACATGACTCTACCCTGCCGAATACTTCAAATGAATAACGAAAACCTGGAAATTTATGAGTTAAATTAGATAATTTTAAATATAAAGGGCAATCGTCTTCACCAATTATTCAATGTTTACATACCAAAACTGTGCGCACTGCAGATAAATATTTTCACCGAGCAAAACTTCAGCTCGGATAAATAAGATAATAATCGGCTTGAAACTGGAAGGTTACCTATGAGAGGACCTTTTGTGATATCTCCCACATAACAACCTAATGGAAAACATTTGTAATCCTGACTATTCTTGACTTGTACTTTAATAAAAAGTGATAACTTTTCTTGCAAAGCAAAATTGTTTTTTCCTGATGACTTTGGTAAAATTTCAATTAACATTTTCTAAAGTTGGTTTAAACTGAGATTCAAAATTCGAGTACATAAATGAATAATATTCAGGCATATAAGCTTAAAGTTTAGGTCCATCGGGCACAACCAAAAAGAAAATAAAAACGCCATTGCATAAGATATTACTTAAAATAGACGGTTAAAAGGCAAGTAAATTGTCAATCAGAATGTAGCGACGCATAGAAAACGAGTCTCCTCATGAAATATTACCCAAATAATCGTAAAATGGCATAAAAATGTAACCGAACAAGAACATCACCGGAAACAAAACTTAAACAAAGCGGAGGCCTCACTTAGATAAAAAAGTAAACGCGACACTAAATCAAAACCGAAGAAAATTTATGTTCGGAAAAAATGGAAAAACGCTTGTGGATAATTTATGCACTCGCCGCATGCAAAGTGTGACCTTTTTACAACACCCCAACACCGGCAACAGCAAAAACAACAAAGAGCGCATAAAAAGTGAAAGCAGAACCTGTAACAAGTCCGACGTACAAGCACTGACATACACACACACACGCACACATTGCACGTAATATATTTTTCTGTAGAAAGGTGCCGTTATATGTATGCACGTTCCGTTATGTTGTTTGTCGTAAGCATGCAAAAGTATGTTTTTGTTGCAGCAAAGCAGAGAAAATAACGAAAGCGCAAAAAACAACAACTGGACTGTGTAAACGTGTTCGCCTGGAGGGCGGCGACGGAAAGTAGCAAAATACGAAAATGCGCTGTGGCGGACGAGAGGACACTTTAGCCAACAGCGCGGAAGGAAGGAAATAAGCCGTTCTGGGGTTACACTCCTCGGTGTGGCGAACGGCAATACCGACGACGACAATGGTGTCGTAGGTGACGATTTGACGGTGCCGGTCAGGGCAAGACCTGAAACAGGCGAACCGTTCAGCACCGGAACGGTGGAATTATGTGACAAAAGGACAAAGCGAAGTCAAATGGCTACTGGAGTCATGCAATGTGTGCACCTGAGGGGTGTGCAATTTTCATTTGTATGTATGTATGTGTGGTCCAAAAAAAGACATGTCAAGCAGATCAGCCGGAGAGTGATTTCCAGGCTTGAAGCGTAAGCCGTAAAGTGCTGCATCTTTTATAAAGAGTGTGCATATATGCAGATTTGAGGTGTTTTATATTTATATACTATAATACATAAATTAATAAAGGTGTGGGAAGCAACTTTCATTGTCAATACTGGTGTAGAGAAGAGAAAATCTATATTGCAGAGCTTTCGTTTAGGGATAATTATGAACTTAGGCGAATGTAAACTTTAACATAGGCAAAATCTTAAATTGGGTGTATTTAATTACGTAGGTTGTATTTCGTGTTACGGAATTCGACAACACTAGTATTGCAACCTGGCAACTGACAATTTTACAGTAAAGTTTAATATCTTTGATGGTATGCATACTCAGAACGTTTTGACATAAGAGCGCTTTTTGTATTGGATATAGTAAGTTAAAATATTATTTTCGACTAAAACATGGAAAAATATCTCTCACCTTGTTCTGCGATTGTTTTTAACAACATTCGGCAGGGATTATCTCAGCCACGGTACATTAATGAACTTAATACAACCCTTGACGATGAAGCTTCGTCAAGTATCAATGTTTATCGAGGGTATGATCATAAATCGTTTACTGTTCTGCACACTATTGATGCTGTGCGCAATCTAACATTATCAGATCCTCAAGTGACGTATTGTGAGCTTAAGATACATATAGGCATTAGTGGCGCCAAGTACAAGTACATTCAATATTGCATGAAACTTTGAATATAAAAAAAAAAGAAAAATCACGTTGGGTGCCATACAATTTGTCAACTACTCAAAATAGTGGAGTAGTTCAAGTCGATTGTTGGAGAGAAGTGTTAAAAAATGTTGAAAAATACGATAACGGTGCTTCTAAAATTGTCTATACGAGGGCTGCTATATATATTTCTGGCCTAATAATGAAAATAGGAATATTTATCAACGAAAATGGTTTTATTGTTTTACAAAATATTCTCCATCAAGATTTATACAATTTTGCATGCGCTCAAACCAATTTTCGAAGCACTTTTTCCACTCCGATTGAGACACCTCCAAAACATGGGTTTTGAATGCTTCAACAGCATCTTATGGCGACGAAAATCGTTGACAACGCATTATTTTCTTGATGTGTGGGAATAAAAAGAAGTCATTGGCTGCCAAGTCAGGGCTGTACGGCGGATGACCCATCAATTCGACGTTTTCGCCGGTCAAAAATGCGCTGGTTTGAGCCGATGTGTGAGAGCTCGCATTGTCATGGTGCACAATGATTCGTCTTCTCTTGTTCGCTTTTCGAATTTCTCCGAAGACTTCAGGAAAAGAAATGGTTGTGTACCACTCAGAGTTGACCGCCCTACATTGCTCAAGCGGAACAGTCGCCACATGACCAGTTTTGCCGAAGAAACAGGCGACCATTTGCTTCGAAGTGCTTCTTCAACGAACAACTTTCGTTGGATTTGGCTCGTCTTGGAAGACCCACACGGTCGATTGCTGTTTTGTTTCGGGCTCATATGTATAGATCCATGATTCGTCACCGGTGACGATCTTATAAACGTCTTTTGAAGCACCGCGATCGTATTTTTTCAGCATTTCTTTACACCAAGGCTCGTGTCCTTTTTTTGAGCGATTGTAAAATTGTGCGGTATCCAACGAGAACAAACCTTTTTTACGGCCAGGTGTTCATGCAATATCGAATATATGCTGGTGGGAGAAATGCATAGGCAAGCCTCTGTCTGAAGGTATGTTACATGACGGTCTTGCATTATCAGTTCACGTTCGACATCGATGTTTTCTAGCACAACGGCTGTTTTTGGACGACTTTCACGGAATTCGTCTTTGAGCGAGCGTATGAGCGATGGTGCTTCATAGCCATACAAGGATTTTAGTTCATCGATGCACTCTTGTCGTGATAATCCACGTTGAAAGTTGTGAAAAACGATCGCACGAAAATATTGACAAGTTAATTCCATTTTTTGGCCGAGATGAATTTTTTAATCCCCTCTAAATAAAACAATTCACGATTAAATGACAAAACGTTCTGAGTGATATTATGCTAAAAAATGTCAAACTTTCCAATGGAAATGTCAGAGTGCACCTGGCAACACTTAGTGTTGCCTAGGCCAGAAATATATATAGCAGCCTATGTAATATCGCGACAGGTGAAAATTGTAATCAGTCGACAGTATGAGTGAGGGATAAGCCAAATCCAACGTTCGCGCACGAAACTTTTCCAAGCAAATGGTTGCCGGCTTTTTTGAAAAAATTTAGGGCAGTAAATGTTGAGTGGTATACAATCATTTGCTTGCCAGATCTCTTTCAAGAAATTAATTTCCACTCTTCACCATGATACCATTTTGAGTACTCGAAACAACGATTTTATGAGTCATCTGCCGTATAGTTCTGACTTGCTACCAAATGACTTCTCATTTTCTCGTTCGTATAAAATAAACTAAGATTTCAAAACTTTTCACACCATCTTCCATCTTTTGCCATTAAAGTGGTGAAACCGGTTCGAAAATTTGTTTCTTACATACTGACCAATAGACGTGGTATAAAGTCTATCGGAAGTTCAAAAATAGTTATATTAGGTATATGAGGCTAATGAAAATATTTACGTGTTTTTATCCATTATTGGCACAAGTGCTTGCTGCCATCACAAAAATCTTCCTCCGAAATTTCAATAATAGACCTCACAGATAGACCAATAATTTCGGTAAAAACTCTTACATTTACCCATGATCCATCTAATGTGGCAACTTTGCTCACTCGCTTATATTGTAAGTGAACAAGCTCACCAAACGCTGCACGCTTGAAGCGAATATTTCCGTTGTTTCCTTTGGCCTGCAATTTTTGACACTGTGAAACATTTTTTGATTGGTGAAACACGATTTTTTATATGGTTTATTGCGTAATTGTATCGCATAAATTTATTTTTGATTACGCATTTCGCTTGCGTTTTTGATATTTTATGAAGGCATATAGTATATGTGTGTGCAGTGACACATGTATACAAACATACATTCCGAGACGTATAGAATAGATAGACTCAAAAGGTTTTCCCGAAACGGTCTTTTGAGATGGGTGAATAGCCTGAAGTCACACCAAACTAAATCTAGCGAATAGATTATTGTTAGGGTACAATATCGGTCGGAAATGTTTCAAAGAACTCACGAAGAGTCGATGCAGTATGCGACGGTTCATTATAATGGTGCAAAAACCAAGAGCTGTTGACCCATAATCTAGGATTGTCCTCCTGAATTTTAATATTAGACCTCACTGATTAACCGATATGCTAGGTAAAAGATCAGTAAATGCACTGGGGTCGATATATTGCTGTCTTGGTTATAGTCTAATTTCAAAAAATTTTGGACTCAAGCTGAATGACGTTGAAAGCACTATTTGTGTAAGGGTTTATTCTCATAAGTTCGTTAATCTTTGATTTGTATACTGTAAGGTAAAGAAACCGATAGAGAAAAAGTTTGTTATATTGGGAGTGGGCGTAGTTATCACCCGATTTCGCCCATTATCACATTGTCTAATAAGACCTTTTCGCTAACAAGGCACACCAAAATTTGATGTAATCGGTACAATACTGAAATTTAATACTTAGGAAGCATTCGTTCAGTAAGTTATTGCCTTTTTGGTGGTTTTCAATAAAACCGTCATCAGATTTTAACCATTCAAGAGATGATAAAATAGCTTCTCCCAAGAAAGTTTAGTTTACATAGCTTAAGCGTCTTAGAAGATACAAATTTTCGCTGAACCAATTAGGGGGTGGAGTCACGTATATTTTCGGTAAAAACTCAGCTATAGGCTCTCAGGTGGACTTATTTTGTGTCTAAGGGCTTGAAAGCTTATATTCGAATCTCCAACATTCAAAAATGCCTCATATGAAATGAATTGGATTCAGTTTAAAATTATGTTACATAGAAAATAAGAGTTCCGATTTCAAATATTTTCATTGTGTGATATAAGGAATTCATGATAATGTATTTTAAATTTTACTAAAAAGTGCAGATACTACCGTCATTTTCAAAATTGTATTTATTTTTGTTTATTTATTGAATTATCGCACTTTAAATAACACTTTATATAACAGTTATAAAAATTAAGGCATCGTAATTATTCTTTGAGGTACGATAGACAGTGGTGAGACCACGTCCCCTTTTTCTGAAACCTTAAACCATAAATATGTCTCCTTTTTTCTATATTTTGCTTCCAATTACAGTTTTAAATCTTGATTTAGTGTTTAGTTATAGCACTTTATAATTTTTCGCTTGGAAGCATTTAGTGGGTATTAGTTTTATTTCAACCATTTTCCATATTACTAATACCAACTCAGAGGTCCCGCCATCCTGATATTTCTAATATACTTAACTCTATATTTATCCCGATAAGGTTAGGTTAGGTAAACATGATGATTTCTTGTAAGGCCGAGTGAATAATCTGAGTTGATCCGTTGTGGTTATAAGAACTCCTAGGTATGGATCAAACAGACCGTCGCATATCGACAAAATGACCACAAATTTATTGAAGCGGCTAATAAAGATTCAAGCCAATTTCTGGGTTTGCAAAAAACTGGACAGTGGTTTAGGAAGTGCCTACAGGCTTAAACCTTATCTTCTTACCGGCAACCAATTTCTTTAGAATTAAGCTCTTTTGAAATTTTTATTTAAATGTATTTAAATTTGAATTTTACAAACCAATCATTATTGTTCTATATTACGTCAATAGTTTTTGCGTAGTCGCTACTTTCCAGACAACAACAAATTTATATAAAGAGGTACTAAGGTACATAACACATAACAGAACCACAGCAAGATCACTGCTGCCTACCATACTTGCCATGGTAAAGAGTGTAAATTCTCCCTTAGAATAAACAATAAAAATAGCTGGCAATGCGATAAAAACTTTCTCCCGACATCCCACATGAATAATAAAGATGAAAGCATTTAAAACATTTTCATTAAAAATAAAAAACTTTTTGTTAGAAAGTAATTTGTTCGTAGCCTTGACTACTAGACGACGGTCACCACCTACAAATCGACAGTAGCTTACCGCCTGCCCCAGCACTGGGCTGTGCTCTTTACAGGCTTTTGTGTATTCTTCGCCAAAATCATGTGTGCTAGCTGTATGTCTGTGTGAGTGTAGGTATTGTTGTGGAAGCAGAAACTTTAGTAATTATGCAAATTGAAAATTTAACACCTCAAATGAGCGCATATAAACACGCCGGTACAGAAGCAACAGAGATACTCGCCTACCTTGTACACTTGCTCATTTGTAAGTTACGTATACGCAGTGTGGTACCCAAACTAGGTCTTAGCAGCAAACAACAACGTTCTCAGCAACAAATAGCTGGCGTAGAGTCGAGTTAGTACTGTGTGTGCATGTACATGAAACTAGGCATTACGTAAAACTACAGACATATATATTTACATACAAAAGTAAATTTTTTTATACAAAAGTTAGGGAGAAATGTATAGGAAGTGAGCTCAATTTGCACTAAAACCACAACAACACTAATTTGAAATGCATTGCAAAGCGGCTAGCGCAGCTCATTGGCAGCTCTTCTCGGTAATATATTTGCAAACGGTTTTTGGTGAAGTTTTTGCAGAAGTTTTTGCTAAGAATGCTTCCAGCAGCGCTGACCGGAAATGTATCGTATACGCGGCAAAGTAGATTTCCCCCCTTACTGCAAAGCAACATGCGCCGTAAGCTTGTATGTTGTTGTCTACTTTTTGTTACACTCTAGCTTTGGGTATCTTACACGTTTTTTCTTATTAATTTGTTTGTTGTTTTTTACAAACACTTCACATCGCTCACAAACGGTTTGCGTGGAAATTAAGTATCGAGCATTGCAGGTAGTTTCAATTATTCATATCCGAAAGTGCATGTTGTGTGAGTCGTGTAATAATAACTGCGCTTACATTAAAGTGTGAACTAACATGTTTGAAGCACACTTGTCTTCCTCATGCATACAAATGTTTTCTCAGAACTGCAACTAAATAAAATTGTTTTCCCCAGAAGGAATGTTGTAAAGTACCAGGAAATATATGCATATTTACTTAATTAAATTTCATTGTAGACTTCCAAGTAAGCAATGTTGGTTTTACTCTTTTATTATGATTCAGAGTTTTACAAAAATATGGAATGTGTAATACTCTCATCGTGACAATTATTATCAGAAGATTTAGAAGTAAAAGTCAGGGCTTTTCAAGACTATTGAATGATTTGTATACCAATTGAGTTATTTGGCTATGATGCCATTTACAAGTATAACTATTCATAAGTTTGACTATACTATATACTACTGTGTCTAAAAAATAAGGTGACATTTGAATTTAAACTGCGCGCGTCGAAAGATTTGGTGAATTTTTTTTTTTTAGGTTGGCAGTACTATCAATCACATATATGTCAAATTACATGTCAAAATATTTATTAGTGTTTGAGATACGTGTCGTTTTGTGAGCTGCTAAAAGTGAGTTTTTCGTTTATTCCGATGTTGAAATTTGTTGAGCAAAGAATTTACATTAAATTTTGTTTACGGAATCAATTTTCTGCTGCGGATACGTTGAGGATGGTGCAGAAAGCCTTTGGTGATGAGGCTATGTCTAAAAAAAAATGCTTACAAGTGGTAGAGTGAGTTCCAAGCCGGCCGTGAAAGACGTAGAGCGTCCAGGGCGACCATCAACCTCAACCGACGAAGCTCACGTTCAACAAATCAAAGGTTTGGTGTTGAAAAACCATCGATTAACAATAAGAGACTTCGCTGATGAAGTTGGCATATCGAAAGGCTCAGCCAATAACATTTTGAAGGATGTTTTGAAGAATGTTTTGGGCCTCAAGCGCGTCAAATCTCGACTGGTACCGAAAACATTGAATTTTTTGGAAAAAAGGCGTCGCGTTGAGGTGTGTGAGACGATGTTTTCCGACTACCGGGGTGTTATAAAATCCACTATAACTGGCGGTGAGACTTGGATCTATGCTTACGACCCCAAAACAATCGATCAATCGAGGGAATATCGTGCCAAAAGAGAGCCGAGACCAAAAAAATTGCGCCAAAGTCGCTCAAAAATCAAGGTCATGTTGACTGTTTTCTTCGACTATCGTGGTGTTGTGCATTATGAATTCATTCCAATCGGTCAAACAGTCAACAAGGAATATTATTTGAACGTTATGCGTCATTTGCGTAACGCTATCTGCCTAAAAAGGCCGGAATTGTGGAAAGACAATTCTTGGTTTTTACACCACGATAATGCGCTATCCCATACTGCCCTCATAATTCGTGATCATTTCGCCAAAAACTCAACCCATATCGTTCCGCAACCACCGTATTCAACTGATCTGGCGCCATACGACTTCTGGCTGCTTTTATACGATAGAGGAGATTCAGGCCGCAGCGAAGACGGAACTGAAGGTCATCCCGGAAAGTGACTACAACCAGTGTTTCGAAGATTGGAAAATGCGTTGGCATAAGTGCATTGCATCGGGAGGGGATTACATTGAGGGGATGAATATGATTTAGAAGAATAAATAAAGGATTTTCAAAATAAATGCAATGTCACCTTTGTTTGACATTTTTCCTCAGTAAGGTTTGCCATTTTATCATAGAAAGATCCAAAAACGAAACAAAATTACTAGAATTCACCACCGAAATTCGGAGTTAAGAGCGCTACACGCAATTTATGGTCGTCTTAATCATCCTGTCAGATCAACAATTGAGCGTCTAGTGACAAAATTTGATTCCACAGGCATAGTACAAAGTTTTTCTGTGTCACTGAGACAAAGAAGTGCCGAAAGGGTCGAGAATATTGCTGTCGTTAACGCAGCAATTGTGGAAGACCCAAATCAGTCTCTCACACGCCGTTCTCAAGCGTTGGGCATCTCTGTGACGTCGTTGTGTCGAATTTTGCGAAAAGATCTTGTCGTACATCCTTAAAAGATCAAATTGACGCATGAACTGAAGCCGCTTGACCACCAGAATCGTTATATGTTCATGAATTGGGCTGAGCAACAACTTGAAAATGATTCGGACTTTTTTGGAACGAATTGGATGATATGGACTTGAAGAAATGTGATTCCAACAGAACGGCGCCACAAGCCACAAGTTTGGTGAACGTGACATCTCACGAAATGGTTCAATCAATTGGGCGCCTCGGTCGTATGAGGCTACGTCAAGTCTATCGTGTATGCCCACAAGCCAGCGACGAGATTGCAAAAATTCGTACGAAGATTGAACGTGAAGTAACAGCCGATTTATGCTTGAAACCCATAGAAAATTTTGTTCAGCGTCTGGACTTTTGCAATCGTGGTCATGAAATCGAGTTTTATATATATTGGCATCGAATGTACTTTCACAGGAATAAAAATTCTCATTCTTATCCCAAACCGTTTTTATTTAGTTTAAAGAACTTTAAACGCTCTTATTGAAAAACCAGTTATATATAATTATTATCTAATAGTATATAACTGATATCTTAATAATAATCATTTAATAAATGCAATTGTACATCCCAAGCTTCAAGGGCTTTTTTGTTTTGTACTGTATGCAGTGCAGTAATGTATGAAATATTATATTTCTATTAAGGGATTAGGGGTAGTCAGAATTTTCAAAAAATATTTAATGTTTTTTGCATTTTCGTTAAGTGTAATATTTTAAAAATATTCTCTGAAAACTTCACGTTTATCCGATTATTAGTTTTTGAGTTATTCGACAAATAACAAAGTGAGCTCCGGCACTTCAAAGCGATAGTTTAAAACTTTAAACGTGTTTTTCTCAAAACTTTGTTTTTTAAACTGGTGACAACTGTAACTCGAAAATCGCTCTGCAGATTTTAACAAAATTTATACAGCTTTCAGAATACATAATAAACTCGGGCTTGATCGAAGGATTTTTTTTTTTTCAAAAATTTCGATATTTTAAGACCAATTTTTTTTCCCCAAAACTTTACACAAAAATTTTTTGAGGCCGCCATCTTGTTAATTTTTGAAAAAAAAAAATAAATAAATAAGGACCGAGTTTATCTATTTATAAAACTATTTTTTTTTGTCCGATTGATTTAGAATCTCCAAGGACTGGGTCAACTCAAACAACTATAACTTTGGAAATTTAATTTCTTTTTGAAATTTTCGTGACTTCACACTGACTATATGTGTTGACTATTCTATAATCATGCTATATTACTATTTTTGTAAAATATCACGATTTAATAGCAAAAAACAAATATTGAAAATTCGAATTTTCTCGTGCCTCTCACTACCCCTAACCCCTTAAACACAGATCCCTCCCCTATAAAACTAGTACCAAACTGTATAGTTCTAGATATTGAGAGTTTTGCTTGCTGAAAACTTTTCATATAACAGAGCTTATAATTTAAGCAAAATAGGATAAAATTCATTTACAGAGTTCAACAAAATGCCGCGAATTACCTTAAACAAAAAGTCATTTCCTATTAGAATTATTAAAAATTGCAACCCTCAATTACTCCGTTGAGTCCAAAAATGTCCTTCTCAAATAATAATTGATGTTCACATATGCACATCATATCAAAATGAATTCTGAACAAGAAAAGACGTTAACTTCGGTTGCACCGAAGCTAAATACCCTTCACAGGTGCATTTCTGTTAGTAACTATGTGTCCAGTTCGTACGGAAGCTATATGCTATAGTAACCCGTTCTGAACAAGTTTTTTAGAGATTACATTGTTGCCTTAGAAAAGAATCTATACCAAATTTCGTGAATATATCTTGTCAAATGTGAAAGTTGTCCATATAAGAACTTGATTCCGATCGCTCAGTTTGTATTGTAGCTATATGCTATAGTTAACCGATCTGAACAATTTTCTCGGATATTACATTTTTGCCCTAGAAAATAATCCGTACCAAATTTGGTGAAGATACATTGTCAAATGCGAAAATTTTCCAAATGAGAACTTGATTCCGATCGTTCAGTTTATATGGCAGCTATATGTTATAGTGGTCCGATATCGGCCGTTCCGACAAATGAGCAGCTCTTGAAGAGAAAATGACGTTTGCAAAATTTCAAAAGGATATCTTAAAAACTGAGGGACTAGTTCGTATATATACAGACAGACAGACAGACGGACATGGCTAAATCGACTCAGCTCAACATACTGATCATTTATATATATACTTTAAAGGGTCTCCGACGCTTCCTTCTGGGTGTTACAAACATCGTGACAAACTTAATATACCCTGTTCAGGGTATAAAAAAAATTTCTGCCGTCAATTAACCCTCCATCTATACTTTGTTCGCTCTGTTAATTACGAAGAAGGAATATACTTGATCTACAAGTCAACATTTTTTAGCAGAATTTTTTACCAGAAATCTATGCACCTCTACTTTTCAGTTTCAAAATACTCAGTGGATTTCTATTTCACTGTATTAAGCTTATTCTTCAGTCATAGGTATCTCTTTACCCATTACCCATTCTTCAAGCAGACCGTTTGCAACCTTTTCGTTTACATTAAAATTAAGCGCATCAAAACTGATGAATAATCTCAATAAGTTCACGTTTAAAAATAAATTATCATTTACATGTCATCAGTGATTCTTGAGGATTGCCTCAACGTAGACATTGTGTTTGGTCCCGATCTCATATTTTATAAATGATAAATGTGTAATCATATTTTCAAAACTTTTAATTTTATAAATCCTTTCATCTTGTGCGAACGAGGTTAAATAACAAGCAGACATATAAAAATTTAAAATTTATGAAGATCTTGTTTAAAAATCTACTTCTTATATAACACATTCTGAAGCCATTACACACGCCATGTATTTATTTCGAATTAAAACAGTTTATTACGAAACCAAATTAGAAGTCTACAAAATCTTCAAAAATTTGAAACAAATCAGCAAAATGTGAGTGCTTTGCCCTCTCCAAAATATAAGCAAAAATATAAATTGCATGATGATGCTCGTCGCAACACTGAAGCAGGACAATCTCTTTGGTTGCAAATATAACTACAGATATATGTATATGTGTGTGTGGTAGCGTATGGGTATGTAAATGGAGCATTACGCCATTTTTATATATGAGCAAGCACATAATCCACCTATGACCACATGCACATTCATATTTACATATGTTAGTATGTTGCATGCAACTTCCATTTCCAGGCATGACTGCGGACAACTGCTCAAAAGTAGATGCAGTACGTTGCCTAAATATGAGAAAAATAGAAAGTGCACTGTAAAGTGGAATATTAAAATTACAAAAACATTTCATAAAATTTTTCCACACTCCACCAACAATAGCAATTTCGTACTTTTATTCCAAATACTTGCATACATCTTTGTATATGCACGTGTGTGGGCGCTCACGCAGTGGCAAAAATACTAGTTTATGGAATGGTAAGCCTTTTCATGCACATGCCTTACTCTCGTTTTTATTTAAACAAGCACACACTTGCAATCTCTCAATCTCCTCATACATCTCTCGCCTGCCATTCTTCATTCAAATAAGTGCCACTCACGCCCCCGCCAGCAAGTGCACCGCATATGTGAAGGTGGGTGCGAGGGGGTGTGTGCTATGCAACAACAGCGATTTTCTGCTGGGAATTATGCAACATGTCGAATGCTTCCTGAAGTGCCTTGTTTACATATTAAATATGGAAATAAATGAAATTTGGCCTGCAGCCTATTTCTGAGGGAAAAACAAATAATATTTTTTTTAATATTTCATAAATTTCTTTTTTACATTGCACACACACACCCTTACCCGTCCACGATGTATGCAGAGGTGACTCTCTTCGCACTCGCATCGGTATTTGCGCCTTACCTCTACAGCCGCATACAAATACTTACGAGGGTGATCCAAAATTATTTAACCTAAAAAGAATTAAAAGAAAATGATAATATGTTTCTCAACGTAGACTTCTTTTAGCTCGATGCGATTGACCCAGCTATTCTCCTACTTTTTTAACCCGCCCAAAAAATAAAATAAGACCACTAGAAAGTCTTCAAAGTAAGTGTGACCTAAAATTATTTTGCCAAGAAAAATGTTTAAGAAAGAAAGAATATAAATTTCCAAACAAGCCTCCTTTTGGATTCATATGCGTAACCCAGCAATTCTCCAACCTCTATAGCAGTTGAAAGTAAGCCTCTGTGACGGCGAAAACCTTCTTCTGGAGGCTTTTTCAGGCTTATGACACAAAGAAGTCGGACAGAAATGGAGCCAAATATGGAGAAAACGGTGAATGGAGTAAGAGATCATAACCTACTTATTTCGAAGATTTCCCGCTAATGACATGGTCGAACTACTTTTCCTTAGTCGTTTTTTCTATAATTTGGCGTCAAATTAGACCAATAATATTAGATCACTGTGACCATTTTGCCCTTCTCAGGTAATTGATGTAGATAAGAACTTCCAATCCCAGAAATCGAAGTCCACTTTTTCCAGAACAAGTTCACCAAGTAAAGTTTACCAATCCTTAGTCCCTTTCTGTACCAATGGTTCCGTTTTTAGTCAATCGTTCAAACCAACGAAGATACTTCTTCAGATGCGGTTAAGCGGCATCAAAAACTGCTGTGGCGTTACGTCGTTGCTGGGCGACGACAGCTATCTCATAAATTTTTTAAAAAACTACTCTCTCCATCTCGCGTACGTCCACTAGTTAGCCTTTCATTACGAGAGCGTAGACTTTTGTCAGGTTTTTTCCTCAGTGACCGTTTTCCGGAGATATTTCTTTTTGCCTTCCTTCATTAATAGATCCATTGGCAGTCGAGGGAAAGAATAGATGTACGGGATATTCGACGACATTGACATAGTTTAGAAAATTAAGAGACAGTGACTACGGATAGAGTCAGGTGTAAAAGTTCCATCAAGTGAGGAAAGTTCTCTGATTGTTAACCACTTGGCAGTGACCAGAAGCGACTATTTTACATTTGCCTCAAGCAGCTCACAATTTCCAGTCTTAACCCAAGTATCCTCTGGTTAGACAAAGAACATCCGTTTAAAGACGAGCCTCAGAAATGAACTTTGTATCCCGAATTGGCGCCATATTGCAATAAACAAGAAGAAGAACTATTTAGAATTACCACTTTTTTCAATTTTTCTAAATTCTGAAGACAATATCTCTTCCATACGAAGTTAAAATCCAAATCGGCTAAAATTTTTACAGCAATCAGGAACAAAATGTATCACACGATGTATCTTTTCTGTCGACAGTCGGATCGAAATAAACCCGGAAGTGTCAACACGACGGCATTCCGAAAGATGCAACAACTACATAATAGAGCGTTTCTCTCATGATAACTGCTATAAAGAGTGCTGAAGCACAGGTGGAATATGACCGCCCTCGCATATTCCTACACTCGTATACATATCTAATATGTATGTGCGCGAGCTGGCAAACTCCGCATACACTTATCTTGTTTATGCTTGTCCAACCCACTTACGCCTCCGCAATACTTACGATGCCGCATAACTCGGACTTTTCTTGCCTGCTCCTTGCTGCCTGGCCATTTCGTGGGTCCTGCAAGCGTAAAAAATATTTTGCAATAAAAATTTATAAGAAAGCACTGCAAATATATAGTTTATGAGAAATGTTGTCGTGTGCCTTGCGACTGCAGTGTGTTATTGAAATTTTGTATTACTCCATTGTTCTGCTGTCGGAAGAAAGCAAATGCGAAAAATCCTTGCATAAATAAATATTTGGCCACACACACGCGCTCACACATATCCAAATGGATACGCACTTGGGCGAGCAGTAAAGGGAAAATATCTTTGTTATTTGTACTGGTTGCACTGAGATTCATTCGACATGAAAAATATACAAGCTTATTGGAATCCTGCATGGTTGCTCATGAGATTACATTGTAAAGATTTTAATATTCGATTTGCTTAATATCTTGTTTTCGTATTTTATACAAAATTAAACTGCCAAATGGCACAACAAGCTGAAACAAAACTCAATACTGGTAGTCTGTTCGCACATTCTTCTAGTAGTTATAAGCGAGGTACAGAGTTATAGTCTGTGACTTGCCACGATGACAAGAAACCTTGACACCCTTCTTCCATCACCGTTAATCCTAGCAGAACCTCCCTTTTCGTTTCTCATTAAAAATTCTTTAATTATTCGAAAATTAATCCAAATGATTGCGTTAAGAGGTTAATTTGCTGTTCATATTTGCTCTTAGAATCCTCCATTTTTTGACAGCATATTTTGCAATTTTTTTTTATTATTTGGTACTCAATTATTACTTAATCAAATTTCGTTTATCAACACTAAACATTGCCAAACTTCACTTTAGGGAAGTGTCAGAACATTGCTAAAATCTGTATATTTCATGAATTGCGATATTCGAGACTATAAATTATTTCACCTTGCAACTTTCCCATACCACGCATTGAAAATTCTCTAAAAATGTAATTAAAACTAAATTCTTCCACGTCCAACATTGTGGAAAGGTGCTTTATTATTCCCAGCTTATTCACTTATTAAATCATTGAGTATCTCCAATTTTGTTTGTTTTTCCTTAAAACCTGGTCCAATATGTTGCCACAGATTATAACAGTTTTGTTCAGCTAACAGTTGTTTGTATTACCTGAAACTAATCGAGAAAGATACCGATCAGGATGTGCGAGGTAAGTTGAATTCTCTCCGTTGCTGTGTCAGTGCAGGTTACACCTTGAGTAAAAATTGAGATAACTGAATGACTCTTGGTGCATATTTTCCTTGGCTCCAAAGGGGGGTTCGTATTGTAGATGGGTGAAATCGCCCACAAAACGCCATTAAACGAACCCTTTAAATTGTCATAACTAAGCCTTAAATTCAGACACGACGCTCTAATTTAGTACAGGAAATCGTAGTGGGAAGGAACATATTTTTTCTAAATGTTTTTAGTGGGCGTGGTTCGGTCCTCCAAATGATCCAAGCTGCTTAAACTATACCAATAAAACTTGGTGAGAAGAAAATATTTTATCTCTCTTCAAACTCTTCGAAAATGGGTAATAATGGATAATAACCACGTCCATTCCTTATATAACAGTTATTTAGAAAAATACTAAATGTACGATATTTCTCTGAAGAAATTAGTCACAAGCATTAAATTTCACAATCAGGAGTGTAGAAGGGTTTCATAGGATTTGGTACAAAACTTGATCAACGGACGTGGTACCACCAACCTTTAGATTAAATCTTATGTCTCCAGGATCTGAAGTCACATAGATATCTCACACACATTCCGAAAATACGAAAATCAGTAAAATTCGATAACAACCACGCCTATTTACCATATTGCCTCGAGTTTAAATTCCGTCTAAATTATTTACTTTACGAAATACAAATCAAACATCAAGTTATTAAAATAAAACTTTGCACAAATGGCATCCTCAAGTAACTATTCAACTTACATATGTCTAAGATTTGTCGAAATCAAAGTAGGAATCTTTCCAAAAATGGGTAAAAATACAAGCACACTTCCCTTAGTCCACATACATCTAACATAAACATTTTCGAACCTTCGCTTCATTTTATATCGCATCTCTCGATAAAATGTAAGAAATCTTAATAAAATTCAGAACAGTGTATCTTCTTTCCTTAGTTGGATGAAATCAGGTCATGCTGTTCACCCTTTTGAATACCAAGGTGAAATGATAGACCTGTTGTCGCATACGGAGTCAAATTTATTAGAATTGACTAGCTAAAGACAACACTCAGAATCAAGGATTTGTTCTTATAATTTCTTAAAATTCTCAAAAACGTCCCAAAAGACAGACACTCATTCAGAGGCTTGTTATGCGACTATACCAATTAGCTTGACGAAAGCAATCTCCAAATGGCAGGGCTTTCAGAACTGGTCGCAAATTTCATCACACTTGCCTGAAAGCCTTGAAAATGTATGTCTATGGAGACCAGTTTCAAAACCAACAACAGCAAACTAATCTAGCTAGCTATTATAACCTCTTTCAGGAGAGATAGAACTTGTATAGTCATAAGAATGGAGTTAATAATCTTCCCATAGTGAGAAATTTCTCAAAAAAGGTAATTATGGTCTTACCCGCAGAGGTTCAAAAACTAGGTGGCGCACTGTTCGATACGTCGGCACCCGCTAATATTAAGAAATGAAAGAATGTTAAACGATAGTAGATAATAGACTTTGCTGGAATAAGAATCGAAAAAAAAATGGAGAAAACCATGCAAGAATCAATAAAAACAATGATGCTATACACAAATCTGACTGGTAAGACCCGATATGGCAATCCAAGAGACAATAGATGGATATACATCGGTCACCTTCATTTATTTCGACAACCGACTAGATTAGACAACAATGCTTTCCGGTCTACTGCGTTTTAGGAAATTCAAAACTGTGCTACGGGAGAGTGAATACTTGCTTGGTCACGCTTAGAACATTGTTAATAGTTTACTATTAAAATATAATAACGTTGCCAATTGCCTCGAGTCATGCGGCTTAATATAGCGGAAGACAAATACAAGATCAAGAGTATGTTATAGTATTAGGCTTTGTCCAAGACAAGAAGAATGATATTTTTGGAGAAGAGAAGGAGGAGAAGTAAAAAAATGAAAGCCCGCGAACAATGGTAACGCTCGCACCCAAAAGTCTCATTGTCACAATTCATCATCTCCTTTCAAATTATTCATGACAAAGTACGCAGTTCAACCTAGTTGTGGGAGAGGGCAACAACAAAAATACACAAAGGTACTGGCTACATACCCATAAGTATTAAAGTAAAGCGTCCGAGCATCCATATAATTTCATTAATTTTCTGAAGCAATAAAATACGCATATTTACACGCTGGAAAAAACTGGCAGACCGCCGCCAATGCACGCCGCTGGCCGCGGAACTCCCAAGCGAATGTCAAGTGCGTGGCAGCGTTTAGCAACAAAGCGAAAACGACAGCAAGAATGATTACGCAGTCGAATAGATGAATGGCCGGCGATATTTTCATGCCCTTTGAGAGCAGATCATAGCAAAGTTGCTACTTTGTGTAAATGAGCCCTCAGCGAGCGGTTTTATTTAACTCCGTGACGGCTTGCCATGCTTGGCTTCAACTTGACTAATAAACTTCACACAAAATGCATGCCACAAAATTTAATGAGCATTACAAAAGCCACGCAGCCACGACAAGATAAAGTCCAAGTCCGTAGACGCCGCAATGTAGGCAATAAAAAATGTGAAAAGCCAACTAAGGCGGCGGTGGCGGAATAAAGTTTAGTCCGTCGTCGTCTGTGTGAAGTAGCAGAGGGGCGTAGCAAGCTGCACTCGCGCACAAACAACAAACAAAAATATTGTAGAAATTCTGTGAAAATTGAATGCAGCGCGCAATAATCGTTAAATGAAGCGCCACAAATAAACATACGTACATATCTCTATATATCTACAAGCATAATAAAACTTTACAAAAAATGCGGGCGTGTTGAAGCCATCGCGTTGTTGGCGCAATTTCGTAGGCGTTTATTTGCTGCTCTTTATTTGCGCTTTGCCACGGCACTTCCCTTTAAAGCTTCGTTAGAACTTTAAATAACTTAGCGTGCTAAATTAGGCAATCGTTGTTGTATTTGTTGACTTTAATTTCACAACTTTTTCAGGAGTTCATGTCAGCTGTGTCAGTCACAAGCCAACTTGGAATTGCGTAAAAGTTGTGAAAAACAACTAAACGAAGTAAAGGTTTCGAAATAAGTTATTTTAGTTGCATCTTTTTTTATAGGAAGAGTCTCTTGAATGTGCGGAATATTTTTTATCAAATAGTTATGGATAAAATAAAATGAAATGGAACTTACTTTACTTTTCAGTTGCCTAGACTGCAGATGCTTGTACTGCGTTGGCTTTCGAGGCTGACTTTGTTGTTAGTGTTTATTCTGGTTTCAAGAGAGACGAAGTGACTTGGGAGCGAAGACGTCAGTGTGAAAACTATTTTTTGATGACAGGAGTTAGTTTGTCTTCCCTTGTTCACTACCAAACCCATTTGCTTCGAATTCATATCCAGTCTAAACGGAGCGGTTGTTGAGGTCAATGTTATTAATACGATTCCTATTGAAGATGATACCTTCTCTAGCTTTTGAGATTTTGAAGAGTAGGAATATATTTTTCAAGAATTTTGGAGCATTCCCCTTGTCGGACTCTTCGTACCCACCCATTTTGGCCTCTTTTTTTGTCTGAAATGCTTCCTTCTTCAACTATCGGTATCTATCCCATCCCGCACGTGTTATGATCGATTGTAACGTTGCAGAATAGGCAGTCTGGTTTTTGAGGAGTTTTCCACAGCACCCCTCAACGTACCAGCTGTTCTTTTGCGTTATCCGAAAACCATGATTTCGTTTGCATCTGTATGTAAGGAGCTTGAAATTCCGTCCCACAGTTCCCTTATACCGAGTTGTTGACGATTGCTCTCAGAGAGCAGGAGTGCAAGTGGAGTAGAAAAACGTTTGGCTAACTGTTGTGATTACAGCTTTTTGTCGAACCTTTCTTCTGTTTGTTGATGTGGGTTTTTTTTAACACAGAGGTGGGATACCTTCTTTGACCACCCAAGCACTATTTTGACATTGGGGCGGAGGCAGCTCTCATAGATGCGCTCCAAGCGCTCGTTGAAGGCATAAATCAGCGATATATTGCAGAACTTCGCTTTGATGCAGAGTGTGACTAGACTTTCTTTCACGTAGGCGACGTAGTCTCTCTCCCTCCCCGAAATGCCAGAAGAACCAACTCGCCTCCTCCTTTGAGTTCTCGTAAATGATGATCATTTCCTTCGTAAAGGTTAAATTAAGGAATACACCTACTACACTGGCACATACTTCAAATCAAAAGATAACAGCAGATGACCGTACAAGTTTGGAATCGAATCTTGCACTATGTATTGTCCATTATTTCATCAAATATAAAAGTTCAGCGAGTTCTTTCAATAAAGGATCCAAAGTTAGCTTGTCTTTTCAAATTTTCTTCTTCTTTATTGGCGTAGACATCACTTAAGCGGTTATATCCTTGTTTACAACAGTGCGATAGTCGTTCTTCCTTTTCACTGTTTGCCGCCAATTAAGATTCGAAGTGTAGCCAAGTAACCAGCTAAAGGAACCTGGTCTTTCCGTCGAATACTCTCAGGCCTGGCGTGTTTTCTTCCATTCGGACGACATGACATGTCCGATATCTCTTAATTTGCTGCACAGCTCATTGTTCCATCGACTGCGGTATTCGCTATTGATTAGGCGCAATGGACCATTAATCTTCCCCAGGTCGCTCACAATAAAAGAGGATGGAGCCATGTGTAGAGGAGGATGGTGTCATGTTTAGAAATTCACGCAAGTGAGGAAAGTTCTCTGATTGACACGACTTCCGGTCATAGACTAAGTATCCTCTGAGTAGCCAGAAAATCATCCATTTGAAGACTAGCTAAAGTGCGCTAGGCTTGATACCCGCCACATAAAAAATCTAAAATCCTCATTCAATTATTTAACAAATAAATTGAGCCTAAAAAAGCATATCACCAGCTCCACATATGTTTGACCTTCGGTGAGATTGCACAAAACATCCCTATTATTATCATATCTTATTACACACCTGAGGTCAATTATACTCGTGAATCCGCTGATTGTTCTTGCCAAGGGAAAATCGTCCAAAATCTTCAAAAGCTAAAAAGCCGGCCAGCAACGTTTTTGCCGGAGCTTTCCTCATCGGAGTTGAATTACTGTAAGATTCACCATTACCATTAACCTAGACGTAATTACCGTCCGAAATAGGAATCCATAGATACCGACATTCGATTAGCAAAAATTACATAAAATGATCTTCTGCTAGAAAATTTGCGTTGTTTCAGAAACAAATAATAAAAAATAAAACGCAATTTAATGTTAAGGCTAAGGAATTGGTTTTACTTTTATGAAAAATTATGCCATTGTCTTTTCAAAACTATTTCAAACAAGTGATCGCCGTCGCTGTCTACCTTTTGCAGCAATCGGGATTATCTACGTAGACAAAAGACTTCACATCACAATAAGTGTTCCACCGCTGTTAAGACGCACGATATTGATTGACTTCATTAAACTGATTATTTCACGGGATCGTCCACATCAACGTCCTCCAAAAGGATCACGAAAAAGTCTTTAATCATGGCCCTAAGGCATTCTCTATTAACTTGTTGAATGAAATATGAATTCCTCTTCCCATAGCTCATACCAGACAGTGACTTTAATATCGTCTCATTCAAAATAAGTTATATAGCTGGAAAAATTGTCTTATGAAAAACGAGAACGGTGGTCATCTCGTTTCGTGCTTATACATGGAGCACGCAACGCACTTTTTTCAAAATAATTTTATTTATTGAATCTGCTTTTTCTTAAGCCTAAGTTATAAGTTTTAAAATCTTAAATCTATTTAAAAACTAGACAAGCTCAGGCAAGTGATTGAGCTGTTTTGCAGATGCTCTTTAACATGCAGGCCTGTATCTTCTTTTAAGGCGTGTTTGATCGCAGGAATATACCAGCGCATTAGCCAAAGGGTTTGGGTGATCTCGGAATTTAGATATGTATTTAATTCTGCTGTCTTCTATAGTCCTTCGTTCTTTACCGTAGGGATACCAAGATCTTTATGGATATTTTCGTTACGCATGTACCACGGTGAACACGTGATTGTTCTAAACATTTTTGATTGAAAATTTGTAATATATCATTATTGGAATGCCATACATCCAAATCGGCTTTATGACTGCATTATATAAAAGCACTTTGTTGTCTAGGCTAAGTTTGGAGTTTTTATTTAATAGCCAATTTAAATTTGCAACTTTTATCTTCATACATGTTCTTTTACTAGAAATGCGTTTTCTCCACGTAAGCCTTCTATCTAAGTGAATACCAAGATATGTTACTTCGTGGTACTACTTGGGGTACTAAAGTATTGTTTACTTTTACTGCCAGGCACATCTTTGGTCTTAGCGAAAATGTAAAACGCTTACATTTCTGTTCATTCACATTTATAAGCCAGTTCACTAGCCATTCTTCGACAGAACTTAAACGCTCCTCTAATATTCTTGATGTTAAAATGTAGCATTTGTTACGGCTCACTTAGCTGTGTCGTCCGCAAAAGTTGAAGTTAATACATTATTAGCTGTTGGAAGATCTGCTGTATATATGATGTATAGTGTTGGGCCTAAAACACTGCCCTGGGGTACACCAGCCCTTATCTGTCTTTCATCAGATAAGAAATCTCCCACTCTAACCATAAATTTTTTATTTTTAAAATAAGACTCCAATGTTTTATATGTACAACGCTAAAGGTAAAATTTTTTAATCTTATATAAAAGACCTTCGTGCCACACCTTACTAAACGTCTAAGCTACATCTAGGAATATTGCTGAACAGTATTCCCTGTGCTCAAATGCTTTCTTATCTCGATAATAACTCTATTTACTTGCTCTATTGTGCCATGTTTCGCACAAAAAACCAATTTATGCATTGGTATTGTATTATTTTCGTGAAGGAAAGGAGATATCTTAGATATCTTTGATAGTAATACTTTTTCAAATACTTTTAAATGTCAGAGTAGAAGACCGATTGGTTTGTATGAAGACGACTGTGTCTGTCCATGAAATTGTATAGTATCCGAAACAAAGAATTGCATTGAAGAGCAAAGAGAGCACCTCTACAGCAATAATTGGAAACTCAATTAGCATTTTTGGGAAAATAAATATTATCATGTCCTGGCGACTTTTTTTAATTAAGTTCTTTGATGATACCAATAATTTCAGAAGCTGAAGTCTTAAGAGACCCGAGCGACTCTTTAGCTGTGTTGGGTAAGATGGACAGCTTAAAGTTGTTCTTTGGCAAATAGGGTTGAAATATCTTTTCTAGCTGATTTGCAAAACAATTAGCCTTTTCCTCGTCACTAAGAGCCCAATTTCTATCCAAGTCTCGTTTAGAGGCATGTTAGAGTCAGTTGGTGGCTTCATCGACTTTTGGGCTTTCCGAAGAGAATTTTGCTTGTTTGAATTTGGACACAACTTCTTTATATACATTTCGGCGTTCAATTATTCCTCACGTTTAAGCGCTCTTTTTAATTTACTTTTAATAATTTACGTTACGTTTTAATTGAAACTGAGTGGAAGGAGAGCGATTTATCTGTCATTCTCGTCTTGCACGCCTTTTTTCATTTCCAAGCTTTTCTATTAGAGATTTTTCTGAAACCAAGCGGCTTATAGCTTTTATTTGGTGTTGCTAAGACAACTGCTCTGATTATTATATCATTGACTGCTCTTATGCTTTCGTCAATATCTCTTCCTGTATTTATTTGTACTCAATATTAATGTGGCCACTCACGTATTTTTTATATTTTAGCCATTTCGTTTTATAAGAAGTTAGACCACTTTTGGATTAACGAATATGGGTTGTTAACATAACTTTATTATTACAGAAGAGTGAGATAGATCAGTACATGTATCAGCTGTTATGTGCGATTTATCTATATTTTTGATTACAGCAAAATCAAATAAATTTAATATTTTCTTACGATCACTAGGCCAATATATCGGCTTACTAGGATAAACGCTTATTATTTCATGGTTATTGTGCCTATTTATAACAGTTTGATACAGCTGTCGTCCTTTCGGATTAATAAGACATGAGCCCCGGTACGTGTGTTTTGCGTTATAATCTCCACCTGCTAGAAATCTTTGACCCAGTGTTCCAAAAAAGCCTTTAAATTCGATTTCTGTAATTTTAAAACGAGGTGGACAGTATATAGCCGTAACTTTTAAGTCACAACCCCGATTTTTTAGTGATATTGTTGTAGCTTGTAACTGTGGTGTAGCATGAGATTCTAGAGCGTAGTGGCTTAAACGATTTCTAATCAACACTGCCGTACCACCATGCGATTTTCCATCCGGATGATTTGTAACATATAGTCTAAGACCCGGTATAATGAAATTATTTTTATTTGTTAGATGAGTTTTTGAAATAAGCATTACATCTATCTTCTTTTCAGACAGAAATCTGACAATCTCTAATTCATGTTGGTTAACACCGTTAGCATTCCATGTACAGATATTTAGTACGCTCATTTTTTACTTAATAAATTTTGCAGCATTTGATTTTGTGATTTTATTAAATCTTGGATCATGTTTTGCATGCTAGACATAAATTGTGTCATACACTCTGTAAGATTTATAATCATAGTTTCAATACCACCATTTGGAGGATTTTGCGGCAGTTGCATTTGCACAGTGTTGCCTTTCACCACACTTGATGATCTTTCGGTCTGTTCACCATGAAATGGCAAACCGAATTATATTCAATCAAGTAATAGCTGTCAAAAAATCCTATAACGAAAGAAGTATTGCCTCGTTGAAAACCACACTGAAGTTTTTGTAATTACTTATATCATATGTTGGAGGACTTTGGTCACTTACGAACTGTTGACAGTTTTTCATACAAATCTGTTTTGAAGGAATATAGGTATAGTGTTTAAAAGGGCTTAATGCTTGAAGAAAGTCCAATATTAACATGACGTTACCCAATGTGGATTCGGCTATTGGAATCTATTTCATAGTTTTGCCTCGTGACTCTAACCACTTCACCATTTTTCTCTCTTACTAGTTAAAAGCGCCATTTCAGGTGATAGATGCATCTACTTTTCACTTGCCTCCTTCCTCCTCGTTTAAGGACATCATTCCAACTTTGCTGTTACTTTTGATAGCATCCCGCCTTCTGTCAAGTAACATTGGCAACCGACTGTTTGTACAATTTGTGCTCTTAATCACAGCTATGGGCCGCGTGAAATTTAATTTACAAATGATTGATTACAGACAATTTCGAGTAATGTCCTTGCCAGTTGGCGCTTGCTATTTGCGGAACACTAGCAGCAATATGCTGCCACGTTTGACTACAATTTTAAGAATTGCCGTTCTCGAATACGTCCATTGTTGTGCGCTTTGTCCTTGTGGATTACAATGCGGGCATCTATAAAGAAATGCCCACAAACACACACATAAACACAGCACAATGAATGAAGTGAGGAAGTAGATAAAAGATTGTCTGATGGCCAGCGTCTTGTTGTTGTTGCATACCTTTGCTTTCCTTATAATTGCCGCTTTTGCGCATCGCTCGACGGAGTGTTGCTTATATTAGCTCTTGAATGCCATTGCCACATTGTTGAGAATGTTGCCGCTGCTTCCGCTTTGCTCCATTCATTTCTGCTAATTTCGTATTTACATTTTTTTTATTATTTTGTTTTGAATTCGAAACTTCGCCGGCAATTGTCTTCATCCGATTACCGTTGCACAGCGCTTTGTTTACGACAAATTCATTGTAACTTATGCGTTTACCCGCTCTTGCTCCGCCCAAGACTGGCACACAAATTGCGCTATTCAATTTAATAAACAAATTCTTGTATAGATATACAGCTATGAAAGTTATACATTGAAAAAAATCAAGCAAAAACGTAGTTAAAAAATGAAAGCTCACTTCAAGGCGCACAGTATTTATAGAGCGGCGTGGGTATTTGTCATATTGTCGAGGCGCGACGCACTGCGTCTGAAGTAATTTGCCATTTTCGCATTGTCGGTGCACATATTTATGCACATTAGGGTGATTCATCAGAAGCAAAAACTATGAATTGGCAGCGTAGAGGTCAAAGATCATATGGTAATATTTACAACTTCACAAATCAGCTGTGGTGGTATTGATTTAAGGTAGAACTTCAAATGTTTGGTTATGAAAGTTTATACTGGCTACCTGCTACTCCATATATAGACCTACTGATCTCTAGTAATGCCAGATGGAAGTTCTTTTTAAGTAGATCCGAAGTGTTCATCATACAGAACTCAACGCTTTTTGCGAACTTCAAGAGCGACTTGATATCAAATTTTGATATGCCTGAAACGAGTTCTAAACAAGGCTGGACAGAAGCTTGGGAGGTGTCGCAGCGACTCGCTAGTGCCTACTTCCCTATACTTCTTACGTGTGTCCTCGTTATTTGTACTCATCCGGCTCACATGTGATGCCATTAGGTTGTGATCTTTTGTTAGTTCAACGACCGTTTGCAGATATTTCGAAATTATGAGAGTAATAAAATGCGAAGGCTTTTGCATATGATCTTGGCGATCCTACATGTTCTTAATGCATTCCATCTCCCCCTGATCCATTTGTCAATCCTTCCGGAAATTTTATTGTATAACGTTTTTAATGATTTTCCCATTTCCTATATAAGACCGTTAGCCAGACAAATGGGATTTGGATAATATCATCAGCTATTTCGTTTCCCAGAATTCCTTTGTGGCCTGGAACCCAGCATATATGAAACCGTTTTCCGGCAGCCGCTACATCTACTGCCTCCCTGCTTCTGAGAACAATCTCTGACTTAATTCGTTATTCTATTGTTTTCTTGATTGTCACCTGGCTATCGACATAGTATATATTGATCTTTTCTACGTTGTTCCCTGTGATTTTAGCTATCTTTGCCAGTTTCCTGACTGAAAGGATTACCGGCTGGAAGGTTTAAGGGTCGCCTGAGTTATAATTCCGAACAAGAGATTCCGGCTCATACTCGATTAGTTATTTTTGATCGGTCTGTGCAGATATTGCATGCTCCTGAGCCATCCACCCACTTTCCGCGTGGCTTGAATCCTCCTCTCCCAGATAAAGCGTGAGTACTGTAATTTTTTTCTTCCTACATTTAATAACGTATGCTGATATACTTAGTTTCTCGGTTCAAAAGATGCAATGTTCGAACTTTCTTCTTACACTTAAGAACGACCCTAGTAAACATAAGCATATTTATTCCTTCCCTTGCGTAGTCTTGTACGTAAGTCGCTGTGCTGCTGTGTGTCCTGCCGGCTTTCATTCGTGCCTTTCAATGTGTTCTATGGTTATTTTATCATTGTCATTGCTCCATCTTGAGCACCATGTCCTGCGCAGCATTATTACATCTTTGCTTGATTCATATTGTTTTTCTTTTCCTCGCTTTCTTCTCATTTTTTTGTTGTCTTTGTTCTCCGTCATATTGTTTACAAAATTAAATTCTTTTATGTCGTTGATCCAGTTGAGCTTATGCTCAGCCGTCGTTCTCCGTGCTGCATTCTGTAAGTAAATTTATTTATTTCTATTTTTTCTATTTTTATGCGCCCTTTATGCTCTGTAAATTACAATTGCGCCAGTTTATTTAATCGCCAAATTAAAAAGCGGCACAAAATTAGCGTTGCTCAGGGAAGTCGTTAATCATGGTTGCGCACTGCAGCGTGGTCGTGGATACATATATACATATGTATATATTCCAACTTAAGTTGACATCTTCAAGCACTACTGATGCTTCATGACATAATTTTAGTGAGAGAATATACCTATATCATTTAGCATAAGGTATTATCATGCTATATATCTATAAACTCATACAAATTAAATTGGACTCTACTGATATTGGTATGTATTCAGGATCCTAAACATATTAAAGTGGATTTTGTTTCAAAAAAGCTTTGGTCAAGAGGTGTTCCATGACGATTTTTTACCCTTGGCAATTTGCCTAAGCATGTACTAGGCATATTGAATGGTTAAAGTATACATCTCCGCTTTATAAAGTTTATAAGGGGAATCTGAATTTTACCAAAATTTAATTCCTACTTATCCTTTGTGGTTCAATTATTAGTAATCATGCCATTCATTCCTATTTCATCTTCTTATAATTCTGAGTAGGGGCAGCTTTTAATCCAAGAATAGTGTGAAATCGAGGTAATTTTTAGACTTCAGTTATAACTTTTGATCATCACTTATTACTAAAAGGGAGAGTTGTAATTTACCCTCTTTATCTATGAAATTTTAGATTCAAATAGATCATTTATAACATATTGCTTCCCACTACGCTTTCTTCTTCATAAAAAAAAACATTAAACATGCAACATTTGCAATTCGAAGTTTTTAATTAGAAGCAAGTCAATTGCTTTTTAACTCAAGTATATTGTGACAAAACAGCACCTGGAAATTTGAATTAAATTTCCAGGCTAAATGTTATTAAAAAAAAAATTTGCTACGTTAGAAGTATTGTCTTTAATTAATAAGCTAAATATGGGCGCAATCTGTCAATCAGTTCGTTTACAGTAGCTGATTAAGGGGACACACCTCAGTAGTACATTGCCATTTTTAAATTGAATAAAAATATCGAAAAAAATTTGTCTCAAATTTTTTACTTCTAACCAAATTTTTTACACAGTACCCCTGCGACTGTTAGAAAGGGCTTGTGGTGATTCAGTTTTATAGTTTTATCAAAACCACAAGCCTACGGGTAGTACAAAACCTTCAAAGACGATCGAGAGGTCGTTGAAGGCATGCTTCGTTCTGGACGATCTTCGACCTCTTCAACTGATGAACATATTAAAAAAGTGAAGGATATGGTGCCAGCAAATCGTCAGGAAGATGTTAGAGAGATGGCCAGAGAGTTCAATATCTCTCGCGAGTCCGTTCGAATGATGTTGGTGTATATTTTGGGTATGAAACTTGTTTTCGCTCTACTCGTCCCAAAGAAATTGAATGTTTTCAAAAGGAGTACCTTCACTTTAGACATGCTTGATCTTGAAAGTTCCAATGCCACATTCACAATACGGAACGGAAGGAAAAAACAAACCGAACCAAAAAAAAAACGTGTAAAAAAAAGTGTTGCTCATTGTTTTTTTCGATATTCCTAGTCTGGTGCATCTTCAATTAGTCTGAAGCTACAGACGGTCAATAAAAAGCCGAATTAAGGCATTTGCGTGAAAACATCCACCGAAAACGAAATGTGGAACAACAATTCATGGATTTTACACGATGATAATGCATCATCGCATCGAGCCGCGATTATCATCGAACATAAAACCAAAAACACAATAAATACTTTCGATCAACCACCGTATATACCAGATTTGGATTTGAGTGATTTTTTCTGGTTCCCCAAACTGAAACTGATGATCCGTGAAACCCCGTTTTCAGTTGATTGAAGTGATAAAGCAAAATTCACCGAAGGAGCTGGAGACCATCCCAAAAAGTGTTTATAAAAGATGTTTCGAGGACTAGAAGAGGTTTTGGCATAAGCGTGTTACAACTGGTTTGAAATAATTTAAATAAATAATCATGAATAATTAAATATTTTGTGATTTTTTTGCAAATTCCATGTACTTTTTTGTCCCAATATATATTTAGTTAATTGTTATGAACCTATCAATAATTTGGCAATGAATTACACTGTGCTCAAGGAAACATGCTTGGGTTAAGAACGTTATGAGAAGATATGGACCGTAGTTTTTAGTAAAAAAGGAACTCAGGAACAACTCAACTATAGCACAGAAGCATATGAAAATCTCTTTTGAAAAACGGATACTTAAGCTAAAAAAAAAACAGCAATGATATCAGAAGCATATAATGATCATAAAACTAAGACATTTTTTAATTCGACTTTTATGCCATAAGAATATTATGCCGCCAAGAAGAATTTTTCTCTAGCAAAGCACTAATATCAAATTGTGAATGGTCCGCGAGCGCAGTGTTTTCTCGACATTTTCCTTGCATTTTCAAACACAATGTATCTCCGTTGCAAAATTTTAATTTCATTTTTCTACATCAACACTTACATAAGTGACATTTTCTAACAAATTACCAAACACATTTTATTTTCACAAAATATTCTCAACCCACTTTGCACTATTTCAACCCTAAAGCATCAAAACAAAAACTCTAAACTAGTTCTTGGCCAGATCTTAACTTATGCTGACTTTCTTCGAGGCGATATTGCACAGCAATCGTAAATATGTTTGCCTCGTTTCAAAATGGAATAATTTAGAATGTCTTTTCTGGGTCATGCTCATTTTAACTTTCTAAAATAGTGCAACTACATTGTTTTGAAAGGCGACAGCCAACTTAATTTCTCAGATATACACATAAGAATGGAAATAGAGTGCCACAATGATATGTAAGAGATGGCTCGAAATTATAAATTTGCACATCCTTCTTCGTGACAGCTAGAACATGCAAGCGACAACGAATATATTTCTAAAAACACTTGCATGGCAGATGAAAACTTTGCTCGAATCAAATAAATAAGAACAGTTTATATGACATAAGACCAAATATGAAATATAAATGCCAAAAACAAGAAGATATGCTCGGAACAGTTAAAAATTTAGCACAAATAAACTAAGCTGCACAGCTCGTTTAGCAGAGAGCTAAATAACTATGCAACAACAACAACTAAGGCGCTTAGACAAGTCAAGGCTGACTTATGCCTCATCATATACCCTCGTTGCCATATCAGTTAGAGATGACTTTTATAGTTGCTAGCACTTCTGCATTGCGATTGCGTATATGTGTGTGTGAATGCATTTGAACAATTGTTGTTTTTGTATGTATTTGTGTGTTTGTGTGCACTTTCACTCACTGGGGCATCAACTTTTATTCTTTCGCCGGCAATATTATTCACTGCACACGCAGTCAACTTAAGTGAACTGAATTGTAGTACAGCGAATGCAGAGCTCGCATCGGTGAGGTGCTGAGAGCAGTGTTGCTATGGTGCAGCTTAACGGTATTCTTTGTGCTATTGTTTTTATTGGCTGCGACTCTCCAAATCCCAGTTCAATTTTAACGCTCAGGCAATGATGTCAAGAAAATGCTTCGAGCTTATTTACAAGGCATCTTTGGCATTATTCCTCACTTTATCCTCCTGCCACACTCGCTATCTCCAGGAGTATTAAATTGTTGTGCATGTGTGTGTGGTCCACTTTGGTAGCGAGAATTTTATTGATTGTGATTATAGCTATGATGATGTCAGTCTGCGCTATTGCCACATACATACATCGTTATGGAATATTTAGTTCCGAACGTATGTAAGAATTGAGAGTTTTAGCTGCACCCGCTTTTGTAAGTACTCAAGTGTTAGTAAGTTTAAGAAGCTTTGCTTTTTTAGGTCTATAGGATATACCAAGTTTCCGTCTTATCATTTCTTCAAATATTCACACATAACAAAAAATTATGGTTCGCACGATATCTTTTCCATTTTAATAAGGGTTGATTTCACAACGCATTTTTGCTGATTTTCGAATAATACAAAACCGAAGATAATACGTATATAAGTGCTATTAAAGACTTAGTTGATTAGTAATTTATCTGAAGCGACCTCTTAGCTCGTATATCAAACTTTATGAGAGTGTAAAAGATCGTATCTCAATGTATCTATTGTATCAATGGAGCTTTCAGATTTTATGGGTGAAGTCATAATGATTAAATTATTATATATTTTGGCAGTCAGCACTACAGGTACATATATATGTTAGGTTGTCAAATATCTCCCTTCCGGTTTTTGTCTTTTGAACTTCGCAACTATGTATATAGTAAAGCGCTACAGAGCTCGTATCTGGGAATACATCTTTGGAAGCTCGTGACATAACCTACAAAATGACGCTATGCATGATCTGTTTGGATATTGCGTTCAACAGTTATAGACGTGTAAACATGGAGTTCATTAACGCCGAAATTCACGCTATATTAAAGTTTTCCTTCGTTAAAGGTAAATCCGCTAGAGAAATGGCAGATTAATCTCACAATGGTGTTTTGGTGGATGGTACTCTATCACTTCGAACTGCGGAGGAGTGGTTTCGACGATTCAGAGCGGGTAGAAAACGATACCATGGATAAGCCAGCCGGCGGAAGACCTGTGACGACGAATACCGATCAAATCATGGAAAACATCGAGTAAGACCGGTTTTAAACCACCTGCAGAAAGCTGGATATACGAAATGGTTGTGATCGAAGACCGGTGAATCATCTCCCAAACAGTGGCCAAGCCGGGATTGACGGCCAGGAAGGTTTTGCTGTGTGTTTGGGGGGAATAGAAAGGAATCATCCACTTTGAGCTGCTCCCTTATGGCCAGACGCTTAACTCTATCATCGACTGCAAACAACTGGACCGCTTGAAGCAGGCGATCGACCACAAGCGTCCAGAATTGGCAAATAGAAGGGGTGTAGTAGTGTTCCACCAGGACAACGCCAGATCACACACGACATTGATGACTGGTCAGAAGCTACAGGAGCGCGGATGAGAGGTTTTATCGCAGCCCCAACCCGGCATAGAACCAAGTGATTACCACCTGTTATGAAGTTGCCGTCTAGGTGGAAACAGATAATCGAACAAAACGACGCGCATATGAACTAAACCCGATCACTGTAACACTGTTTATAAAGCATTGAATAAAGAGCAAAAAAGCGGAAGGGGATATATTGCCCTATTCTTATATTTATATGACCGTTGCTTGGTTAGTTAACTCTAGTGTTGATAGAATGGATTTGGTTTCCAAACGTTTTCAAGGCAGTCATCCAAAAGTAATAACTGTAGCTATAGTTCTTCCCAACAAAATACTAAATATTTAACAAGAAGACATAGTCCTTGAAAACATTTGCTTGAGTTCTTAATCCAAACAAGTTTGAATGGTGAAGTTCACATTATGCCCTCTATTAATGCGAGCCACCTTCTGACTCTAGTCAATGGCTCAGAGGAGCCAAAAAATTACCCGTACTTACCCGTACGAGAAGTTTAAGGTAAAACCTGATTTCTTATAAAGTTTATTCCTATTGTGTTAAAACGAAATGTATCAGAATGCCAGAGCAGGTTCCCCCAGCAAGCAGAGGTAGAATTTGCCCGCGGTAAGGTACGGCTGTTATTTGGCTTGAAATTCCAGCATAGTCTTGTCAGAAATAATGCTATAACATTCAGCTTGAACCGATATTATAGACTTTGAATAAGTTTACTTCCAATGAAAACGCATTTGAAGTTCGAACGATAAATGTCACCAGTCATTGCGTGATGGGTGCTCAACTGGCAGTAGCAAAAGCTACAAGGTTTGACTGGAGACTTAACCTAGTATCACGGGAAGCAGTTAGCTCTTTAAGTTTACTCCAATCTGCTCACTGGATTTGACCCTTTGGGGATATTCGTGGTGGCTGTTGCTTAAACCTAAGGACAGATAGAACTGAAAAGTTAGTTCAGTGTGGAACCGGTGCTGAACTCACAGCGCCGCAGAGGTTTTCTGTCGGCCTCCATCACGACCAAAGTAAAAAAGATTACCCTTCTACCTGACTATTTGGAACCAAATAACACTTGCAAAAATCAATGGATCTTTTTCTCACGCAATATACCTACTCCCCCACTCATGAATGTAGTTTGTTCATTGTATTGTCGTAGTCCGCTTCTTAAACCCTCGCTATTGCATATCAACATGCGTACATCAATCAACAAATACATATATTTTTATACCCTGAACAGGGTATATTAACTTTGTCACGATGTTTGTAACACCCAGAAGGAAGCGTCGGAGACCCTATAAAGTATATATATAAATGATCAGGATGTTGAGCTGAGTCGATTTAGTCATGTCCGTCTGTCTGTCCGTCTGTCCGTCTGTCTGTATATATACGAACTAGTCCCTCAGTTTTTAAGATATCCTTTTGAAATTTTGCAAACGTCATTTTCTCTTCAAGAAGCTGCTCATTTGTCGGAACGGCCGATATCGGACCACTATAGCATATAGCTGCCATATAAACTGAACGATCGGAATCAGTTTCTTGTATGGACAACTTTCACATTTGACAAGATATATTCACGAAATTTGGTATATATTATTTTCTAAGGCAACAATGTAATCTCCAAAGAAATTGTTCAGATCAGTTAACTATAGCATATAGCTGCCATACAAACTGAACGATCGGAATCAAGTTCTTGTATGGAAAACTTTCACATTTGACAAGATATATTCACGAAATTTGGTATATATTATTTTCTAAGGCAACAATGTAATCTCCGAAGAAATTGTTCAGATCAGTTAACTATAGCATATTGCTGCCATACAAACTGAACGATCGGAATCAAGTTCTTGTATGGAAAACTTTCACATTTGACAAGATATATTCACGAAATTTGGTATATATTATTTTTTAAGGTAACAATGTAATCTCCGAAGAAATTGTTCAGAACGGGTTACTATAGCATATAGCTTCTATACAAACTGGACACATAGTTACTAACAGAAATGCACCTGTGAAGGGTATTTAGCTTCGGTGCAACCGAAGTTAACGTTTTTTCTTGTTTTTTATATACTAGTGGTGAATTTTATGAATTTTAAACTGTGATACAAGACCAGTAGGCATGGTTTAGTCTAATTGCACGCATTTTCACAATCGTCTGTCAGGCGAATGTTATGCATACTATATTTCACCTAAAAGTGGACGGCGAAAGTTTTCTCTACAATGCCATATTTCGAATCGCTCAGTTATATTCTATAGTGATCCGATATCGGTGGTTCCAACAAATTAGCGAGAAAATTACGTGTACAAAACTTCAGAATAACATCTCGAAAATTGGTTCCCATATCGAATCAGTTTGTCACGCTGATCATTTATATATACTTTATGGGATTTTCACTGTTTCCTTGTGGCTGTTAGGCGTTAAGCGTTATGCACACAGTTGAGGGTATACAAAGCTCGAACAGTCATAACCCCTCAGTACCCTTTGCTGAGTGATCAAATATCAAAGAGCAAACATTATATTACATTGAATTTCCAGGACAATTCCTTTTGCATCTGCACAAAATGAGAACGAATATAATATCAACTCATTCGTACAACAGCTACAAGTGCATTTGCACAAACACAAGCCAACCCAAATGGAAATGTGTGGGTGTGTATTTGCCGCTAAACTTTTCCCACACTGTTTCCGTCACTCAGTTTTTACTCGTGCTTTTTTCCTCTGCGTTGTGCACACGGTTTTTATCGTTCGAGCAATTTAAACGACACTCTTGCACATTAGGGAAAATGTTGAACACGGTAATATTATATGCACGCTGTGTGAGCGCTATGCGAGTATAATCGTGCTCGGTAAAAATGCACATAAATTCACACACTCACGTACACACGTATAAAGCCTCACGAGTGTATGTGTTTGTGTGCAAATACATTTGCGTCGATTTGGAAATCACGTTGCCACATTTGTTTGTGTTTCCATGTGGTTGCACCGCGCGTGGAACTGTAACTACTGGCTCTATACTCACATCCTGTTCACCTGCCAGTTTCCGTATCCGCTTTCCGTTTGTTCCGCTCAAACTTACACACACAAGTGCACGGCGAGCCGTAACATGACTTAGTCAACTGCATTTTTCGCATCTACTTTTACTGCTATTTTCGTGTCGCAATTTGTTAGTAGTTTTTTGATTTTCAAGCGTTTTGCATAGCTGGCGACTCATATATACTATACAAGTATGGGATTTAAAGTGATATTATCGGGTCGTTTACCTTGACTCTATATAAAAACCATAATATAATATTATATGGTACCAACGTTGATACATATATGCTGATCCGAATTTAACAAAAGTGCTGACTGCTGGAACTGCAATTCTCGCAGGAAACTAACGTTCAAAATCCTAAATAAAGCCCCTTTTGCATTATAGTAAGATTATTATCGAAGAGCTTTCTCTAAGTCCGAGTCAGATGGTGGTGGTGCTCAGAATGCATTATATGGAGTTACTTTTCGGATCCTTCGACGGTTACTTTCAAAAATAGGGTAACGACCGGCGTTACATCGGTTTTATATGGGCGCACTCAGGAGCCCGGAAAACGTCTAACATTGAAAATAAGGTTAACGAGTTACCGGGTTTTCCAAAAGACATGTTATGATTTCTTAGTGTCGCTTCGGTCATTTTTAATAAGTAATGATCTGTAATTTTTTCGTTGTATTCTGTAACATTTATAATTTATTTAAAAAAATATATGAAAGAACAACGTTTACAAATTATTCAATTTTGTTATCAAAACAAGTAAGAAAGGGCACAGTTCGGGTGCAACCGAACATTTTATACCCTCGCAACTTGCAGCCAAAATCCAGGGAAATACCATACCTTACGATGTAAAACGTTAACTGTTGCCACGACAGTCCAGTCAACGTAAACGGAACAGACCCGGATTTTCATCCGGCCAAGGACTGTCAACTCGGCACAATTCTGCCGCTACAACAACAACAGCAGCATGTAAAACGTCAACCAGGGGATCGGAATCTAAGCAATTTTATATATGTATATGTTGAGAAGATAATTCTACATTTATAACCTTAGGAAACACCCCGTATATTATTAGACTTATAGATGTCATTATGAATAGAAGCTAAGTTCATTATTCAAGTTCCTTCTTCCGTTTTATACTGTCGCCAAGTCAACACGCGTTTTACTCTCCTAACAGTATATAAGTTTATACACCATATATAACTTATACACTGACCTATATACGTATTTGTTAGAAAACCCAAAATCATTATGCGTAGTCGTTATACAAGTTTAAAATCGGTCGGATGTTCGAAAATCTTAGTAATAGTTACAATCTTTGAATTATGCTGGTTCAGGGAAGTATTGAGCCGACCCACCCGACACGCAGAGTTACTATTGTTAGGATATGATTCTGCCTGAATTTCAATTGTATACCTCAGACATTAAATGATATTGGGTAGTCGAAAAAGACTTTTCGTATTTCTAAATTAAATTCAACTTAATTTTTTATATATTTATTTTGAGCTTTAATGAACCAAATATGTACCATTTTGGTCGACCACTTTCTGCCATTTTTCCACTAAAGACATTATTCCATCACTGTAAAACTTGTCTGGTTACCCGGCGAAACACTGCGACAAGTAATTATCACAGATTTCTCTTGAAGCTAACTTTACTTCATTAAGGCAGTTCTGCATTGACCGGGACAGCTTAAAAATAGTAACGATTGTTTTAAATCAAAAAAATCATCTTATCATAGGAAAAAATCGATCGTTGCGATTTTGGTGGCCAAGAGACCGGCGTTAAACGTGAAATTATCTGTTCACCGAACTGTTCTCCCAATAAATCTATTGATTGATGCGATGTGTGGAAAGTGGCGTCGTCTTGTTGAAACCCAATTTCGCCATGATCCCGAGCCGATTAGTCCACTAGCCTGCAACCCACATCAAACCATTGTTTTCTCTGCATGAAATGGCAGCCCTTGAATTTTTTCAGGCTGTTCTTCGTCTCGAATGCGACAATTTTGCTTCTTTACATATCCACTGAGCCAGAAATTGGCCTCATCCTTGAACAAAAGCCTATTGAAACAAGTAAGGAAGGGCTAAGTTCGGATGTCACCGAACATTTTATACTCTCGCATGATAAAGTGATAATCGAGAATTCATTATCCGTTATTTACATATGTTTTTATTTTGCTGTAAAATTAATTAGATTAGATCAATTTGTGTACTTTGATTATTGAATTGTATTTTCATTTATATGTATGTATGTATTATACAGACAAGGCATCAGATGGAATTCAAAATAGCGTTATATTGGAAGAAGGCGTGGTTGTGAACCGATTTCACCCATATTTTGTACATGTCATCAGAGTGTTAAGAAAATATTATATACCGAATTTCATTGAAATCGGTGCAGTAGTTCCTGAGATATAGTTTTTAGTCCATAAGTGGGCGACGACACGCCCATTTTCAATTTTTAAAAAAGCCTAGATGCAGCTTCCTTCTGCCATTTCTTCCGTAAAATTTTGTGTTTCTGACGCTTTTTGTTAGTCGGTTGACGCACTTTTAGTGATTTTCAACATAACCTTTGTATGGGAGGTGGGTGTGGTTATTATCCGATTTCTTCCATTTTTGAACTGTATATGTAAATGCCTGAAGGAAACGTTGTTGTAGAGTTTGGTTGACATAGCTATAGTAGTTTCCGAGATATGTACAAAAAACTTTTTAGGGGGCGGGGCCACGCCCACTTTTCCAAAAACATTACCTCAAAATATGCCCCTTCCTAATGCAATCCTTTGTACCAAATTTTACTTTAATATCTTTATTTATGGCTTAGTTATGACACTTTATAGGTTTTCAGTTTCCGCCATTTTGTGGGCGTGGCAGTGGGCCGATTTTGCCCATCTTCGAACTTAACCTTCTTATGGAGCCAAGAAATTCGTGTTCCAAGTTTCATCATGATATCTCAAGTTTTACTCAAGTTACAGGTTGCACGGACGGACGGACAGACGGACGGACGGACGGACAGACAGACATCCGGATTTCAACTGTACTCGTCACCCTGATCACTTTGGTATACATAACCCTATATCTGACTCATTTAGTTTTAGGACTTACAAACAACCGTTATGTGAACAAAACTATAATACTCTCTTTAGCAACTTTGTTGCGAGAGTATAAAAAGTAATTCTACTTGGATAACCCGTTATTAAGGAGTTTTTCTGTTCTGTTCTCTAAGCCAAAAAATTCCATGCCTTTCCATGTTTGTCGCTCAGTTAACCTACAGGCAAAAAAACAAAAAAAGGTTTTCTTCAAGAAATTTCATGTAACATCCTTTTGGCTTATCAAACCTCAGCTATATGAGTACTAAGGTCTGCATTCTGCAATGTCCAGTTGTCGAGTATTCTGCTTCTAGAAGCTTTATTATTTGCTACGGCAAGTTGTCTGAAGGAAAAGATTTTGGTATAATCTCGGCCTTCCTTTCTTTGCTCGGTTTATATGAGAAAAATGTTGAAGAACATTAAATTTACAAACCATTTGGAATCAGGAGCAATGACATCGGCGGATAGGAGGCGAGCTCAAATAGTTTCGTTCATGCCTAAGTAGTTAGAAAGTGAATCTTGAGGTCTTATCAAGGTCTCTCAAGAGGGCCGTGGGGTAATAAGAATTTACCCATGACATGCCGATCGTAAGAAGCGATAAAATTAGCAAAATATAATATTTTCTCTTATAAGGGACTTGCTTTCAGTCGCGTCTGAAAATATGGGTATAAAATTCAGATTGAATCAAACTTATAACAATTTAAATGAGATTCCTACTAATCAAAAGATATTTGACGTTGAAGCTACAAATTTCACTACTCATGAGATAGGTGGTTCAACTGGAAGTAGTTCCGGTTACGAGACTTCGAAGTCGAATTTTTAATTCTGATGTCATGGGGAGTAATAAACCTTTAGAGGTCGATTCCAGCTTCTCTTAGCAGCCGAACTTTCGTGCAGTATTGTGGTGGTTGTCGTATTAAATCCGGGCGCTGAACACAGAGTACCGCAGAGGTTTTAGATTGGACTCGAACCAAATCAAGGTGGAATATACATACACCTATGTCCAGTCTAAGAGATAGTGACTACGCTGGCTAGGTCATGTCATTCGAATGGTTGAAAACACTCAAAAATTGTGCTCTTAAGCATCGTTGGATGCGGCTGTAACATGGCAAGTACGCATGTAAAACACAACGGACTCCTTTTTGAAGGATGTAACGAAACTGTTCTTGATTATTATTGAATGGTGTTTCCATCAAACTTTAAGGAAAAAAGTCAACTTATGACCCACCCTATATGAGTTTATACAATAAATAAGTTATGCTCGTTTTCTGTTTTGTGTAGTTTTTCATTTAAAATCAGTTTACTTTATAAGTCATTCTCACATATTCCACAGTTCATAATTTCCAAGTGCTGCACACGCACACATAAATACGCATGTATGTGTGTGTAAACTGCAAAGCCAAAAGCTTCCTGCCAATTTTTATTTTTATCGCACTTTCTTATTTGAAACACCATTATTATTCTTTATGTGAATGCTTCTCTCATTCTGCAGTGCATGAACCGCTTATGTAGGTGTGTGGTGTGTATGTGTGTGTAGTTGTAGTTTCTTTTTCTAGCACTCACGCACCAGTGATCCGTTCAATGTACAGTTTTCAAACGCATTTGAACTTTTTCGTTTCTATTTATTGCGCTTTATTCCCCCTTTTTTCTCTATTCCCATCCTCCGTATTTATTTTGCACTTTGAGTTGCAACAAAGCAATGAAAACTAAATGTTGTAGCGCTCGCTTATCTGTACATTTTCACAACGAGTGCACAAATGCGCATTCAGTGTTATATCAGCAGTGGCAAAGTCGATGAAGAAAAGAATTGGCCAAGCAGAAAATGCTACGAAGGTTGATTCACTCAGCAAGAGCAACTGTGGCACATGCACCATCGAGCGTGCAACGGAGTGCGTGTGTGTAATTGCTTTGAACTTAATGTGTGATTGAAGCTAAAATAATGTACAAAACACTTAAACAGTTAGTGTGAAAGAACACCATTAAATTAAAGAAATCGGGAAAATATAAAATAATGGCTTTCGAAGACAATCGAATGAACGGAATAAAAAACGAATTTCCGAAATATTTTTGATTTTTATGGTAAGTATCAGTCAGGGCACCCGTTGGCATTGACTCTGAAAGCATTATTAGATAATATTATTTAATATATAAAATAAAATGTAACAATACTTAATTTTGAAAAGAATCTTTCATATTGACTCATAATCTACATATGGTTTCTTGAAAAATCTAATCATTTTTAGCTCATTTTTAGAAGAGATTGCATACACACAAGTAGTAATGCCAATGCGAAGCTTTATTCCGAAGGTTCTTGAATGTAATATTGAAACGATCAGGTTTTTGAAAAAGGCCTTCGGTGATAATTGTTTGACGCGAGCAAGTGTTTTTGATTCGTACAAAGTATTCAAAGAGGGGCGGGAACGCGTTGACAATGAATCACGTCCTGGACTGATGATCAACATGTCAATAAAGTTAAAGAATTGGTGCTACAAAGCATCAATGATTAACAGTCAGAGATCTTACTTACATCGTTGGAATATCGGAAGCATCAGTGGAAACAATTTTGAAAGACCATTAAGGCCTAAAAAAAGTGAAAACAGTATTGGTTCCAAAATCACACAATTTTTTTGAAACACATTGTCGCGTTAACGTCTGCAAAACAATGCTTTCTGACCATCAGGATATCATAAAACATATTATTACTGACGATGAGTCTTGGATTTATGCTTAAGCTCCGGAAACAAACGAGCAATCGGCCGAATGTCGTGGCAAAGCTGTACCGAAGCAAAACAAAAAAAAAACCGTCAGAGCAGGTCAAAAATTACGGTTATGTTGACAGTTTTCTTCGATAATCGAGGTGTGATGCACTCCGTATTCCCTGCGACCGGACAAACTGTAAGCAAGGAATACAAACTATTTGTGTGTTAAGCGTCGTTTGCGCGAAGCTTTTCATAAAAAGAGGTTAGAATTATGGGCCGACAACTCTTTATTTTTGCAACACGATAATGTACCATTGCTTACAGCATTGATTCTGTGTGAGTTTATCGTGCCGTAACCACCGTATTCGCCTAATTTGGTTGCATGTGACTTAAGGCTATTCAGCAAGCTCAAACGAACGCTCCGTGGAAACCGTTGTGAGTACATTGAAGACATTAAACATGAATGGCAAACGCATTGAGGTCTATGTCAGAAATAGACTTTAACGACTGTTTTGAAAATTGGAAAAACCTCTGCCGCAGGTATATTGGGGCAAAGGGGGATTGCTTTGAGGAGGACGACATAGATTTTGAAAAATAAATTAGTTGTAAATCCTACAGAATATCAATATAATCTGTACCACTCATTACGTAATCGTAGTACGGCTTCAACCATCCACCTCTAAATTTCAATATCATATGTTGCGGTTCTGCACACCGATTTGTTTGTCAATCCAAGTCTATATGCGCTGATCTGATTTTTTGCGATTAGTTTTGATTTCATTGGACGTAACTTTGTCTTCTCCTGAAGTGCTCCAATTTTTTTCTAATGGAGCTTTACGGTGCTTATCTCTTAACTCCATAAGCCTCTCTAATGTTTTATTAGTTTCCACAGTATTATTTGTGGCTCCTTCAACAACGAGGCGTCTGCCAATTCGTGCAAATAGTGTAGACAACTCCTGCTTTTACTCATTCATAAGAAGGCTAAACTATTTTGCTTCTTAATTTTGTGGATAAGTTCAAGAGAGATTTTATATTTTTCGCGATTTTTAGGTAAGAACCCAAAGCGGAACTTACGGCTTTTCCCATAAAGAAGCAGCTAAAAAATTATAAAACTAATATTATATTCATATTTTTTGGATTATAAATAAAAAGCATGTTAATAGGATATATCCTGTGCAGATTTGGATGATCTAGCTTGAATAGTTTAGGAGATACACATACTAAACCCTCTTGAGGGCGTTGCCATTTCTTATTTTTAAACTTTTTAGAACCACAAATGTAAAATCTTTATGCGACCCATTGTGCTAATTTAACTAGACTAATTTAGTTATGGTTTTGATTAATAGCGGTTTGTCGGCGCGGCAGTTGCCCGATTTCGCCCATCCATGAACAGGTCCTCCTGATTTTACCACAGAACACGTGTACAAAGTTTCGTGACGATACCTCGATTTTTACATAAGTTACTGCTTGCACTTTAAGACAGAACGACAAGCATTTCAAATCCAAAAATTCTGCAATACGACCACAAAAAAGGATTGGCTAACGTTATTAGAGTGGTGTTTGAAACGGTCTCACCTGAAGCAGTATTATAAGTAGAGTATGCATATAAAAAATCTAGGCTAGGAATAGGCTTCTAACAGCTGACGAGAGTAAAAAGGAGAGGCAGGCGACATTCAAAGAGTGGCAAAGACATTAAGGTGAGGTAAAACCAGAAGATGGACGCATAGGCTTATTAAGAACGTACCAGCCCGGATTGAGAGACGACACGGGGAGACAGACTTTAATCTGACGCCATTCTTAACGAGTCATGGCTGTTTCCTTCACAGATTCGGTCACGATGACGACACGAAATGTTCATACGGCAGCAACGCGGATGAAAACGTCGAGCATATCTTTTTCTCCTGCTCGAGATATGTAGTGGAAAGTATTATCATCGAACAAATAACAAACCAAAGGATGACGCCCGACAACGTTGTAAGTGACATGTTGCAATCAAAGCTTGTATGGGCGAAAATTAAGAAAGTGAGTCGCAATAGCGATCCAAGAACTCAGTATAAGAAAACGGCAGTAGAGAAGCTTAAGACCAGCTCAATAAACCCGCAGAGAGTTTGTGGAGAAGCATTCTTGCCCAGCTTGGTCCTGCGAAGTAATGCCTAACGTCGGTCCCCCAGGTCCACATACAAGCAGCCGGGGTTAACGGTTTTAGTATGTAGGCATACTGCTCCGCAGGTCAAGTAAAGTTAGATAATACTAAGTGGGCGTGATCCCGATAGAGGTATATCCTTAGTGGGCAATGAAATATGAATTGTACATGCTGCCTTTCTACAGCGGCAGCAAATTTGGAAGATACCCCCTCCTAAACCCAAAAAAACAACAGACAGGTAATCTGGTATGTTCCAAAGTAAAGAGGACTTTTTGAATCTAACGCCCCTGGGTCGCCATCCATACGACGACTGGTGCGCTAGAATCTGTTATTTTTATCGGTTGTTCAGTGAGAATTTCATGACATTTCATTGATTGGAAGTGAAATCACCAAAAATTCCATCGAAACTGTGCATGAAATCATCAAAAATCAGCCGAAATCATCATTGAAATTCATGAAAATGGAATTGAACATCTCTAAAACTTCGATTTATCGCATTTTGACCGAACATTTCGGCTAACGAAAGGTGTGTGCACAGTTTGTTTCGCACAAATTGACTGACGACCAAAAATTGCTCAGAATCCAACATTCGAAGGACCATTATTTGACTAAAAATCACATTTTAACTATTAACCACTCCACGTATTCACCTGATATGGCACTGTACAACTTCTTCCTTTTCGGAAAAATGCATTTGGCCATGAAAGGAATGCGTTATGCAGAGGTAGAAAGGCAGAGGTAGAAACCATTCAAAAGGCTTGCACCGGCATATTGGCGGCCATTCCGGCCAACGAGCTAAAACACCCGTTCGACATGCTTTTGGACCATGCAAAAAGCTGTAATAAAGCAGAAACCATTTTGAGTAAAATAAATAGATTTTGCCGAAAAAACCATTTGTTCTGTTTTTTTTTTAAGTTATGTTTACCTTGGAACGCTACTTTGTACATAACTTTTGCTGAATTCAGCTTGATTTAGGTGTCACAATCAACCGTTAAGTGAACGTAACTATTATGCTCTGCAGCAGCTTATTGCAAGGGTATAATGAACTATTTAAAAAGCTGGTTATATTTTTTTGAGAACAAATATTCGACTGGATTTTGACATGTCTGAATACCAAGATAAGTAATGGTAGTAATACATAATAATCAAAAACTGGAGACTCAGTTGTCCATGATAGGTAACCGTTATCGGCTTTTATACTCGCGCTGGTGTACATACACAAAAATCACAAGGTGAATCTAGAACATTCGCTACTACTCAAAGAAAAAAGCTTGATCTGGTGGGATTTAATAAACATTGAATATAATGAGCCCCTACGTTTATGATTCTGATTGTGGGTCCAAAAATTCGTACTTCAAGGAAGCTGCTACCATCAAGGAGTTCATCAAGGACCCCAGCAAGTTTGTCGCTGCTGCTGCTGCCTCTGCTCCAGCTGCTGGTGCTGGCGCTGCTGCCGAAAAGAAGGAAGAAGCCAAAAAGGAGGAGTCGGAGTCCGAGGAAGACAACGACATGGGTTTCGGTCTCTTCGACTAAACAACTCAACACTGAAGTTGATGGCTCTTGATTGGTTTTCCACCCAATATAACTCCTCTTATTTGTAAATCGTTCCAGCAGAGCTGAACAAGAAAACCTAGAGCACATACATCCGTCCCTTTATTGAGATTGAATTTTTCTGACCGAATCGAACCAAATCAAAAAAGGTATAATATTTGCTTCATTAGCATCAATTTCCGAACTATTGAGACACTAATATTGATAATTTTTTACTCTTTCAAAATATATACATAAATATATATTTTTTTACCACTAAAATACACCCATTATATACTAAGCATTTAGTATAATAACTATGTAAGTATACCTAAGTATTAGAATAAATTTTTGGCAATGGCTAAACATAATGAGGTAGCCTTGGGCGCCCTCTTTTCATATTTATTAAAATCTGATTTAATTTAGAAATTTACTAAGCATTCATGAATTCAAAACATGTTGCCACCTGCTTGCAATTCGCCACACAATCAGCACCCCCTTCAATCAGCACTTCTGGGCACAACCCTGTGCTTCGTGAAAATCTCTACTTTCACTGTTTCTTTTTTCGAGCATCTCATTTACGTATTCCATATGCGATGGTTTTCGCGCACAGGCAGAGTGCCTATGCGAATTTGTGTCATCTGCATATGCCACATTTTTAGCGAATGGGTACTTATAATTCCGCGTGGAAAAGCTAAAAGACAAACCCCTGAAAATTTTGTAAAGTTGCCGCCGACAAAAGCGACTACACAAATGTGCTAAAAATTCATTGGGGCTACCTAAGCAAGAGGGTGAATAAAATAAATCTCGTACTTGCAACGCGAACATTCTGCACCTCTAACTAACACACGCTCACACAGACATACGAATATATGCGCATATGTTTGTATTTTGCATACGTGAAGTACACAGAGAACACGGCTACTGCAACAACAGTCCGAACAGCTCAACCTCAATAACCGCTACATGCAACGCTCTGGTTTATATTCGCTTTGCGGTTGCTTGTGTTGCAAAGCTGTTCGTGATGGCGCTGCTCCAGCTTTGGTGTTGGCGGTGATGCTGTTGTACAAGTCGGCTGTTATCCCGCTGATGATAATTATGATGAAGCTGCCTTTGTTGTTGGTGTGACTGAAAATTTTCGGTGAAGTGTTCGCAGAGATTGCGCCGAAAATCCTCTTTAATTTTCGAATACCCAATTTTGTACAACTTTTCCAAACAAATCGTTAGTTTTTTGTGCTTTTTTAGCGCGCTTTTTTCTGCCTTTCCTCAGTTTCAAATCGCGATTAGCAAGCTTTTCGCTGCCAGACGAACACATATGAATATAAAACGCCAGGAAATTAAGCGAAGCGTGCACAGTGGTTAAGAGTTGTTTTTTATAATATTACAAAAAAAAACGAAAAAATAGTTTGTATAGAAAAAAGAGAAGGAAATAGAAATAGAGTTCATATGCAAAAAAAAAAAACATATTTTAAATTTAACTAAACTCTTTACTTAATGTGGCAACCGCTCCTTCCTATGAAGCATTTTCCAAACATATGTTCCATATGTTCTGACAAAGTACTGAAGTTTAGTCATTTCTGCATAGCAATCGGAAGATTGGCAAGTCAAAGAATGCTTTTTGAATTTTACGCGTCCAATTCGGTCAGATTTTTTAATCTTCTTAATGTATCACGTTGTTGTTCATTTGTGGAGAGTTGGTCGGACCATTATGGAGAAAGTGGGAGTGTAGATTATAAACCAGAAAAGGGGATGGATCACGTGACATCTACAAGTGAGGACATAGCTATTCTTCCCATTTTTCTAACGAAACCAATGCTTAGTCTAAGAAATGCCAAAAAATTAACTTAAAAAGGGATTAGATACATTGTACATCTATCTCTAAATACAATAGGAGGCAGACTTCAGTGATCTGGTATCAAACACAGCAGCAATATTGTAATCAAATCCCTTAATTGAAATAGAAAAAACTTTATTTTGCTGCAGGAAAGCAATAACTGTTGAGTTGGATATTAATACTTATTTACACAGATAAGTCAAATGTTGTATTGTTCAATAACTTGAGCCAAGCTTGGCTAAGAAGAGGACCACCGTTGATTCAAAGCAGTGTAAGCACTCACAAAAGTTTTGTGTTTATGAATGCTTTTCTTTTTGTAAATTTGGGACTTGGAAGTGCTTCACAGAAAGCGATGTTAAAATGATAAAATTTAAACATTTACTGAAGTCAGCTGAAATGTTTTACGGCAAAAATAACCATAATTCTAATACTGAAAGAACACAATGACCTAAACTTTGGAGCAGACTCTATCTATACTCGATGGAAACGAAAGAATCATATTGTTACTTTAGAGTAGTGATCACAGTACCCAATACCAATCCCATGGATAATGTTTAGGCTTTAATAAAAGCCAAAATATCAAGAAAAAATTTAAGGTCAACAATATATTTCATTCGGCTACTTCAACATATCTTGAGCTCGCTTCCTATAAAATATACAAAAACTTAGTTGCAAGTTGCCAACAAAGGTGGCAGGCTATAATGGACAACACAGGATTATTTTTTATAAACATATAATTTAATGGTATGACCAAAAGTGGAGATAAAGGTTTGCCATTATGTTTCATAAATGATTTTGGTCAAGTGATCGCCGGGTCAACAACAACACGCCGAATACTCTCGTGCAAGGCGTTTTCTCGGATTTATCTGCGCGAATTCCCATTATGCACAAAAATAATCCAGCGGTATTAAATCACAACGATGCCAGAGTCCACCGACGCAAGATAATACGGTCAATAATTTCAATTTAATAATGTGGTTGTTTCGCTTGCCGTGTCGTATTTATGTTCGTTTTGTTGAACCAAAGGCATTCCATGTCCTCCATTTCAGACACGAAAAAGTCATTAGTCATGGCCCTTTATTGACTTTAATTTTTCGGCAGGCTTACGTTTTGACGAAATATAGACCAATTATTCCCTTCGTCTCTAGAGCATACCAAATAGTGACTTTTAGAGAATATTGACTCGCAATAATGGCTTATCGACTATCATCACTCCAAATGCGACAATTTAGTCTTAGCTTTATCACAGGGATGCCTATTGGATAGTGTCCAATAAAAAGTATCCAGTGAGGACACATACACTTTGACTAGCCTTGAGCACAGTTAGTGAGTTCAGCGCAAGCATTGCCGCTCGGCTGTTGGAGTGAATGCTCATCTCACTCAAAAAAGTTGTTCTTCGTAGCAGTACGTCTCCGCCACCTTGATAACAGCCACTTCTGTCTGAAAAACACTACAGTTTTGCGGTAAAACTAAGATTGACGGAGAGCTCTTTACAGAAAACTCCCCCTCCAACCTGCCCTCCTAGTTTCGATCCTTCCGTGAAAAAGCGCCCATCTTCTTCAGTGACTTCTTCCCATCCACATAACTTTCGCCGGTATTTCACCAGAGCAAAAGCCGTCACAAGTGGTTTCTTATCCAAGGTTCCAAGGATGCAGTTAAATAACCAGCTTCCCCGAGCATAAAAACACACTTCGCAGCCATAAACCTACCGCCATTGTCTACGAGTTCTATATTTAAAATGGCATTAAATAGTCCATAGTCCGGAGATTGCCGATGAGAACCGCTTTTTTAGATACGCTCAAGCTGTTTTAGCAATTGAAGTTTTTTTCAAGCGCCTTCCACCAGATAAGTGTACGGCAGAACAATATTGAGGGTCTCACCTTTTACCTATAGCTCCTCTATAGCAATATAAGACAACCGATACCTCCTTAGGTTTCTGCTCAATATTTGGCTTCCATGAAGAAATTCTAAGTGGATGGTCACAAACTCAATTTTTCCGCGAAATGGCGTATAGACTTATTCGGTTTTCCTCAATAATCTGCGATCCAGCAGCAATAGCGTCTTGGGTGCGCAGTTTATGCCATCTGAAAATGGCGATCATCCACTTGAGTAAGCGTGATGCATTACCGATCCAAAGATGGTCGAATTAGTGACTCTGCTGGGCGATTATGTCGACCGAAAAAGACTAACTCCGAAAACGGTATTGCCTCGATGAAAACCACACTTGTAAAAAAATACCTATGATTATGAAAAATGTAAGGTATGAGCGCTGTTCAGAAAATAAACGCATTTGACTCTAAAAGAAGCAGACCAGAAGCTGTCTGTATGTTTGAATAATTGGCGTAGTTCGTTCGTTTCACCAAATTCACAATGTAACAATTACTGCATTTTTATGGATTCTTCATTATATTCCGGATCGAATATTTTCAGTGTTTTCGGCTACTTCCAAGATTTTTTTTAAGAGAATCTTTCCAATATCTGCTATTTGGAGGGAGAGATCAAAGACCCAGCACATCAAGACCGATACAGACGTTTCGGATTTTGTTTTATTTGTACAGGAGCCTTATTCTATATTTCAATTCGAAAATGTATTCTCTTCGAAATTCATAACTATGCAAAATTTTTGCCACCCTGTGCCAGGATAAATACTCCAGTTACCGAATACAAAAAACTTTAATTGAAGATAAAATTGAAACAAGCAATTTATTAAAATTTACCGAAGTCAGATCTGAGTATAGACTAACATTTTTGAACCACTGTAACTTCATACGCCAATGTACCACTAAGCTACACCACTTCAAATGTATGCCAATCTTCCACGGCTGACTGCCTACACGAGAGAGCCTGCGAACATAATCACTTAAAAGCTCATACACAAACATACAAAGAAACACCGTTAACACGTACCTGCATATAGCTAAGTGCATACATATTATATATATACATATATGTATGTATGAAGAACACGAAATTTGTGGCACAATTCATAGAATTGTTAAAAATCGAGAGAAAAGCACAAACACGCTCGCGCCCACTCGCGCGCCGCCGCCACTCAGATCTCCTTCAGCATGTGCGGCACTCCAACGAAACTCATATGTCTCGCCCTAACATGCAATTTGAATTTGAAACTGGCTCGATGTATGCGTTTATGATTAAAGTGAATACCACTTTATAACGGCGTGTCCGTAGTTGAGTTTGTTTGCAGCGTTTGAGGCATGAATAACTCAGCAATGCGGCGCGTTTACAACACAGCAATGACGGGAAGACACGTACGAATGAATGTTGTATGTATATTTATATTTGTATATAGGTATAAGTGTGTCTGCGTGTGTGTGTGCAGCATGATAATGAAGAACGTATCGCATTCTATTTATTATTAATATGGCAATACTACCAAAACAGTCAGAGCATATTGTGTGAAAGCTGGTCTCCACATGCGCAACGGTATCATCTGTATGTACCTTTACATATGCACAAATATTGTATACATATGTATAACGTATATGTATGTGTTTGTGCATAAATATATATACACTTGCGATAATCCTTTCCTGCCCCAGCGCCAGCGCACTGCGCTTTACAAATTGGCATTACACTGCCACACGTGGTTGTTGTTATATTTGGCATTCATATCATTTCATATTTTTCATAAGTGTTACATATTTTACAGTATGCTGATTTTACGAGTGTGTGTTAAACATGCAACAAAGTTGTTAATTAAAAGTGTATATAAATAGTGGCACGAATGCGGCCACATAATGTGAAGTGCAATTTGTTTTTGCTTTTTGGTGGCAATTATCTATATAAATATGCTCTCATATTTGCACATGCAGCCGGCTATACATTTCTGTATAAATATGTATGTGTAAATAATCATAAAAAATGCTCTGTTGCATATTAGGCACACTTACAAACAAATACAAAGACATCTGTGTGGCATGAGCTCAGAGACAGATCCTTGCAACACCTTTAACACGCTCACTGCTTTCTGTGGTGCACTCAGCAAGCACTCAATTTTCCGTTTGAGTTATTAAACAGCACATGGAGCAACTTGAAAGTTTCTTGAACTCGCTGAAGTTGCGAAAAAAATGGAAAAAAAATCCGTACAAACAGCAACAAAGTTAAAAAGATATGGCGCGAGATTATTAAAGTCTTCTGCGAGATTTCAAATAAAACTGTTTTTTTAAAACAAAAAAAAAAAAATTAAACGCAAAATCATTAATAATTTTTTATTTAAGAGAGGCTAAATTCGTGCTCAAGAAAGTAGCTGGAACATTTAGCCTAAAGCAATTGACTTTAACACAACTTTACCAAATTGAGTGGTTTTCCTGGTTCACTGGTAAGAGAAATATCGTGTTTAAAATTTTTCCAAATTCGTTTTCAGTTTCGTAAATATTTCCTTTATTTAACTTCATTTTTAACTAGTCAACCTTACATGAACTCATAAATTTATTGCATACTTTTAGGCCCAATCATATAATATGTAAAAGTTAAAAGCTACACAAAAAGCTTAAACGACGCCAGCAGGAAATTAATGACTTAGAAAAATATAATTATGTACTTTAAGTCATTTCATTCTGCGCGTGTTAAGCTATGTAGATTTAAATGGATGCTATTTTGAGAAGAAATAAAGCGATTTTCGAGGAAAAATCATGTATAAAAGGATGAGCGTTGCCATCGAGAAGCTGTGAAATTTTCCCAACTTTCAGACAATCTGTGAATTCAATCAAAAAAGAACTGAGTCGTATGGGTCAAGTCAATTTTTGATACACTATTCTGATGGGAACACTGATCTAGTGAGACCGTAAGAAATTGAAGTCAGAACAATCACAGTCTGGACTATAAGACGGGTGAGGCAAGTTCCTGTTTTAAAATTGTTTTTTAACCGACCTGTCGATAAGAGTATTGGACGGCAAGATTCATACATGAGTTTTTTGCATTTTAGGTTATCGTCAGGGATCCATTTTTCACCATCATTCACGATCCGGTGCAAAAACGTCTTTCAACGACTCTTGTCTGTAATACATGTGTATGTATGCTACCAATTTTCTTGGTATTAAATGAATTTATATTCTTCTAAACGCTTTGAAATAGCTGCTTGAGTGACTCCCAAAGATTTCGGCAAATTCTTCATGTGTTTGCCAACAATATTCTTCGAAAAATACTTCCAGCCAAAGTTACCATTTTTAAATTATGCAAAACATTTTTGCCATGTTTTCTGAGCTGGAGCATATTCACCATAAAATTTCCCAACGACTTTCGGCTGAGGTTTTCTTCATATTAAAGTAATGAAGAAGAACTTCCGAAAACACGCTTTTTAGACACAATTATGGTAATAATATATTTTAATGTATTTTTGTTGAGACAAGCTGGCCGACAGGGTTAATGCTCGAAAATTCTTGGAAAAAATGCGGCGGCCTAACAGAAGGTTTCAAGACCGGAGCATAGTCTTGTAAGAACCCCAAAGGTGAGTCTAGTGACCGATGTGCAGGAGCATATAAAAATTATGGAGGGAACACTTCACCAGCCTGCTGAATGGCAGTAAAAATATAACGTTAAACCCAATAAAATAATAATATAATATAATAAATAATAATAAAAATTCAAATATCTTGTTGACGCTTCGTACACATGTTTTCTGCTAGTCTTAAAGGATGCGACCACAAACTGAACCACCTGATGAACGACTTTCTTACAATAAATATCAAATATCGACAAAGATGTTAAAGAAAAAATTTCAACAACAGTTCTCTTGATATTTGGCAAATATTGGCTAAAAATGCTGGAAATTGTCTTTTACCCTCGCTCGAATATTTCTTTATAAATATCGGTCAATATGTGATATGTCTAAATTTGAGTGATAACGGGGTGATTTTTTAAGAGCTTGATAACTTTTTTAAAAAAAAAAAACGCATAAAATTTGCAAAATCTCATCGGTTCTTTATTTGAAACGTTAGATTGGTTCATGACATTTACTTTTTTGAAGATAATTTCATTTAAATGTTGACCGCGGCTGCGTCTTAGGTGGTCCATTCGGAAAGTCCAATTTTGGGCAACTTTTTTCGAGCATTTCGGCCGGAATAGCCCGAATTTCTTCGGAAATGTTGTCTTCCAAAGCTGGAATAGTTGCTGGCTTATTTCTGTGTAGACTTTAGACTTGACGTAGCCCCACAAAAAAATAGTCTAAAGGCGTTAAATCGCATGATCTTGGTGGCCAACTTACGGGTCCATTTCTTGAGATGAATTGTTGTCCGAAGTTTTCCCTCAAAATGGCCATAGAATCGCGGAGCTGTGTGGCATGTAGCGCCATCTTGTTGAAACCACATGTCAACCAAGTTCAGTTCTTCCATTTTTGGCAACAAAAAGTTTGTTAGCATCGAACGATAGCGATCGCCATTCACCGTAACGTTGCGTCCAACAGCATCTTTGAAAAAATACGGTCCAATGATTCCACCAGCGTACAAACCACACCAAACAGTGCATTTTTCGGGATGCATGGGCAGTTCTTGAACGGCTTCTGGTTGCTCTTCAACCCCAAATGCGGCAATTTGCTTATTTACGTAGCCATTCAACCAGAAATGAGCCTCATCGCTCATCGGACACGGACGCGAAACACATTTCGAACCGAACACTGATTTTGGTAATAAAATTCAATGATTTGCAAGCGTTGCTCGTTAGTAAGTCTATTCATGATGAAATGTCAAAGCATACTGAGCATCTTTCTCTTTGACACCATGTCTGACATCCCACGTGATCTGTCAAATACTACTGCATGAAAATCCTAACCTCAAAAAAATCACCCGTTATTAATACATATTTTAATAACCTGCGTTTACCAAAAGCCTGTTTAACTGGCAAGAGCTCTCACCTCTTTGAACACTAACAGTACGCTCAAGGATTGTTTGACTTTTTTGCCAATTTAATATTACTTTGTTATCCGACTTCTTGGGTTGTCTGATCACAGCGGTCCAATTTCAAATGGGGAACCAGGAACTACTCCGTTGTTGTTCTACACCGCTAAATAACTGGGATCCTAAGTATATGTGCTTTTTCAATGCGCTTCGCTTAACGTATGGTCAACATAATCCGCCTATTGAGCATACTATTCGCAACGCCATCACCCAGCTTGAGACACAGAATTCATTTTTAGATAATATTCGACCGAACGTTCCGACGTTCAGCACGCAATAAAGAAAATATAGCAGGCTTAGCTGAGAGTGTACACGAAGACCGTGGAGAGTTGATTCGGTGCCGCTCGCAGCAACTCGCACTGACGTATGGAACGACTTTGTACAAATACAGCTTGTCCAAGAGCTGAAGCCGCTCAACCTTTCCAAGCGACATCGCTTCGCTCTATGGGATCTTGAAAAGTACCAAGAAGATCCGACATTTTCGAGCCAAATTTGTGTTCAGTGATGAGGCCCCATCTCTGACTCACTGATTATATAAACAAGTCAAATTGCCACATTTGGAACGACGGGCAACCTGAAGAGATTCAACAGCTGCCATTTCATCCAGAAAAAACAACGGTTTGGTGTGGTTTGTGGGTCGTTGGAATCATGGATGAACATTTCTTCAAAAATGATGCCGGTGAGAGAAACTCGTGATCGCGGCGACATTTAAATTAACAAGAATCCACTTCCTACACATCGAATCGATCAATGGATTTTGAACCGGTCGATTGGCCATTAAGGTATTGTGTACCGGTAAGAAATTTTATTGTGGGGATTCGTAAAGTCGAAAGTTTTATGCAAACAATTCCGCTTCGATTCAGGCCTTTGACCAGAACATCACGCATGTCTTACAGACATTTTCCTGTGGGGATTTGTAAAGTCAAAAGTCTATGCAAACAATTCCGCTTCAATTCAGGCCTTCGACCAGAACATCACGCATGTCTTTCACCAGTTATCACTCGAAATGCTCGAATGAGTCATCGAAGGTTGGACTCAACGGATGGACCATCTGAGACGTACCCGCGGCCATCATTTGAAGGAAGATAATTTTCAAAAAATAAATTCCAAAAATTTGTTGTGTCGTATTTTTTTCTTAAAAAAATGGATAACCTTATAATGTATCCCCCTTTAGCTTGTCAGATTTGATGGCAAAAAGCATATAATTTTTTCATATGTTCCATAGAAAGTGACCTCCAGGTATGTTAGTGTAGAAGAATGAAATCTTTTTGACATTAAACGGTTTCCATATCCTTGAAGTCTGTTTCGTAATGTATTTAGAGGGTAACCTTATCCCATTTTACACTAAATTTATTTAGCTTTCTCATGAACTGAGCAGAGGTTTCTCCTCAAAAAGGAGAATAATACTTTGGCCTCACTTTTTAGTTATGTGATTTTATTAATCAGTAATTTTTCTTCTCGAACTAATCACGCATAGAAAAAAGGTTATTTTTTGGACGCAGAGTGTATTATTATTAAATTATTCAAGTTACATAAAAGCCTGGCAAAGTAGTGCGTAAATAATCAAATTCCAATACCAGAAGTGCGTTGCTCTTAAGCTCTTTTATTCCTGCCAACCATCAGTTAAATTCCTTTTAGCCTTGACAGCTATTTTAAGGAAAAAAGCATTTCGAAATTTCAAAACCAACGCCCATTTCGCAACTGTCGTTAATGGCCGGACCATGGCTCTACATACGGCCTTGCTTAAAATAGCAGCTACTGTGTGCTATTAGCTGACACTTAAAAATCGTCCACGTGCCAGCGACACTGTCAATAACACTGGCAATGACAGTCGACAGCTGACAGGGTCAGTGAGTGCGCCACGCAAATGCGAGTGCCGAGCAAGCGGAGAACCAGCGCCTGCTACCAATTTCAGCTTCAGTTTTCAGTTAAATCAGTGAAATATACGAAATTTCATTAACTCAACTGAGGTCAGCTGCCGAGCACGCATTGCACTGCAGCAGGCAAATTCGTTTTGGGCACAGCGAATGTGATGCTTTGCGCAATCTTCCTTAGGAGTTCGCAACGGCATTTCGGCGTTAAGCAAGTGTCAGCGGAATACAACAAAGCTTTATGGCTGGCATGTTAAGTTGGCCATTTATCAATTGTCGCGCTGTACGATTGTTGGCCTGGTGTCTGCTAGCGCCACCGGCGCAGCTCGAAAAGTGCGAATAATCACGGAAATAGAGCAGCAGTTAGTGCGGGCGAAAGCAGACAGTGAGGTAAGAGTAGGTTTACAATGTATGGGAGCTGCTTACTTTTTGAAATGCTGAGCGCGTAATCTGGCCCAAAACGCGAGACGGATCGAAAAAGCTGCCAATTGACAACTAGTCAGCAAGCAAACAAGCAACTAAGGACGTTCGGGAGCATATGCGATAGAACCATTGCGAATTGATAGCAAATAAAACTTGGGTAATGCGATTCAATTTAAATAGGTGTCACATCTGTGATGGCGGTTCTGCGGGTATCTCTTTATCAAAAAATTATTTTCTTCGTGGAAGTGACTGTCTGCATCACCGATGTAGTTGGTGCGGGAATATTTTCTCCAGAGTTAGGCATAAAACAGTCTTTTAAGTTGCCGAACCACTACAGTATATTTTAAGTTGAGGTCTTTGCTATTCCGAAATCCGCGAAGCTGGCCTATAATGCCACTGCAGGCAATTGCGGAGTCAACATCTAACTAGATAACAAAGCAGTAATCAAAGCGTAACGCATATTGGTCAGAAGTATATTAAAAAGCAGGGCAGCATTGAAAAGTGTTGTCAGAAGCAAGCAACTTCATTTCTGCTGAGTCTCCGTACGGCTAACACCCGAAAAGGTGATCAACATTGGGAAAGCCATGCAGTCTTTATACGACGATCTGCATAGAAGCATGGTATAGGAAATCAAGACCTGATGGAACATGTAACTTGGTTGCAAAACTGCAAAAGTCATGTGAAAAATGGTAGATAGGAAGTACACAAAATTCCTATTGGCACTCGATAGGAGAGACTGTAACAGACTCGGATGATTATAATATTAATTGGTCACGGGTCTGGTGGTGACACACGCCCTTAGAATGGGGCTGACAGATCGAGAAGATTGCCAAAAATATCTAGAGCAAGTTATCAAGACAGCAATGGAGCATCTCTTGTTATGGTACTCGAGGAAATATCGACACTGAGAAAACTTTGTTTGATTTAACGAACAATTTGTTAGTAATCTCTCGGAATTCGAGACTTTTCTATTCCGTGAGGTACCCTAAACAAAATTTAATATCGTCAAAATATGTTGCTAGCCGCGTTTTAATCTATGTAGATAATAATACCTCATTATTGTCAGAATAAAAGCAATTCTTTAACGACATAGTCGCTCGCACACCACAATTTCGACATCAAATTCATTCCCCCTTACGAGTAGTTTTCTTTTAAAGGGTATTCTAACAAGAATGGCGTGATGTTAAAATGAAATAAGACACTCAAATTTGGTCAAAATGAGTTATGGTCTTTTTCTGTTCTGTAGATTTTAACAAAATATAAGCTAAACGGCTAGAATGTTATCTATTGTGCGCTGAAATGATGACTTCGAGCTCCTCAAGCGTTGCCGGTTGGCTGGTGTAAGCCTTTGATTTAATATATTCCCAGCAAAAATAATATACAAGCCTTAAAACGAATGATCATGACGGCCATTTGACTGGATCAGTGTCCCGAAATTAATGATTCGCCAAACTTTGCTTGCAATGTGTGCGGCGCACCGCCTTGTTGAAAAAAAGATATCATCCGCGTTGACTTTATCAAAATACGGGGAGAAAGGGAAAACATCGACCATGGTAACGGCATTTTCTGTCTTATCGTGGAAATAAGTTATAATCTTGGACGATTTTCAAAACGCTGTACTTAACTCCTCGGGACAAATCCGTAAAGAAGCATAGTCGTCACCAGCTGTCAAATAGTCATCCCGATTTGTAGACGTTGACACTACACTTGTACCACTACGATGTACCAACTTTCTAAACATGCCCGGAAAATATATCTTTTGAAGGTTTATAAAAAAGATGGTACCTCCTGAATCAATATATTTTTTTTCCTAGCAATTGACTTATTAAAGAGGTGGCTAGTAAAAAAATTCCATTTAGAAAATCTTGTTATACAGGGTATATTAATTTTGCTTCGAGGTTTGTAGAACCCTGAAGGAGACGTCGAAGACCCTATAATTTGAATTTAAATAATCGACATAATGAGCTCAGTCGATTTAACAATGTCAGTCTGTCTTTTTATATACAAACTATTCCCACATTTTTCGAGATAAATCCACTCGTTCTTTTCTCCCTAAAAAACTACCAATTGGTCGTAGTTCTCGATATCGTACCACTATTGCTTATACAGGGTTTTCCAATATGCGTGATATGATTTCTTAAAAAAACACTAATTTAATGTTTTTTATTTATTTATTTTTTTTTTTTGATCTGAAGCGCTATCGATAAAATTAAGTTCTGAATATAACATTATTCAAATGGCGTCCACGACTTCTTTTGCAGGAACGAATTGAATGCACGCAATAAAAGTACTTTTTCCACTAAATCAATAATGATTTATACAAGGTGCTTTCCAAATGTAAAAAACAGAACAAATGGTTTTTTTCGGCAAAATCAATTATTTTATTCAAAATAGTCTCCTTATGCTTCAATGTTTGTGAGTGTTTTAGCTCGTTACCCGGAATGACCGCCAGTATGCCGGTTGCAAGCCTTTTGAATGGCCTCTGCGGCAGCATAATGCTTCCCTTTCATGTGCAAATGCGTTTTTCCGAAAAGAAAGAAGTCGCACGGTGCCATATCAGGTGAATACGGGGAGTCGTTAACGGTTTAAAATGTCATTTTTGGTCACATAATCGGTCGCAAGCGTCGATCAAACAGAAACACAAATTTACTTACACTTAAAATGCAATAACTTCACTTCCAATTTATGAAATATCATGAAATTCTCACTGGACAATCAATAAAGATACCAGATTCTAATAAAGATATTTCTAACCAGTCGAAATTCAAAAAGTCCTGTTTACTTTGGAACACAACTTGTATAGCTTAGACAAAGTCTGGTTTATTACAAAAGTGCAATGACTACAAAAAAACCCCATATGAGGTTCATAGTTTAATGGTTTTAAATTTCTTTGAAGCCATTCCATGTCACAATTTCTTGAAATAATCAAATTTTCAAACAAATTCAAGGCAAAAATTAAAACATTCACTTGTCCCAATGGCTTCAGTTCTTGAGTGACAACAGTACGAATGCAAACCAAAATCCTTCTCAAACTCCGCCAGGGTTGTGTTTTGAGGCAATCCCTATGCTTCAAAATGTCTTGGAATCGACAAACTAGGGGTCTTCAGCAACATTTGCCTGAACGACAGCAATATTATCATTAATTCGAACGGTTCTTTGGCTTATTGGCACTTAAACATTATTTGAAGAAAAAAATACGTTCGAAACGTATGAAAACTGTATGAAAATTTGCAATTAAAGATTACTGAAACAATGAAAAAAAAGCAAATCGTGGCATAATAAAATTTACTGAAAAAACACTTGGAAGTCATGTCATCCAGGTACATAGCTGCTAACCCAACTGAGCGATCCGAATAAAGTTCTTGTATGGCAAGCTTTTTTCTTTGTTATTATTGTCTTTTTTTAGGTTTTTAAACCCTGAACAGGGTATATTAAGTTTGTCACGAAGTTTATAACACCCAGAAGCAAGCGTCAGAGACCATACATATAAGGTATATGTATACTAATTAAATGATCAGTATGTTGAGCTGAGTCGATTTAGCCATGTTCGTCTGACTGTCCGTCTGTTTACATATATACGAACTAGTCCCTCAGGTTTTAAGATATAGTTTTGAAATTTTGCAAACATAATTTTCTCTTCAATAAGCTGTTTATTTATCGGAACTGTCGATATCGGATCACTATAACATATAGCTGTCATACAAACTGAACGATCGAAATCAAGGTCTTATATGGAAAAACTTTATTCACGAAATTTGGCATGGATTACTGCTTAAGGTAACAATATACTATTTGCAAAAAATATGGTGACATTTGAATTTAAAATGTGGGCGTCGAAGGATTTGGAGAATTATCTTTTTTTAGGTGGGTAGTACTCGTCAGTCACATTTATGTCAAATTTCATGTCAAAATATTCATTAGTGTTTGAGATACGTGTCGTTTTGTGAGCTACTAAAAGTGAGTTTTTCGTTTTTTGCGATGTCGAAATTTGTTTGAGCAAAGAATTTGCATTAAATTTGGTTTACGGAATCAATTTTCTGCTGCGGATACCTTGAGGATGGTCGCAGAAAACCTGGTAATGAGGCTATGTCTAAAAAAAATGTTTACAAGTGGTATAGTGAGTTCCAAGCCGGCCGTGAACGTGTCGAAGACGAAAAGAGCCCAGGGCGACCATCAACCTCAACCCACGAAGCTCACGTTTAACAAATCAATGATTTGGTGTTGAAAAACCTTCAATTAACAATTAGAGATCTTGCTGATGAAGTTGGCATATCAAAAGGATCAGCCAATACCATTTTGAAGGATGTTTTGGGCCTCTAGCGCGTCAAATCTGGACTGGTACCGAAAACATTGAATTTTTTGCAAAAAAAGGGCGTGGCGTTGAAGTGTGTGAAACGATGCTTTCCGATTACCAGCATGAAATACATTATAACTGGCGATGAGACTTGGATCTATGCTTACGAACCCGAAACAACCGATCAATCGAGCGAATATCGTGCCAAAAGAAAGCCGAGACCAAAAAATCGCCCCAAAGTCGCTCAAAAATCAAGGTCATGTTGACTGTTTTCTTCGATTATCGTGGTGTTGTGCAAACAGTCAACAAGGAATATTATTTGAACGTTATGCGTCGTTTGCGTAACGCTATCCACCTAAAAAGGCCGGAAATGTGGAAAGACAATTCTTGGTTTTTACACCACGATAACGTACCATCCCATACTGCCCTCGTAATTCGTGATCATTTCGCCAAAAACTCAACCCATATCGTTCCGCAACCACCGTATTCACCTGATCTGGCGCCGTGCGACTTTTAGCTGTTCACCAATCTCAAAAGACCGCTCCGAGGACACTGTTTTTATACGATAGAGGAGATTCAGGCCGCAGCGAAGACGGAACTGAAGGCTATCCAGGAAAGTGACTACAACCAGTGTTTCGAAGATTCGAAAATTCGTTGGCATAAGCAGGGAATTACTTCTGAAGGAGATAAAATTGATTTGGGAGAATAAATAAAGAATTTCCAAAATAAATAAAATGTCACCTTATTTTTTGGGCACAGAAACAATTGTTCAGATCGGATTACTATAGCATATAGCTTCCATACAAACCGAACACATAGTTACCAACATAAATGCACCTGTGAAGGGTATTTAGCTTCGGTGGCAACCGAAGTTAACGTTTTTTTCTTGTTTTTTAAGTAAATTTTTTTGCAGAATCACATTTTCTGCGAATCTAGAACAAAGTATGTACCTATAACTTGAAGTAATAAAAATGCAGGTCATATTGAAATATCTCAATTTTTACACAAATACTTATTGGCATCAAGAGAGGATGAACAGATGGAGCTCCACAATATTTACTGACTGAGGGTATGCAATATAATGCCGTCTCTCTTAGACCCCATTTTAGTTGATGACGAAATATAAACTATCACAACCTCTTCTCAACATTGTCAGAGAAAGATTCTGTATGCACAAAAATTTCAGGCCGTGCGAAAGCCATTTTCAATGCTCTACAAATGGCGCTAAATTAACAAATGTTGGCGGCAAATAGCAACGCAGGCAGTAAACACGCTTTTGAGGTAATGAAACGCGCAAAGACACTTACGACTCATTACGGCCGCCAGCGAGTCGCAGTTCTTGACTTTAATTTGCATTCGCCATTTATAGACAACCGACTTTTTTACGACGCTGCATAAAATTCAAATCTATGGGCGTTTTTAGTGTCATCTTCAGTTGACTGACGAAGTTTCCCAAAAAGAATCGGAAAGTTGGCAGTCACATCAAACATTCATGCAGATTTACAAATGCTACAAATGTGTGCGTGTACGAGTGTGTGTGTGTGTGTTACAAATAGTGAGCATAAATGGATTTTCTCGTAGGTGCTAAACTTTCACACGCATTTATTTTGGCTGTGATTCAAATGAAAGTGACGCGGCGCTTGTCAATGCATTCGAAAGAATTTCACTGCATTTGCGTGTAATTTATTGGTGAGTCGTAAATACGAGTGCGCAGCGCGCAGCATAAACGCGAGTTGTGGTGCGTGTGCACACGTTTATTTCACCCACGTCACGACATTGTCGCGCTCGGGCACGTAATTTAGAACAATAACACTCGCACTCGCAACCGACCGCGCACCAGAAGGAGGCCAAGTACATGCCAACACTGGAAATGTATAAATATACTTCGAGATACGCGCAGTTAGCTATTACCCGAAGACAAGCGCCAAGGTATATGTGTGCACGTGACAGACAAACGAATGCGCGTCGACTTGCCAAATGTGTTTAGTTGGCTACGTGATTGCACTATGCGAGTATTGGATTTGTTCTCGAGAAAGTTGCCGTTTTAAGGATGCTGATTGTGTAAATGAATGATTTATGTCCATATGTATGCAGTCGAAAATTGGTTTTTCGAAGTATGTATTATTATACTATACTCGCTGGAACAGCTAAAAAAGTGAAGACAAGCTTTGATTGCAATATATAAATGTTAGTTCAGACGATTCAGAGAGAGCGAGTGATTAAGTTAAGGCATTTTATATCATCACTGCTACTATTATTGGCTTTTAATTTTCTTGGACGCTCAACGAACTTTCTCATTTGCTAGAGAGTTTGCGAGAAAGAGTTGCGGCTATTTAAATTGCATTTTACGTTGGAGAGCTCAAGTATAGCGAGAAACTTCAAGTTCCATAAGTCCTTCAAAGAAGCAAACTCCTTAATAAATGCCGAATATTCTCCTTTATAAGTTGGCTTCTACGAATAATTTATTGCACTTGAACCACCTTTTCTTTTTTATTTTAAGATGATATAAACCTTTATAATTCAATATTATGACCATAAATTTAGCTTCACTTGAAGGCTTTGCAATTATGTTTTAAAATATGATTTCGGATAAATGCCATTCGTTGAGACCAATTTTTGCAGCATTTGCAGACGTATGTCAACAATCACGTGCCAAATATTCTCTTCCAAGAGGTCAATCATCGCGCGGTTATCTGTGTAGATAAGCGACTTGACATAACCTAAATCGCGCTATCATTGTGGTCACACCACGTGCAAAAGACGCGAGTTAATGCGCTCACCAAAAGCGTCTGTTGGAACATCAACATTCTCCAACTCTGGCGCGACAATGGCTTGTGGTTATCATCACTCTAAATGCAAAATTTTGCTTATTAATACATATATGTATTCGTGAGAAAAATCGGTATCGAGGAGCAGTCGCCAGCGGTTTTTGGGTATCCCATTCACCGCCTTGATGGTCGACTATAATGAGTGAGATTTTGTAAGCCTGCAAACCAAGATCCTTCCTCAAAATCTTCCAAAAAGTAGTTTTTCGTTACTTTGCTCCACAGCAGCAGTAGTCTCTTCGGTGTGCACGATGCGGCGTTTCTGAGAATGCTTATTAGCCACTAAAGTAAACGTGGTTCGAAACCGAATCATGGAGGCTCGAATTATCGACTCTGCTGGGCAATTACGTCGGCCCTATATTCAAAAATACTAACTACGATAAAAGTATGACCTCAATAAAAACCATACGCCTGAAAAAAAATTATAACTGACTCGAAGAGAGACCCTGGCTTTTCTCTGGCCAAGGACTGTATACTCGACAGATTTCTCCAAGGCTATTTAAAGAATAATGCAAATTGAATGAAAAGTTAAGTTGAAGTTAAAAGAAGGAAATCCTAATTGTACTGCAAATGAATTGTAGGCTAAAATTGGTTCTCAATTTATCCACAGATTAATGAATGGTCTTGAAAGGCAATCAAAAACTTTTAAAATAAAAGTATCCTTCCTTCTTAAAAACTTTCTCCAATAAAAGTTTTTTCTAAACTCACTCAATTTATTTTCGAATCCTCTCGCCCTAAATTAAAATTTTTTTAAAATTTTAAATGTATGGCATTCTTCTATTAATACAATACTACTTAAGTCATTATGAGGCCCATGATGTTTCCTGTTGGTAATCAAAGTAAGCCTTTTCCACCAGCTTCGCAGATTTGATAAAAAACCTAATTTTTTCCACCTCAGGTGAACAATGTCTCTTAAGATGAAGCATTGCTGTCTGAGTATTCGTAAATGTACTGCTCCAGTGCTCATCATTCTTCGCGCTCATGCTTCAGCATGCTCTCCTTTTCGCTAAATCCACTTCACCAGTTTTTTATAGGCTATTTTAAAGTTAGGTGTCAGAGGTAGCTAACCCTGCAATGTTACTAAGTTTCCTTTGCCTGGAAGTATAAGGGTTTTGCACTGTCTACCATATACACTATCCAAAGTACTTTTCTGATATGCTCTGTGCTGCTAATGTTTCAAAATATGAGGTGTTCCTCTAGAGTCCAATTCTTCAAGGTATCATTTAGTACGCTAAATGATCAGTGACAGTTTAGGAAAATTTTAATCTCATCTGCTTTTGGATTCATTACATTTTATACTCTCGCATAAAGTGATAATCGAGATTTTCAATATCGGTCATTTACATATTTTTTTTATTTTGCTGTAAAATTAATTAGATTAGATCAATTTGTGTACTTTGAGTATTGAATTGTATTTTCATTAATAAATATGTATGTATGTATTATATTGAGAAGGCATCAGATGGAATTCAAAATAGCGTTATATTGGAAGAAGGCGTGGTTGTGAACCGATTTCACCCATATTTCGTATATGTCATCAGGCTGTTAAAATATTATAAATATACCGAATTTCATTGAAATCGGTAGAGTATTTCTTGAGATATGGTTTTTTGGTCCATAAGTGGGCGACGCCATTTTCAATTAAAAAAAAAAGTCTGGGTGCAGCTTCCTTCTGCCATTTCCTCCGTAAAATTTAGTGTTTCTGACGTTTTTTTGTTAGTCGGTTAACGCACTTTTAGTGATTTTCAACATAACCTTTGTATGGGAGGTGGGCGTGGTTCTTATCCGATTTCTTCCATTTTTGAATTGTATATGGAAATGCCTGAAGGAAACGACTCTATAGAGTTTGGTTGACACAGCTATAGTAGTTTCCGAGATATGTATAAAAAACTGATTAGGGGACGGAGCCACGCCTACTTTTTCAAAAAAATTACGTCCAAATATGCCCCTTCCTAAAGCGACACTTTGCGCCAAATTTCACTTTAATATCTTTATTTATAGGATTTCGGTTTTCGCCATTTTGTGGGCGTGGCAATGGGCCGATTTTGCCCATCTTCGAACTTAACCTTCATATGGAGCCAAGAAATACGTGTACCAAGTTTCATCATGATATCTCAATTTTTACTCAAGTTACAGCTTGCACGGACGGACGGACAAACGGACGGACAGATGGACATCCGGATTTCAACTCTACTCGTCACCCTGATCACTTTGGTATATATAACCCTATATCTGATTCTTTTAGTTTTAGGACTTACAAAAAACCCTTATGTGAACAAACTATAATACTCTCCTTAGCAATTTATTGCAAATTTCCAAGAAATGCATAATAAAGAAAAATATATTTGGATGTCATTTTTAATAGCAATTGAAAATATAAAATTAAATACACAAGGCCACTGCACGTGCCCAGCCATAAATTTGTACCCAACGCTTGTTTCAAAGATGCAGATTCAAATTTATGTACGATAGGTATAGAAGTTCCTAACTCCAAACAGCCATTGAATGAATACTTTTATGAGCAATATATTTTCCGTTTCTCTGATCTCATATTTAAAACGAGTCTTTGGCAAAATATCAGTAAATAAATGGATTATGTCTAACTAATATAGCTTCAGATAAATTAATGTGAGTGAGGTCAAGAGGAAAAATCTCCACCATCAATCTAACAGTCATCGCGTTTACCTTGTTGAGAGTCATAATTTCGAAGGCGTGGATAATTTCATCTAGCTTGGAACCAGCATTAACTAGAATAACAGTTTTGACCTTGAAATCCAACACATACTCACTTTTATCAATAGGTGTTACTTTGGTCTGAGTAGGCAACGGTAAAGTGAAGTGCAGCCTCGCTGCGCAAAGACCAATTCTACAAGTACCTCATCATTTTCGAAAAAAAGGTTTTGGGTAATATTTGTGGTCCTTTGTGCATTAGCAAAGACGAATACCGCAGTTGGTTGGACGATGAGCTGTACGAGATATATGACGGCATTCAGTGAATCAAGAGACAGCGGCTATGTTGTCTAGATAATGTTATTCGGATGAATGAGAATATTCCAGCTTTGAAAGTATTCGATAAAGTACCCGTTTTCTTCAACAGAGTAAGAGGGAGATCTGCATTCTGTTCGCGATATCAGGTGTAGAAGGACGGATGCCTCTGGTATCCCCAATTGACACCAAATCTGGAAAAGAAGATCGGCTACAACCATATAGGCGATGTCTACGCTTATAAAGAAGATTAAAAAGCAAAAAAGCTTCTCTTGAAGCCTGGAGTTTAGAAAATTAAATTATATCTGATTTTTGAATATAACCAATATATTCATCAAGTATGGTATAGTATCGGCAGATAAACCCATATGGGAATGAAGATGTGAAGAAAAGTACAGAAAATCTATAAAATTGTAATCATTTTATTACCCACTCATGAAGCTGCCTCGTGTACGGTCGGGAACATAGTACTCATAACCTTAACAATACCTTAAGACCTCTTAAGCACTTTTTGATGTAATGACTATTATTATAGGAACACCTCTTGGAACATCAGTAATATACTATAAGTTGTGCTATATACTATAATTTCTTTGGAGAAGTTGATAGACTTACTAAAAGACTGATACTTACAGGAAAGAGGGAATTAAATAATAGAGTGAGTCCATAAAGCTCACCTACCCTTGAGAGCTTACCTGCAGTAAGTAATTTGGTAAATGAAATGGACTGAAAGTCAAAGCATCACGTTTTCGAATACTGAGGTTTCAATCAACTGAGATAATTAAAATTTCAATTCAAAAGCAATTGTGTAGCTCAAGTGACATACTATAAATGACATAAAACATAGTAATTTGATCAAGTCCAGTAATTCATTTAATGGAGCTTGGCTGATACCCCCTTGTAGACTGATGAATCGTTTTAAATTGTTGCTATGTGTGATAAGGTCTTCCTTCTGCCCCTTTCAATCAATAAACCTAGCAGCATTGGGAAGAAAAAACCTCTTCGAATCAGAGTAAGAGGTTAAATAATCTCGATTTTTCCAATCATAAATCAAACCATCGAATACCAATGCAGTCCAAAATCCTCGAACAAGCATAGCGCAATTTGCCAACGCTAAGTGCCCGCAACAGCTGGGCATAAAAAATGCTCGAATATATCACTTTCAGTTCGCATACGCATAAATAGGCAATTGAATAAAGACAACAAAGGCAAATAGGCATGCGTGATTAATTTCCCTTTTTTGTGCGTGTGTGTTGTTTGGCGTTCATTCAAAGCGTTTATTTTCCCTTTTATTTCATTATCAGTTGTTCGTTTCCATTTCTGTAATTTCTCCATTTTCACTCTTTATCGATACATTGGACGCACGCAGCAATGTCACAGCGGCTGTTGTCGTCGCACTTGTCGCCGCTGCGCTGCGGCGACACCGTCATGCAAATGCAGTCAACAGAAATTTAATTAAATTCTAAACACGCAGCTGCTGCCGCAAAGCAATTGTCAGCTGTGAACTGCCACACGCAGCATATTTATGTGCGCTTGTGTAGATATGTATATAGAACACAATATATGTATGTATGTATACATAAGTAGTATAGGTATGTAGGAATATGTAAACACTGGCGAACTTTATCAAAACAGGCGACACCGGCGCCGCCATGCAGCGTGGCACAATGCCACCGAGCAAAGAATGCACAGTGTGCAACATTATTCTGAATATTCATTTGTGCGGTTGTGTATGTGTGAGGAGAGGCAGTAGACGCAGCGATGTACATATACTGACATAGAAGTTTGTGTAAAGGTTTGAAAGTATCTGCCGCTGAGCTGTTGAGCTGTGAACACGCTATAAAGCGATTTTAATTGCATGGTAACACACTCACACACTCTCACACACACAAGCACATTAACCAATATAGTCGTTTAATTCATCATGACATCTTAAGGTACAAAGCAGTTTTTTCTCAGCTTTAATGAAGCTTGATGCGAGTTTGTGGGTGTGGTGTGTGGCAGTTTCGCTGCTTTAATGAAGGCAACAATGAAAATACTTACATACATGCACTATGAGCCTTTTAACAAATAGTGCTGTAAACAATTAAGGTAAGCGTACAACTAATTAACGGTATCAATTAATCACATTTTTATCTACGCAACGAAATCACATTTGAAGACTGAAAAATAAACACTTATACGCACGTGTATGTATGTCTATATGTGCATAAAATATGCGGGTGGTATTAAAAGTTCACTGATTGGAGAGCGTCCCTGCGGCTATAAATACCTAATAATTAAGGTCACATTTTGCTTGATCTAAAGTTTGAACTTTATTGGTAATTAAATTGCTCAAGGCAGGTGCTGAAATTTCAAAATTCCAGAAGAATTCGAAGAACACATCCATTTGTAAACCTGAGTCCATTTCACGTGTGTTGTTATATAACTATCTAACGGGTGCTCCAAGTAGAGATACTTTTTTCAATAGTCTTAATTTGACAGGTCACGCTTGTAAAAATGTCGTGTTACGTTTGTTCAGTTTTTTTTGTTTTGGCACGCTGAACAATAGATATAAATCGTTCACCTTTATAACGAAAATCCCCGTTCTATAAAGAATGTACTTCGCGTGCTTCGCTCAGCTTATAGACAAAATATTCGGCCTACTGAGCGTACAATCACCCATCGTGAGACCCGTTCATTATTTGATAATATTCGACCGAATAGACCACGCCCAGCATGCAGTGAAGAAAATATTGCAGCCGTATCTAACAGTGTACACGAAGACCGTGAAGACTCTATTCCGCGCCATTCACGTATGGAACGACTTGGCGCATTTCACGTCGAGGTTTTTGACTCTACCCAGCGACATCGCTTCGTTGTATGGGCTCTTGAAAAGTTCTAAGAAGACGTTTTCGAACCAAATTTTGTTCAGCGATGAGGCTCATTTCTGGATCAATATGTATGTAAAGAAGCAAAATTGCCGCATTTGAGACGACGACCAACCTGAGAAGGTGCTAGAGCTGCCATTTTATACAGAAAGAACAACGGAAACCTAGCCGCAGTCAACATTTGAAAGATATAAATACCAAAGAATGTTCTTTCGAATGATAGCAAACATTACCCATTAAATTTGACATTTTTGTTTTTTCTTTAAAAAAAAGTGGCGAACCTCGAAACCGTATCAATCCAATGAACTTTACATTTTTAAATACGTATTTTGCCTTTACATTTCAGGACTTAGTAATCCTAGTGTTCCAATCTGGCAACCTTATTGGAAAGTTTAACATTATGAATACTCAGAACTTTTTGATATGCTAGCGCTATTTGTGTTGTTTAGAGTAACTTAAAATATTCTTCTCGACCAAATAATGGAACTACAGATCGGATTAACCCAGCTGCAGTACATGGATGAACTTAGTTATGTTTTAAGCGATGAAGCTCATCAACGAACAGTGTTTATCGATGGTATAGTGAATCCAATTGAAGCCGTAGACGAATTTCGTGAAGATTTTCAAAAATCTGTTAATGTTCCGGAAACTATTGATGCTGTGCACAAACTCATATTGCTCAAAAAAAGGCTTGTGTCAATTCGTAGGTGCTTCGAAACACGTCTACGAAATCGTTAGAGATAATGATGTATGAATTTATGCTTATAAGCCCTAAAATGAAGAGCAGTCAAAAGTATGAGTGTTTCAAGATGAGCTGAATCCAGTTGTTCGTGAACAAAGCTTATTCTAAACTGTCGAAGGAACCGCTTACGCGGTTATAGCCGAGTTAACAACAGCGCGTCAGTCGTTTGTTCTTTTCTCAAGGTGGCACCTATTGGAGATTCTAAGAGAAGCCAGATCCTTTTCCACCTGGTCCTTCCAACGGAGTGGATGTCTTCCTCGTCCTCTGCAGACCCATTTACTTCGCTTCCTTATCCAGTCTGGATAAAGTAGAATCACCATAGCTACGTTTTAAGAAGACCTTCCTCTAGGTGTAGAGCAAAGCGTAGCCAGATATGTCCCCGATAAAGCATGAATGCTAGTTTCATTAGTTGGTTACCAAGGACACTGGCTGCGAAAACGTTGCACAAAAAAACCGTTTGAAAAAATCTGTATGCAAAAATAATGTAGAGTATGGATGCTAAACGAGTTAATTGAAAATGACTTCAAGACCGGATTTCCATATGCGATAGTTACTCAGCCAAAGCTCCGGAAACTTGGTTGGAAAGCTCTTGCTGGTCAAAAATTCCATTCAAGAATAGCTTACGAAAATCGACTTAATCGACTGCTTCAGTTTTTTGAGATTTTCGTTTTGAAATTTCCTATGAAATGACGACAAATTATCGACCCAAACGTTTAAGAGTCGTACCACTCTATGCTTAGCCTTCAAATTACTTTATATCATGTGATTATTAAAACTTTTTCTTTGTTATCAATTCTCGTCTCATATGCTTTACTACATCACTACGAAAAATACTTTTATTACTATAGTTTACTTCCCGTCAGCAAAAATTAGACCTAAATCACCCTCAATATGGATAAATGTGATATAAACTCGGAGCTATAAATAAATTTATTATATTGAGTTGATGCGGAAAACTTTAATCAGAGGATCGAAATTCATTATATTAGAAATGTAGGGTTAAGACGAAGATCTCAGGTACATACGTACTCGAAAACATATTTTCGAGCAATTTTAAAAATATACATATATGTAACTAACAACCTGAATGATATCCGAGGTTTGACAATTAAGTAATGAGACCGATTTTATTGCCGCGCTTGTGGTAAACCTGTGATCTTGAAATTTCCTTTCTCTTTTTCCGACATCCCTCCCTTCTCCATTGATATATGTACCATTGCCCTAGCTTTTTTTGTTCACCTGCTGCATCAAGTTGAGTATACGTGTGTTTGTAGTGCTCGTCACGAAAATGGAAAAACGAAATTTAGAGCAACGCGTCACGATAAAATTGTGCGCCGGATTGTGGGAAAGAGCTTCGAAAACGTACCCAGAAATTGTAAGAATGTAAGGTGATAGCGCTCTTTATCATGGCCAAAGTTCACAATGGTTGTCCCCGCGCGCCCCTCGCGCGAAAGAAGCTCGCATGAGCAAGTCGAAGGTGAAAACGATGATTATTGCCTCTTTTGATAGCCGTGGAAACGTCTACAAAGAATTCGTTCCACCGGGGAAAACTGTGATTCAAGTCTACTATTACCAAGTACTCGAAAAATTACGAAAACGAGTTAACAGGGTGCTCCCGGACATCGCTCGTAACTGGATCCTTCATCACGACAACGCGCCGTGCCACACCGCCCTCAGCGTTCCCAGTATTTGGCCTCTAAAGGGATCGCCGCGTTGCAACAGTCGCCTTATTCGCCCGACATGTCACCCTGTGACTTTTTTTGTTTCCCAAAGCGAAATTGGTGGTCAAAGGAACCCATTTTGAGTCGATAACGGACACCCAGGTGGCCGTGACGAGGATACTCGCGGACATCCCAGTTGAAGCGTTCCAGAAATGTTGCGAAGCATGGAAAACGCGCTGGGATCGCTGTATAGCTGCCCAAGGGGACTATTTTGATGGGGATGGCAGAGTTGTAGAATAATTCTCAAATATACGGTTTTTATGGGATCAGTCTCACTACTTAATTGTCATACCTCGTATTCGCCATACGGCTTGCTAGTGTAACGAAAATGGAAGTGGGGGTAATTTTTGTAAAATATATTAGAAATATGGAGTCCCAAGGCTGTATTGAAGGTTTTTTTTATCAATTTTTGGCAAAGCCACATACTGTTAACAAGCCCCTTGAGGTTCAAATGTTCGAAAATTGTGATATTAGTTATTTGGGGACTAAGGCAAGATTTCACCCGATTTTATCCAGTTTAGACTCAAAAGTAAACTGTTATGAATAAACCACGATCTAGATATGTGAGGTATAAAGGCACACGGAAGTTTGAAAATCTTTGCATTAAGTATGTATCTAAGGGAAGTATTGACCCGACTCAATCCATTTTTGACACTTAACCATTCTACTATCTGGAAAATATTCTGTGTGAATTTCAATTATATACAAGGTCTGTCGCAAAAGAAACAGAACTTTTTAAATAAAACTGTTTCTGGTGGCGCCACCTATTGGTGGGTATATGAAATAAAAAGTTTGATCTCTTGTTGGCATTTCGTAAAAATTTTAAGACAATTAGATAACTACAATCGATCTTATCGATCAAAAAGTGACAGCAGCTTTTGGTCATCGGTCGTAAATGCGTTTTGAACAAAGAGCAAATATTAAATTTTGTTTTAAACTTAGGAAAACGTTTACTGAAATATTTCAAATGATGAAAAAAGTTAATGGTGATCATTACCTATCCCGTAGTAATGTGCATGAGTGGTTTAAGCGATTCCAAGAAGGTCATGAGGACTTCTGTGACGGCCAGATGTCACCGAAAAAAAGTCCCCTTCAGAAGTCAAAAATAAAGACAATGCTGATTTTTACGATTCCGAGGGTATTGTAAACCGAGAGTGCGTCCCATCTGGCCGAGCGATTAATGCTGTATTTTACCTTGGTGTTATGAAGTGTCTTTTGTCACGCATTCGTCGTGCTCGACCACAATACCGTGAGGCAGAGTCTTGGCGCCTATTTGACGATAACGCGCCATGTCATCGGTCGACGCTTGTCACTGATTTTTTGAAACTCCATATTAACCATTAATAACTCACTCTACTCCCCTGATCTGGCACCCTGTGATTTTTACCTATTTGGAAAACTTCATTTGCCCATGAAAGGACACTGGTTTCAGAACATTTCAGCTATTCAAAAGGCGATGACCGATATTCTCAAACACATTCCGAAAAATGACCTTAAGCACTAATTTGAAATGCTAATTGACCGGGCTAAACGCTGTATCAAAGCACAAGGAAACTACTTTGAATAAAAAAATATATGTATCTTTTGAAAAATATTAATTTTTTGTTGTTTTTTAACAATCCTGTTTCTTTTGCGACAGACCTTGTATGTATCTTAGACATTCACGAATATTTTTGGTCAAAAGACGACTATAAACATTGGGTCCAAATAATCAGTACTTGGAGGCTTGAACAGTTTTGGTTCGATTTGGATAATTTTTAGTAATAGGATAGTACACCCCTAAGACACTATTCATGCAATGTTTTGTCCATATCTATTGATTGGTTCTTGATTTCTACAATCGAAAGTAAAAGTTTGAAATGGAAAACGTTTTAAGTAAGTCAATTGGGCACAAAGGAGCGAAAGCATTGCACTTTCAGAGCGCATATGACTTCCTCTTAGTGCCCTCTCGACCTCACCCTGACGACCTGTTTTTCGAATAAAATGCTCTTTCAACTGCATATCAATTGACCGGTCGATATAATTCATTCGTTTGGTTAAATATTCTGTAACAATTGGACCTTTCATCAGCTAACGATTTTGGATTGAAATTTAAGATAGGCAGTACATAACTACTAATTTAATTGCGAGCGATTATAAATTAAAAATGGATCGTGAGAGAGTGTAACGCTTATGCAGCGATTATATATATGTCTTATTGAAGGATTCGTGAATTTGTGATCGAAAATTGAAGATATGCTCGTGAGAAAAGCCTGCACTTTAAATTCTGTAGTTTTGATAACAGACATCTGACAGCCATGATTTTGGTACGGCTTCGAGGGATTTAACACCATTTTTGTAGGGATCATATCACCGCTTAAATAAGCACCAAGTAGTATCCCTAAAGCAAATGTCGAACGCCACTGGAATTCGTAACTCCACAGCCTAATTTTATTTACAAAGGCTTCTATCGGTTATTCAAACACAGTTCATAGGAAATTGTAATACGAAAATTCATGATTTAAATTTGGCAAAATTATCCAAATTAAAATGAATCCGTATACAGTACATTAGAGCCGTAAATAAAGCTTTAAAATAAAACAAACAAGCGTAATTTAACCAACAATACAATAAATTTATGTCTTTTTATGAATTCGCACATTGTCCAAATTCTCTGGTTACAACAATAAAAAAACACAAGTTAAATATACAACTGTATAGAAATCTATGCGCGTCTGTAAAATTACCCAGAAAATGAAAGGCATGCAATGCGCACAACAACAGTTACACAGTAGTTAAACTGAAAAACATCGCCAACAAAAAGTAAATAACGGCAACAAACTCATCGCGCATTAGCGGACAACGCGGCAGCAGCATTTTGCGGTGTAGCATTGTAACAGCTGTCGTTTAATACTGGCAACGCTTAATTGATTCCGCCGGCAAATGCACGGAAAAAACCGCATACTACCACGCACCCACACACACACATGCGGCCGAGCACATAAAAACATGAAAAAGAAAACAATAATAGAATAATTGCCATAAAAGCGCAATGAAACTATTTTGTAAATAGAAATGTGTAAATCAGCGAAAATCTGACGAGTGTGCCAAAAAAGCAGGTCGAATCGCCGGCTAAATGAAAAGCACACACACACATGCGCTCATACATGCATAGCAGTAATAGAGCAGCGCGTTTCTAAACGCTTCACAAATGCTGGTATCAGCATGCGTCGTATTTAAATGGGTCTTATTTGGTAGCAAATGCCATTGAATTGGCCATAATGCCTCAACCAGATGCAACCAGCCCTCGCCCAGCACACCGACTCCGACTGCCAGTCCGGTAGGTGCCAGCGTTTTGGCTATTTATCGCGTTAAGTAGTATGTGGCATCTGCTGGTGCTTTGATGTACGAGCTGCTTCATTAGTAGCCACAGCATAGAATCTATTTGTTTGTGCGTGTGTGTGTGTGTGTGTGTGGTGTGCGCCACATTGGCTAGCAAATAGGATTAGTTACGGATCAGGCAAACGTGCCGGACGAGAGCAAAGAAATTTTCAACTTTCAAACTATATATACACTGCGCTCCATCAGGTTAGCACACCTCAGGCTTAAATAAGTTTTTCTATTTTCTATTAAAATTTCTATTAATAACCCAAAGATTACCCTCCTCCCGGCCAACCGACGCGAGGGGCGCATCCGAATACGTGCGGAATCTGGTGACGCACAGTGTACAGTACATAGATGCATATAGTCAATTGTACCATTGTATCAATGGTCAATGTATTTACCGATTCCAATGAAATTGGCTTATAAATTTTGAAATTGATCCAATTAAAAATATTTCTGATGTCTCGCTTAGAGTCTTGCAAATATTTTAGTGGACAAGAAATAAATGAAATTACTGCCATGCCCACTTTCCATGTGGAGTTAGTTACGGTTATGCTACACCGGTTTGACTTTACTAAATATATCTCATAAGACAATTGTAGAAATAAACGAGAGCAGACAATAATCATACAAACCATCGATATTGCTATTCTAAGAAAACAGCATTTAACCTATTTAGGACTTCGACCTGAAGAAGGTTAAGCTATTGAAATATGAGCTTTATAGAATTTTACAACATGCTATCTTGCAATACGAATTACTATCCCAAATTGAGTTTTTTTAATACATATAGTATTAATTGACCGAAAAGAAACCGGTGATTTTGCATACAAACGGCGTTGACAATTTTTTGAACGGCTTATGACTCTATTATTGCATTTTTGCTTTATTATTTATATTTGTTTGGCGGCAATTTTAATATGGAGCCCACAAAGGAGCATTTTCGTCATATTTTACTTTATTATTTCTGTAAAGGAAAAAATACATCTCAGGTTGCCAAAAGGTTACGTGATGTGTATGGTGACAAAGTCTTAAAAGAAACACTGTGTCAAAGTTGGTTTGTCAAATTCCGTTTGGGAGATTTTTCACTCAAAGACAAGCCACGTTCAGGTCGGCCAAGTGCAGTTGATAATGACGTCATCAAGGCTTTAATCGAGTCGGATCGTCATGTAACTGAGCGTGAGACTGGACCGAAGTTAAATATACCACAATCAACCATACATGATCATACACGACGCCTTGGAATGATAAAAAAACTTGATTTTTGGGTACCACATGAATGGAAAGAAATTCATTTAACAAATCGCTTAAACGTTTATGATATGCATCTTAAACGCAATGAAAATTATCCGTTTTTGAAGCAAATCATAACTGGAAATAAAAAATGGATTCTTTACAATAACATCAATCGAAAACGACATGATGCAAGCATGATGAAGCGCCACAAACCACTCCAAAGGCTGAAATTCACCAAAACAAAATTATGCTGTCAGTTTGGTGGGATTGGAAGGGTGTGGTATATTTTGAGCTGCTTAAAAGGAACCAAACGATTAATTCGAATGTCTAATGTAAGCTACTGGACAAATTGAATACAGCTATCAAGGAGAAGCGACCAGAATTGGTCAATCGTAAAGGTGTCATATTCCACCAGGACATTGCTAGACCGCACACATCTTTGGTCAGTCGCCAAAAACTGAGTGAACTTGGCTGGGAACTTTTGATGCATCCACCATATAGCTCTGACCTTGCACCCTCAGACTACCATTTGCTTCGATCTTTGCAAAACTCTTTGAATGGTAAAACTTTTGATAAGGACGAGGACATAAAATCCCACTTGCATCAGTTTTTTGCAGCTAAAGGTCAGAATTTCTATGAGTGTGGAATAATGAATTTAAAGGAAAGGTGGCGAAAGGTCATCCAACAAAATGGAAAATATATAATTGATTAAAGTTCATTCTAAAACTCAAAAAAATGTTTTTACTTTTTTTGAAAAAATCACCGGTTTCTTTTCGGTCAACCCATATATCGTGCATACATGTAACGAGTTTTCCAATGGAGACTGTTCAAAAGTACACCGATAAGGACGGCAAACGGTGCCATATATTTCCGATATTTTGAAAATTCTCTTTAGTAAGCTTTACCATTTTATCATAGAAAGATATACGATTCAACAGCGAGTCGAATTTATTAAAATATACTACCGAAATTCGGAGCCAGTGGCCTCAACTTTATGAGCGCTACGTCCAATTTATGGTCGAGAATATTGCGGCCGCTAGGCATCAATTGAGGAAGACCCAAATCAGTCGTTCACACGTCGTTCTCAAGTGTTGGGCACTTCTGTGACGTCATTGTGGAAAAGTTTGCTAAAGGATTCTTAAAAGATCAAATTGACAGAAGAACTGAAGCCGGTTGATCGCCAGAATTGTCGTATGTTCGGGAATTGGGCAGAGAAACAATCTGAATATAAGCCGAACATACATTGAAAAATCATCTTCAGCGATTTGGTTGCACCGAATCTGTAATACCTTTCACTAAAAAGGGTAGACCGTTTTCGAGGTTCGCTACTTAACAAAAACACAGAAAATTCAAATTTAGTGGGGAATGTTTATTATCATTCGAAAGGACATTCTTTGGCATTTACTTTCTGAAGACTTCCTCCATCAAATGTTGGTCATGGCTATGTCTCAGATGGTCCATCCGTTGAGTCCAATTTTCGATGATACGTTGGAGCATTTCGACTGGTACCTGGCGAATGACATGCATCATGTTTTGCTCCAAAACCTAAATCGAAGCGATATTGTCCACATATCCTCACCGAAAAAGGACCAACGGTGTAATATCACATTATCTTGGTGGCCAATCAACCGGCCCAAAACGTGACATTATCTGGTCACCGAAGTGCTCTCTCAATAAATATATTAAATGACGGCAGTGTGTGTGAGATATGTCGCCGAGATCACGAGTTTCAATTTCAGACATCAAATAGTCGGTTATCATGGGGCTATAACAGTCGCCATTGCTGGTTACGTTTTCACCGGCATCATTTATGAAGAAATATGAACCGATGATTCCACTGGCCCACAAACTACATCAAACCGTTGTTTTTTCTGAATGAAATAGCAGCTCTTGAACCCCATCAGGTTGATCTTCGTCCGAAATGTGGGGAAGTTCGAGTGACTTCAGTTCTCGCACAAGCTGTATTCATAATGCTTTCAATTTCAGATCTTGACGTAAAATACGCCAACATAGCCATACGTTCCAAACGTCAGCCCGACTTGCTGCGAACGGCGCCGAATCGACTCTCCACGATTTCGTGTACACTCTAAGCTACGGCTAATAGCAGAACCAGTGAAAAACGCTACTGCCTTCCTTCCCTTTCCTTCCTCATCGGCAAAATGTGTGCACAATGAAAAACGTGGTAAAAACGCAGAAATCAGCCATCTTTGTTTGTTTTCATTCGAACAATGTTGCCATTGCCCATTACGCATATATAGTTTTGAACACATCTATGTTTTCAATTACAATTTTTACAATATAAAATATTAAAACTGAAAACAAACTATTAAAAATAGTTTATATATATATATTTTAAGAAACTTTCAAACATATTGAACAGATTGAATTACAAAAGTTGATAATTAATGCAGTATATCGCTATTGGCAACCCTGCGTTTTGAGAGAGCAATCAGCTGCGCCGTTTTTGCGGCAGAAATCCAAACGTCGTGAATTCTCACGTCATCCCACGTCAAAGAGAGAAGGGAGTAGCGTTTTTCACTGTTCAGTTACATTGCGCGCCCATAAGGTAGGTCGTGCCAGCTGACTCGGGCCACGATTTTACGTTTTTCACTGGTTCTGCTATAAGCGGCTTGAGCGAAACGTGCGAAACATTTTCTTTACAGCGCGGGAGTTTTCGTAATAAAGTTGAACGATTTGTAAACGTTGTTCAGCCGAAAGTCTTTCACCAACAAAACTGAACAAATATTACATGGCAGCTTGACAGGACTCACGCGCGATCTCTCAAACAAGACTATTGAAAATAGTAGCTGTACTTGGATCATTAGTTACAACAGATTGCTTGCAAGAAATTTGATCAGTCAGTTTGTATGACAGAAATGCGCTATAGTGACCCGATCTGCAAAATTTCTTCACTGATTGCATCGTTGCTTTGAGTAATAACCCATGCAAAATTTGATAAGAATATCTCGTCAAATTAATAACTTTTCCATACAAGTACTTTATTCCGATCGTTCAGCTTGTGTGGCATTTTTGCATACACGAGTATACTCTGGAAAATTTATTATTGACAACTTTGTTGAACCTTGGCGAGGTTAGTAATTTTTAACTCTCACCAAAGCTAGAAAGAACACATTGTGCACACAAAAATAATCATTTCATGCGAGCGGAAAAATTATTAATTTATAAGAGCTATTATAAATGAATTTCCGCTAATTTAGAACTATATAGAACCGCCAACAATGAATCGATACAATTGTAGAAAGTATGCAGAAATTGCTGAAATGACATTCTCAATGAACATTCTCGTGCCTTTTCAGATTTTCATTTCATTTAATGGAGCTTTCATCTTTTTGCTCTACATTTCACGCCAATCAAATTTATAAGCGAGTGCGCTAGAATTCTACAAATATAATTATGCTATTTCACACAAGCTGATACACACTCTCACATACACACATATTTACATACTTACGTTCACATGTATGTAGATATAAATGGCAAGATGAATTAACAGTTGAACTGGTTAGTTTTTACTTTCTAAAGTAATGAACGTGATGATTAATTGCTGAATGGCTTGGACAATGGCCTGGGCGGAGGGCACGCATTAGCTGCCATGCCAACAGCTGTGCCAAGCGTGCGCGCATAAGCGGCGCATGCGCATGCGTGTCACGTTGTTAGCGCCCGCGCAACGGCAACGGCGAAACGCAGAGCCAGCGAGCAAAAAACAACAACAACAACAAGAAAAAGCAGAACCACACATAAATAAATGAGTTGAAATATTTGTGGCAATAACGATCCGCCGAAAGTGCAAAGCGGTTAAATTGTTTAACGCAGCGCGCATTAAATTCTTGCTGAGCAAAACAAAGGCGGCGAAGCAGAGCAAGAAATGGCCAAAGACACATGTTAAGCATATACAAATATAGAAATTTTGAAATAATTTCTTCCACAATTTGTCGTTCGTTGTTGCTGGCTGTGGCTGCTTTTGCGCTAATTTCTTACAACTACATACATTCTATGTATATGGACTTGTATATCTATGAATGTATGTGTGTAAGTATGTGAAGGCTTGTATTTTATATGTATATACATATTTATAAAGCGTGAAAGCTCTTCAGCATGAATCTTGTTCACACCAACTGTGCCCAGTAATTGCAGTCCATTTATTTCTCGGCCGAAATATAGAACATGCCCACACTCACACGCTAGGAATGTTTTTGTTTGCGTGTGCGCAACATTTAATCTCGATGTCTTTTTTATTTATTTTATTTTTCTTTCGCACTTTAATTGATGAGGCCGAAATTCGCAAAAGGAAAAGTGAAATTGGTGGGATTTGTGGTTTGTCTTCCTGTAATTTTTGAGTACGCAAATAGATCGATCAATCAAAATAAAAAATATTTAAAAGTAAAAGTCACGCAAAGCAATAAAAATAAGAGAGCACTGGGCGCTGACGTAGACTGACATATACAATATAATAAAAGCTTGACGAAATACATAACTGAGCTTTTCAGAAGGAAACATAAAAAATTTCTTCCGAAATACGCAAATGTTTTACACCAGTTCAAGAAATAAACCGTTTTTTTTTTTTTTTTTTTTTTTTTTTTTTTTTTTGTATCCAGTCAATGAACCAGCGAATCGTTTTGAACTCATCATAAATACAGGGTTTGTCGGAAAATCCGAATAGAACTGCTTTTCTTCCGCCGTGACTGTACTTCGAAGCGTGCGCACACCGAGTGGATTCGGTAGGGGGCGTGCCTAGCTAACGAACAAGCGGCTGGCCAGGTGTCTCCGAGCATCTGGAGAGTCAGCACAAATATTTTCGCGCGACGTGTTTCTGAGAGTGGTGCAAGCCGAAAATGCAAGGTTCGTTAAAGCAAAGGTATGCGATTAAATTTTGTGTGAAACTTGGTAAATCTGCGACAGAGACGTTTGGTATGATCAAGCAAGCTTACCCAGATGTTGCTTTAGTAAGAAGTGGTGTGTTTTGGTGGCACCAAGCCTTTTTGGAGGGCTGGGTCTTTTTTGACATCAAAGACATCATCCACCATGAATATGTTCCTCCTGGACAAACCGTCAACGCCAAGTTTTACGTGGAAGTCCTCAAAAGACTCGAACGAAGGGTCAATCAGGTCCGACAAGACATCGCAGCCGATTAAAAGTTGTACCACGACAACGTTCCGGCTCATACCGCCTTTCTTCTGAACAGCTACTTAACCAAGGTCGGCATCCCAACGCTTCCCCAACCACACAAAGCTCTATTTTGAAAGCTTTTAAAGAATTTAAACGATTGATTAAATAAATATTTTTAAATCGACTCATTACTATAACATTTCGGACAAACCTATTCCTATTGCCTTCATTAGTTTACGTAGTTGACTGAATGTTTGAGATTCAAATTGTTTAGCCCATACCTCAAATAGGCGGGACAGCCAAGAATATACCTTCCGATTTACTTCGACTTAGAAGTAAATACTACCGAGACGAGAGTTTCGTTCTTTTCAGATTCATTTCCTTTATTATTTCCTGTGTTTCTGCAGTTGAATTCAACCCATACCTGTTCTATCATTACTGGAGAGGAAATATTTAACTAATGTCATGGCGACGGTCAGTGTGATCAAGGATAATATCGCCGCCGTGCTATGGGAATGCAAAGTGCAAGACATAGATGTGTTAATCCCTAGACCATTCTTAAGCTATGCACCGATTTTAAGTTTTTCAAGCGCCTACAAGATGAGACATCCCAATATATATAGTCTTGTAACTTGTTGCTACACAGAGTATAATAGTTTTGTGCTCTTTACTGTTGTTTGTATCACAAAAAACTAGTCAAATTAAATATAGAGTTATATATATAAAAATTAACAGGAAAAAGAGACAAGTACAAATCCGGCTGACTGTGCGTTCAGCCGTGCAAGCTGTAATCTGAGTAAATATTGAGATATTGACACTCGGTATACATGTTTCTAGGCATCGTAAAGGTAGGTATTGCATATAGGCGTAATCGAACCACTACCATACTTACAAAACGCCATTAAGTAAAAACTTATAAAGTTGCATAGCGAAGCATCAAATTAAGATAAGGAGCTGTAATTTGACATAAGAGATTGCAGTTACATGGGGCATCTGTGGGTTAAAAATTTTGAAAATTGGAAAGTCTAAGTCCAAAAAATACTGTTCAAGCCCCAATACACCTAATATTTGGACCATAGTACCTATAATTGACTTTTTACCGCAAATATATTATTCAAATTCAGGGATAATCCCTTCCTGACAATGGTATGTCTGTATGTACAAAATGAGCTAAATTGGGTCAACACTTTCCTTAGCTTCCTTATACCTAATAGCGGCTGATCCAAGTAAAGATATTTTTTTCAAAGCCGTCATATTATTTTTGCTCAGTATTCTTTGGTATTTCATCATGGAAAGACTTACGCCTGAACAACGACAAAATTGACTTTCTGAACGTACTGTTCGCAATACCATTACCCATCTTGAGACCCAGCTTTCATAATTGTATAATATTCGACCGAATAGATAACGACCGGCATGCAGTAAAGAAAAAATAGCCGACGTAGCTGAGAGTGAAGTCGAAGGCCATGAAAAGTCGATTCGGCGCCGTTCGTAGCAACTCAGATTGACGTATGAAACTACTTGGCACGTTTTTCGTTGAGATCATAAATTGAAATCGTACAAAATATAGCTTATTCAAACACTGAAGGGCTCTTGAAAAGTTCCAAGAAGACCTGATGTTTTCGAGCAAAATTTTGTTCAGCGTTGAGGCCCATTTCTAGTTCAATGCGTGTGCAAACAAGCAAAATTGCAGCATTTAGAACGAAGAACAACCTATAAAGATTCAAGAATTGAAATTTCATTTGATTTGGTATGGTTTGTGGACCGGTAGAATCATAAGTCCATATTTCGGCTATTGAAAAAAGTACTACTACTTGGATCACCCGTTATTTGACATGTTAAAAATATATATATACTCACTCGGAGAACTTCAGATTTATCGGTTTGACCTCCGAACCGTAATACCCTAGGAAATGTGCCGGTTTTTTTTTTATAAACCTGTGGTTTTCAATAAGAAATAGTTTTGTGAGAGTTGATCTTTTTGACTTACAGCCTTGGCCAAAAGTATTAGGCACCCCATTAAATTACAAGTATTCTCAAATGTCAATCAATCAAATCAAAGTTACCACTTCTGTTTGTCTTACATGGGTGTTTAACTGTTGATTAAACGAATAAACTGTGTAATATTTAAAGTCATAGCACTCTGGGTAAGATAAAACTAAAAATTGTCATTTTTAAGACATTCATAAAATATTTTCGCATTTAAAATTTGAAAGTGAAAGTGTAAATTACATTTAGTGAAAAGTTACCAATCTTACAAAAACAGTTCATATTTACCGAAATGCCTAAAAAAAGTGAAATTAGTTACGATGATAGAGTGAGAATTCAAGTTTTAAGTGAAGAAGGTAAGTCTCAGGTTGAGATTGCCAATTTGGTGGGATGTTCGCGGTGCGCGGTCCAATGTGCTATCAGACGATTTGTGGAGACGAAATCCCACAATAATAAACCAAAAAGTGGAAGAAAGCGTCTAACCAGTAAACGAGAAGACCGAATATTTATACGCGAGTCTCTCAAGGATCGCAAAAAATCTTCTTCTGCCCTTGCAGCTGTCCTTTCGGATGAATTTTGTAAACCAGTTAGTGCTCGAACAACTAGAAGAAGACTTCTGGAAGCAGGTTTAAAAGGATGTAAAGCCCGAAAAAAGCCGTGGCTCTCAGAAAAGAATAGGAAAAATCGTTTGGAATGGGCTCGCCGATACCAACATTTCACGGAAGAAGATTGGTCGAATGTTTTGTGGTCTGATGAATCAAACTTCGAGGTAAGCTTAGTTTAGATCGTCTTAAAGAATTAACAGCCATAGCTTGCTCTAGGGTAAGAGCAATTTTGAAGACATAATACAAATCTTATGAAAACATTATTTTTTCTTTTCTCTAGATATTTGGAACACCTGGTGCGACGTTCGTGAGGCGACGGGTTGGGGAAGAATATCATCCAGATTGCGTGGTACCCACTGTTAAGCATGGAGGAGGCAGTATTATGATCTGGGGCTGCATGGCTGCTTATGGTGTCGGCGAAATGTTCGTTTGCGAGGGTCGCATGGACAGTCAAAAGTACATAAATGTATTAGAAGCTGTTTTACTGCCTTCGTTAACGCGCATTTTCGGCGATACTAATTTAGACGGGGTTCAATTTCAACAAGACAATGCTCCTTGTCACAAATCAGCGACTACGATGCGTTGGTTTGAAGATAACAACATTGTTTTGTTAGATTGGCCTGCACAGTCTCCAGATCTTAATCCCATTGAGCACATGTGGGCTATTTTAAAACGCAAGATTAAGGAACACAGTGTAACATCAAAAACTACCTTAAAGAATGCCTTAATTAACGAATGGTACGCTATAAGTGCGGACGAATGTGCAAAGCTTGTACGCAGCATGCCTAAGAGAATTGCTGCCGTTATTAAATCGAAGGGTGAACCTACTAAATATTAATTTTATTACCACTAATTTATTGTATTTTCACAGTTTTACTAATAAAACTTCATTATTTCACTTGTTAATACAAAAAATTCAGTAATTAGTGGGGTGCATAATACTTTTGGCCAAGGCTGTATGTTACTTGATTTGTACTCAGTTTGGTTTGCGATTAAATGATGAACAGGCTTAACCAGGAACAACGTTAAAAATTGCGAAAGTTTCTTACCAAAATAATGGTTTTGCGCGACGAATAGAATGCTGCGTGCAATATTCGGTCCTCATAATAACATAGCAGAGTTGTTAATTCGAACAACCGTATAGCGGTTTTCTACCACTTTCACTCTAGTGGATAATGCTCATTCTCAGAGAGAATACCGAAGGAGACCTGAATGAGTCTATCTGTCATCGGGCGCAACAATTGCCGCTCTGTCCATCCACTTTATAGAAAATTTAGCGAAGGATCTTGGATCACGGGCTTTTAAAATCCAACTCGTACTAAAATTTAAGCCGAAAGACAATCGCACGTTCGGTGATTGGGCTCAAAACGAGATAAGCGATCGGAATTTTAACAAGAAAATTTTTTCAATAATGAAGTTCAGTCTTTTTTGTAAAAGGCAAAAAAATTGATACTTCTTCAAAAGTTATAATTTTGGTATCATTTGGACAATTTTTAGCCTTAAGGTAGTACACCTCAATTTATAATATTCCAGCTTAGCAAATTCGCCTGCGTCAAATAAGAGTTTTACTACATGCCTTAATTTAGTGCTTAGTTATCGCACTCTTAGTGGCGTTTTGTGGGCATGATAGTGCTCCTTTTAAGACCTTCTACGAACTCGTCCTTACTTTTTATCCAAGGAACACGCATACCAAATTTTATCCATATAACGGGTGATTTTTTTGAGGTTAGGATTTTCATGCAGTAGTATTTGACAGATCACGTGGGATGTCAGACATGGTGTCAAAGAGAAAGATGCTCAGTATGCTTTGACATTTCATCATGAATAGACTTACTAACGAGCAACGCTTGCAAATCATTGAATTTTATTACCAAAATCAGTGTTCGGTTCGAAATGTGTTTCGCGTCCGTGTCCGATGAGCGATGAGGCTCATTTCTGGTTGAATGGCTACGTAAATAAGCAAAATTGCCGCATTTGGGGTGAAGAGCAACCAGAAGCCGTTCAAGAACTGCCCATGCATCCCGAAAAATGCACTGTTTGGTGTGGTTTGTACGCTGGTGGAATCATTGGACCGTATTTTTTCAAAGATGCTGTTGGACGCAACGTTACGGTGAATGGCGATCGCTATCGTTCGATGCTAACAAACTTTTTGTTGCCAAAAATGGAAGAACTGAACTTGGTTGACATGTGGTTTCAACAAGATGGCGCTACATGCCACACAGCTCGCGATTCTATGGCCATTTTGAGGGAAAACTTCGGACAACAATTCATCTCAAGAAATGGACCCGTAAGTTGGCCACCAAGATCATGCGATTTAACGCCTTTAGACTATTTTTTGTGGGGCTACGTCAAGTCTAAAGTCTACAGAAATAAGCCAGCAACTATTCCAGCTTTGGAAGACAACATTTCCGAAGAAATTCGGGCTATTCCGGCCGAAATGCTCGAAAAAGTTGCCCAAAATTGGACTTTCCGAATGGACCACCTAAGACGCAGCCGCGGTCAACATTTAAATGAAATTATCTTCAAAAAGTAAATGTCATGAACCAATCTAACGTTTCAAATAAAGAACCGATGAGATTTTGCAAATTTTATGCGTTTTTTTTTTTTAAAAAGTTATCAAGCTCTTAAAAAATCACCCGTTATATAAAAATGAAACCCGTTTTGCGTTGTCACGGCATCACGCGTGAATGACTGGACCGATTTCACTAATTCTTTTTTTGTTGTATTTGTTATTATTGGGAGAAGGTTCTTATGTAAGAAATAATTACGAAAGTTACCGGAAAATCCCTAAAAACAGGCCTTTTTCTTTTATTTAAAAGAAAAATTGTTGAAAATTATTCAGTGAAAACTTTAGGTGTGTTTCAGACGAAGTGATCAATAACAGATTGAAATTTGTTACGAAGACAATAAGAGGTCGCGCTAATATTGGTCAGCGTTCTTTTTGCCATCAACGTATGGTACACCAAGGCACATGAACGAGAACTCCCAGGATGCGATGACATATGTACGTGTGGAACTATGGATAGCGGTCAATCAGCAAGCGATAGTCACGATGTCACAGCACGACTTTTCAAACAACAGCTACGATGTTTGTTGGACTTTATCTTGAAGCAACGTATGTATGTATATATGGTGCAGTCAGATGCTGGATGTACTCTGTTGAGTTGCAAACAAGAGGTTTGTCGAACGCACATATTTTTCTTTGTATGGTGGATGGTGGTTACAGCAGATCAAATTTATGAAATCATTTCTGCGGAGATTCCTGATGCAGAGAAAGATCCAGTATTATACAAAGTAATGAAAACCAATATGGTTTATGGACCTTGCCCACAC
>CM050323.1:16959994-17006524 GCA_027475135.1 Bactrocera correcta
AAAATGCTTCTAGTCGGCGCATTATTTAGTTTCAAATTTTGTTTGTCAATTTATTGAATCACCAAGAAATATTGTTGGCCCCGCCATAAACTTAAGTTGTAACTGTATCAACAAAAACTACCATTGCTTTTAAAATAATATTTTTTTTTTCAAATTTCTGTCAGGACAAATCGAATTCTTATTTAAGGGGTTATTTACAGTTAGAATATTCAAAAAATCAATTTTTTTATTTTCTTTTCTTAATGTATATTTATTTAGGAATACACACAGAAAATTTCATGCCGTTCCGATGAATATTTTGGACGAAAATTCGGCCTTCTACCGTATATAACCTCTGAATGAAGTTTTGTTTTTTCTTTATAAAAACAATTATCTGGCAAAAATACAATTTGCTTAAATTGTAATTTTTTATGCCTTTGCTTACTACACCTAAACCCTTGGTAGTAACATAATTTTTTAAATTTGTAAGTGATTTGAAAATAAATCATTGGAATAAGAGAGACAATAAAACAAAATCCCGTAATTCAACCTAGTAAATTCGCAATTTCATATTTGGCAGCCCTATAAATCTCCTAACACCGAATGTTCACTGCCAACCTTACTATACTTTTAACGAGCACAAAATAAATTTCTTCTTGCGATTTCTCCCAGAAAATTTCCAGAAAAGTTACATCCTTTATAACTCATGACCAACTGGAGAGAATATGCTGATCTTTGATTTGTTATATTCGTGTCTGCTTCGTATACTAGTATAACTGTTAAAATACCGAAAAGCTTCGCTAAAGAATATAGTTGTTGGATTCACTTAGTCAAAAACATTTTCTTGAAGCATATGCAAATATAATATATAGCGGATACTCCAACAGAATATTGAACAAGAATATAAAATGTTTAAAAAACTATTGAATCGATTGGTTAAAAAAAATCCTTTGTTAAAGGGTACCAAGCTCGAGGAAACAACTAAAAATTTATAGTTTTGATGGTTCTTGGGAGCAAAATCAAAAAAGGCAATATCCGAAAGAAGTCATATGAGAAGCCATGTATCAGTTTTGAAATAACAATCTGAAATTTTGGGCTCGTTCTTTTCTACCCAGGAAACTATTCATTTGTAAGAACTATTGAACGATCACATTGCTATGCATATGACGAAAAATTATCCGCAAATTGTAATTAATTCCTCGGCTAAATGATATTAAGAAAAATATTTTGCTAAGTTGGTAGGTCTATCCTCAAAACGCAAGCCTACGAGTGGTACAAAATCTTCAAAGATGGTCGAGAGATCGTTGAAGACATTCCCTTGAGCTGGACGACCTTCGTTCTACTGATGAAAATATTAAAAGAGTCAGGTTTGTATTAGAGAGCTGGCAATAGACCTCGACATCTCTCGCGAGTGAATAATTTTGGGTATGAAACGCGTTCCTACTTGACTCATCCCGATAAAGCTGAATTTTTTCCATTAAGAGTTTCGTAAAATGGTCTATTTGGATATGCTTGATTATGCGAATATCGATACCTCATTCTTAAATAACATTCTAGCTGCCAATGAGACATGGAATTGTGAGGTTGACAGTCAACGATCATCGGAAAGGAGGAAAAAACGATCCGAAACGAATTAAACCACGCCAAAGCCGCTCAAAGAACTCAAAGTGAAGTTCACTGCTTTTTCGATATTCGTGGTTCGGTGTATCATGAATTTCTTACGTAAGGATACACCGTTAATAAGAAGTTCTATTTGACCGTATTGACTCGTTTGCAGTAGAACATCCGTCGAAAACGATCGGTATTGTGGAAGAACAATTTATGGATTTTAAAAGCGACTATTGTAACCGAATTCGAAACCAAAAACGCAAGGAAAACGATCGCTCAACAACGGTATTAAACAGATTTGGCTGCGTATGATTTTTTCTTGTTTCCCAAACTCAAATTACTAATAGAAATAAATAATCATTTTATGACTTTATTAAAAATTTTAAATGGAAAATTGTTACAAAACTCTTAATTGACAACAAACTATTTGGAGCAAATTGAAAAAAATATATAAAATATTAATTTATTTTTAGAAAAATAGCCTTGAATAACAAAATATTTATTGTTAGCTCAATTATTTCCTAAAATAATGCCAAGGTAAATTTTTTTTTACCAAAAGTTATAATTATTGCAGAAAAATAATTTAAAAAAAAATTACTGAACAAGGTATTTCATAAATTTAATTACACTAAATGTGCACAAAAACAGTGAAAATGTTTTATAAACTTTGCTTTCTATAATTGTTTATAAAAACAGTTAAAACAAATACAAGACAATCATTAGTCACAAATTATTCGAAATATTTGTTTGCACTAAATTTGTAAAAAATTTTAGCTGAAATTATTTCAACTAATATTTCATAAATTTTTCAGATTTTCCAAAGCTTTTTATAAGTGAACTATATTAGTAACATTATTATTTATATTAAATGCTGTGTAAGAATAGTAACCAGGCAGTATTAGGAAATGAAGCACATTAACGAATAATAATAAAAAAAATTAAAAAAAATTTTAAAAAGTTGAAAAAAAATTTTGTATTTGAATGAAAAAAATTTAAAATGTTTTAATTCTAAATGAAATTTTTAAAAATAAATTTTAAGTTTCAATTCTTTATAATACTTTATATTTTTTCATTTGTTTCTGCGCACCGAATTTTTGGCATTTAATTGGCAGTTTGCGCTGCAAAATTTTAATTGACTTTAAAGTCAGTTTTTTACATGCGGATTATCATATTTTCCCCCAATTAAAAGCCCACACAAATATCTACACATATTATATATGTGTGTGTGTACATGATTTCCAGCACTAAATAACTCTGACGTTCGCATTTTGTAAAAATAACACAAAGCAAGGTTATGCATTAATTTTTGTTATTTATGGAAAGTATTACTTCAATATTATTTTAGATTAACATTTTTAGTTGTTATCCTTTCATAATCCGTTGGCAAATATTTTTGCTGCAACAAGCCAGCAGCGGCGGCCGCAGCACAGCAAAAGCAAAAGCACAAAAATTCTTTGCCCACAAACAAAAAATAAAAATAATAATAACAAACAAAAACAACAACGCATTGAAAGCATAAAATCAACAAACGCAGCAACAAAAATTGTTGTTGTATAATAAGTTTTTGCAGCTATTTGTTGTTGCTGTTGCATAGTTGTAGTTGTTTTATTTTTACGCTGCTGCTGCATTGTTGGCATAGCAGCAGCGCTATGGTCTAATAAAATTCAATGTCGGGCAGGAGACGCCTGGGCACGGGGTGCGTGCCTCAAGCTGGCAGCTGCAGCACAACTCACCTGTTGCAGCGTTGGACGCACGCTATGCGCTTGCACTTAGCCGAGTTATTTGCTGTTGATGATTTTGTTTTATATTTTGTTGTTGTTGTTGCTGTTTTCTGAGGAAAGCACTTTGGAATTTGTCTTTCGCTGCAAGTTTATCGTTATTTATTTTATATTGTTCTAGGTTTTATACAAAATTATTGTTGTTGTAGTTATTATTTGTTATTTTTTCTACTGCTTGGCGTTAACGCAGTTGTTGTAGCGCAACAAGGATAACGAAGGAGAACAAATTGCTTTGCGTAAATACACTGCGAGTATCTTTAGTTTTAGGCAAGCTGCAGAATTCGTAAGTCACTGCGTCGAAGCTTTTCACTCCGTAATTGTTGTTGGGCTTTCCTTAGCGCAGTTGCTAATTAAAATGTGCAAAAAGGTTCTCGGCAAAAATGTATTTCCTTTCCGTTTCGTTTGAGCTCAATTTTATTGCACGTTATTTTTTACACAAAAAAAAAATCGAAATAATTTGAATTTTAGATTTTTTTTTGTTGCAGGAAAAATGCACTCACTTTTTATGAACACTGTTTACAAAAACAACTACAAGTTCGTTTGCTAAGCTGCAAGTATTCGTTAGAGTAATAATAATATCCTTGCGTTTGGGTCAACGGTCACTCAGTTACCACTTGCGGTTGCCGCATTTTCCGTAAACAAGTACCAAACGCTTTCAGCGAATAAGACAAACTGATTCGTGTGCTTCGTTTGGCTTAAAAGACTTTTAACCACATTAAAGTTGTTTCGTCGATATGCAACGGACCAAGACGCTGGCGCCGACGTCGCCAGCAACAAACAAAACGGCCGCAAGACGGACGGCAAAGACGATCGTACTACACCACAAACAACAACAACAACTACTACAACAGCGCTGGCTTTGACTCTGCAAGACAATATCTTCTACAGCTAGCGAGTCGGGTTAGTAAGTGGTTATGTGTAGCGCCAAAATAAGCGATAAAAAAGTGTAACTAAAAATCAAAGCCACAGCGAGCACGAAAGTACAAAATAGTCATGTAAAAGAAGAGCAAATGCCAAGCAATAAGAATGGAAAGCAATCAAGTGAGACCAGAAAGTGCAGCCACTGAAGAGTTTATGTGTCTTCAGTGGTAATAAGCAAATGACCACAAAAGAACTGCGAGCAAACATTGCCAGCTGTCACGCTTAAGTGGAGTACCAAACACGCTTATCAGCCTAGAGAGCAAAAACAAAAAAAACATAGTGAGAGAGAGAGAGCGAAAAAGTCAGAGAGCATACTAACCCAAAGTGGGCTTGTGAGGCGGCCAAGAATGGTCAAGATGCTTAAGAAACCGGCAAGCATAATGACAATGCGCAAAATAAAACTTTCAGCACAAAGAGTGGCACCGCAAGAGCGCATAGCGGGAAGACATTTAGCGTAAGAGAACTTTAAGTTATGATTGAGCCGCGATCATGTCTAATTTTACTGTTAGCACTTTTGAGTGCCGTTTTATGGCGCTTGAGTTGTCAAAACCGGTTTGGCGTTTGTTGTGAGTGAAGTGCAAAATATGAACTTGAGTGAGTTGTAATGCTTGTAAATATCGCTCAATCTTGTCTGTTAGTTAAAAACCGTTAATTATGCGTGTTTAACGTATACAAATTGGCAATTACTTAATTAAATTATTTGCACTAATTGCCTCTATTTTTTTTGCAAATCAATGGATTGTTCAATATGTTAGCGGTTATGGAGTTTACACTTACCATATATGAAAATGACTGATGGCAGAAAAAGTTTTACATTTTATAATTACTCATAAATACTAATTGCTAATTTAAAATTGAATTAAAATTAAATATTTCATTAACTTTTTGAGCTCTGCTTCAGATGACAACCGTTCATTTGAAAGTTAAGCACACCCCTTGGAAGGCATTGGTTTACAAAACTGCTACAGTACACCCCGCATATAAGAAACCCGCTTATAACAAAAGTCCGTTTATAAGAAACAATTTTGAAACACCTTGGACCACTCAAGTATTTTCATCTAAATAAGACCGCTTAAAGGAAAAACCGCTTACAAAAAAAAAAAACCGATAAAAAAAATTTGTTCCCCTCACGAAATTTATCTGCCCATACAAAAAAAAACCTCTTAAAAGAAATAATTTTCAAAACTTTGTGCTGGCAACGTTATATCTTAAATGTATTAAAATTTGTATCTGTCAACGCTAAAATTTGCTTCACAGCTGTTTTTAAAAAAAGAAAATAATCGAAAAAGCAAGAAATAAAAATTAAAAGAAACGCTTTGCCAATTAAAACAAAAATCAAAATTATGGAAGAAGCAAAAAGCGGCAAAGCCCGCAGCGAAATCTCCAAAAAATATAATATTGAAAGCAGCACGATTTCGAAAATTTTGAAACAATCGAAAGAATTCAGTGAAAAAAGCTATACCTGCTGGAACTTAGAGCAAAAGAGGACACGCACATCAAAATATGAAGCGCTAAACAAATCAATGTCCATTTGGTTCAGGCAAATATTGGAGGCAATCAAATTAGGCATCCTTGATTTTAAGCCTAGCCCAGGCTGGCTGCAAAGATGGAAGAAAAACGAAAATGTGCGTTTAAAAAAACATAACGGCGAAGCTGCTTCCGCGGATAATCAATCGGCTTTAAGCTTCAAGCAAAATTCTCTTCCAGTTTTACTACAGAAGTATTCATTAGAAGATATTTATAGCGCCGACGAGACAAATCTATTTTATAAAGCTCTTCCGACTGGTTGATTTGTCGCGGGAAGCCAAGCCGTAAGTGGACCTAAGACATCAAAAGAGAGAATCACATTGCTCTTTATAACCAATGCGACTGGTACAGACAAATATGCGTATGCCATCGGAAAATATAAAAACCCAAGGTGTTTTCGAGGAAAGATCATTCCTATCCCGTATAAATTTAACAAAAAAGCGTGGCTAGTTGCATCTGGAGAGAAATTATAAAAGAGTTTGATGATAAACTGGCAGCAAAAAATAAAAAGATTCTAGTCCTTATTGATAACGCCTCATGCCACAAATTGGATTTCACACCAAAAAGCATTGAAATTGCATTTTTACTACCGTGTACTACAAGTCTAATTCAACCTTTGGACCTAGGTTTGCTATACCAGCATTTGTCACTTTTAAGTTTCATGTCTTTTTATTTATCATAGGTATTCTTCAGTCTTTCAAATCACATTAGAGAAAGTCTCAAGTTTGCGAATAGATACTAGCAGCAGAAGGTGGATTTATGGCTAATTTCTTAAAAAGCGTAAATATTTTGAGAGTCTTATACATTGTCAAGCCACTTGGTGGCTCGTGACTCCTCAAACAATTCGAAATTGTTTTAAAAAAGCCGGAATTTACGAAGGAACCCCTGCAATGGACTCAAATGATGATATTACCTCAGAGAATATTTATTGTGAAACCAAAAGCCGTGACTCAAATGATGATTTTTGCGAGATTCAAGACAATAACTCTTTTTTCGAAAAATTTAACTTATTTGGAAAAGGAGTACTGTTTTGGGGCTATAAACGAAAATGATATAATAGACGAAATACTAGAAGATGAGAGTGGAGATATTATAGAAGACTCTGCAGATAGTGCAGTGGCACCTAACAGAAAGGAAGCGCTACAAGCCTTGTTTGTATTGAAGCAATATTTAAATGATGATGACAACTTAGTAAATATTTGAGAAAACTCTTTAATGAACTTTTTTATTAAAAATATTGAATGAAATAAATGACATCAAATAAAAGATTTGTTTATGCATGAAATTTGTAAGATATCCGCATATAAGGAACTATTTCTTATAGACGGACTCCGCCTACAAGAAAAACCCGGATATAAGAAAAATTTTAGTGGCATTTTCAAAGTTTCTTATGTGCAGACTATACTAACAAGAAGGACTTTAAGATATCTCAATTCATGCATAACTTAATATACCCCGTTCTTACTACAAAGAAAAGTTTAAATGTGAATCTATACGTAGAATCTGCTTTATTTATCGATTTTCCAGTGAGAATTTCATTATATTTCATTGATTGGATGTGAAGTTATTGCGTTTTGCGTATCAGTATGTTTGTGTTATCGGTGCGAAAATGAATTCATGGAAATGGAATTGAACCTCTCCAAAATATCGATTTTTCGCATTTTAACCGAACATTTGACTATTAAAATCTGCTCAGAATCCTGACCGATTATTTGATCAAAATTCACATTTTAACCATTAACCACTCCCCGTATTCCCCTGATATGGCACAGTGCGACTTCCGCCTTTTTAGAAAAATGCATTTGCCCATGAAAGGAAAGCGTTATGTAGACGCAGAGGCCATTCAAAAGGCTTTCACCGGCATACGAGCTAAAACACTCGTTCGACATGCTTTTGGACCATGAAAAAAGCTGTATTGAAGCAGAAGGAGACTTTTTTGAATAAAATAAATAGATTTTGCCAAAGAAAACATTTGTTCTCTTTTTTAAGTGCGGCTTACCTTGTAGGACCCAACAATCATAAAACACAAAACAACCCTAATTAACATTGTGCACAAAAATTTCCAACCTGTAAATATTTTAAAGATTTTTTTGTTTATATATAATGTTAATTTTCATTCAGTCATAACTGTAAAAATGTAGCACTATTTTAAAACTTGTCAACTGCTCTCACGACTTAATGCCACTTCAACTGCCATTACTGAGAATTCCTTAAATAAACATTTGGTTGCAGGAGACGGAAGAAAATTGCCAACAAATTCATGGAAATATAAAAATAGACTTATTTTTAACTAATCGCTTCGAATTTCTCTTTCCTCTATGAATAAAATTTACCCTTTGTTTGCACACGAAACAATCGCATACCAGTTCCTGGTGACTTCTTCACAACTTCTTGTTAAGAAGAATTCCTTCATTGTGGATATTTATAGATTTACTTACTAAGAACTCTTTGCCAGTGTGAATTTAAAAATATTTGCACAAAAGTTCCGCTTTTGTTGAAATGTACGTTTTAGGATAAGGAGATTTACTGACAGCAAGCAGATTTTATTTTATTTGTTTATTTATTTTAAATATACGGTTGACATATTTTTGACTCCGATTTCTTCAATCAATTATAATTATAAGCATTAGTATTAACGCGCTTTTATAAAGGTTGTCTATTAGGTTTTAAGAAAAACCCTAAAGCAAGTTGACAAAGGGTTTTAGTATAAAATCTCAAATGTGATGAAAAAAGAACGGCGCAGTACAAAAAGACCAGAAATTTAGAAATCTAAAGAAAGGCTTATCGTTTTCAAGCAAGCTAAGCTTTTCATTCAGACATTTTTAACTCTTCAATCGATTTAAAATGCCACCAAAATAAAAATTCTCATATTTTCTCTCAAGAGTTGGTCTTTCGTAAGTTACTTACATCTGCAAAAAGTTTAAGTAGCAATATTCCTTTTCCCCTTTAACTTGGTATTGAACTGCAGGTATAAATATTCTTAATCATTTTCTAAATAAATCTTTAGATATCTTCGTACTTTAAAGTAAGCATGTCAAACTGTGAAAAAGCCAAGAGAAATTGGTATGCGGCTATTGCGTTTACAAACAAAGGGTAAAGCAATTTCAATGGATTTTCCAAGAACAGTATGACGAATAATTGTGAAGCAGTCTAATTTTGCATTTCCTCGAATTTGATATCAAAATTTTCAATAGAAATATTCAGTATGACAGTTGGAAACGTAGGATGCCGCAAACGCATTTGACAGCATTTCAAATAGTGCGATATTTTTGCGGATAAAAATGAATGAAAGTCAAAGAGATATTCATAGAATGAGCAAGACTAGTTGTTATTTCTAATGTCACGAAATGCGTTCTACAAAAAATATAGCTGCCTTTCAGAGAATATATGACTCAGAATCAGACAGCCAATTGACACGAAGAATAATTATGTACTTATAATTTCATGCTTGATGCTGCTTCTACAATCTTACAATCCGCTCCAGTGTTTACTACAAGACGTACATAATTGACTTGACAGGTGAAGGCGGTCCTCCACTGGAACTTTTGAAATCGACAAGAACTTTGTTAGAATTATTATTGGCAGTAATAAAATTGAAAACCCAGTGTAAGAGGAGGGGACTATTATTTAGGAAAAATTGTAGTGGCGAATTTAAACTACCAATAAGTTTGATAAACCCAGAAGGAAAAGTCGGTCATATATACATGATATAAGCTTGAATAGCTCTGCTGATTTAACCTTGTCCACGTGAGAGCATGTCTTAACCGAATCAACTAACAAGCTAGTATAAAGTTAGGAATTTTATTTGGCATCTATTATGTATAAGTCCGAATTGAGACCCCGAATCATTTTTACATTTAGTTTTGGAAGTTTCAGCTATCACACGATTCAGATGGAAGACGCAGTGACTAACCTTAGGAAATGAAGGCTATGAATGATGACTGGTTTGGCAACTTTTGTGCTTATATTAGGTTGTCAAAAAAGTCTTGCGGTATTTATATTGAATCAATTCGTGTGGCACCCATACATCGAGCTTCTTAGTGACTCCAAGCTTCTTCAAATGGTTTATAACGGTTTGATGACTACTATGCCGGTCTCTTTCGACCAATTCAGCGATTTTATCGCAATTTTCGACGATAGGAACGAAAACGTTGTAACCATCTTTGTGCGGTGGAAATGGAAACTGTATTGGGTCCATAAACTGTACAAATTTTATTGGCGGCTTGAGATGCATTTTTGCCTTTATCGTAGTAGTACTGTAAAATATGCCGTATTTTCTCTTTATTTTGCTCCATGTTTGCGACTCTATAACTCACGAACGACTTAAAAAAAACGACAAACGAACTCTTAATAAACCCATTCATTGGTGCGATGTGTGGGAATGTGTCTTGTTGAAAACAAATGTCCCCGAGATCACAAGCTTTATTTCCAGGCATCAAATAGTCGCTTATCTTGGCGACCGGCATCATTTTTGAAGAAATATGGACTGATGATTGCACCAGCCTACAAACCTCAACAAGCCGTTGTTTTTCTGGATGGGATAGCAGCTCTTGAATCTCTTCAGGTTGCTCTTCATCCCAACTGGAGCAATTTCGCTTGTTTACATACGCAATGAGCCAGAAAGGGGGCTCATCGATGAACAGAATTTGGCCTGAAAACGTCAGATCTTCCTGAAACTTTTCAAAAGCCCATAGAGCGAAGCGAAGTCGCTTGGGAAGGTCGGTCGGATTCAGTTCTTGCACAATGTGTATTTTGTATGCCTTCAATTTTAGATCTCGACTTAAAATGCGCTTAGAGAAAATTATGAGATAGGGGTTTCAACAATTTAAAGGCATATTTTGTAGTAAACCCCATTTCGATATTTCCATTGGTTTTTGACTTTGCTATTGCAGAAAAAAAATCGGATAAAATTTTACACAATAGGCGCTTCAATACTTAAAAGAGTTTCACTCGTCAAATTTGGATCTAATTGACAAGATGCTGAGGTATGAATATTTGTCGGAAATTGGGAATGAATTTTCAATCAGAACTTCGTATCATACCCATATATTGGGAATAAAATATTATGTGCCGGTAAAATCTGCCCTAAAATTTATGTTAAGCCTCTACCACTAAAACCGTAAAGAAAGCATTTAATTTTAGATATATTTTTACCAGTATGAAGTTAGAAATTTAGATTCTTATAAATACTATACAAATCGTTGTTTAGGTTCACTTACATGTATTAACTTAATAAAACCCGTGGAAAAAAGGAAGGTTCTTCAATGCTTAACACAAGCGGCCGAACTCAAGCCTAATTCTAAAATTTTAGCTGTCCGATTTGGCTTGATTTGGATCATTGGATGCCCTGAAAAATTGGACGGTGTTAACTAGATGAATATTACTAGCATCCGTGCTTGCTCTACAGTTTGCCAATTTCCCTTTTATCATGTTTCTGAAGAGGACATCACAGACGCAATTACACTCTTACAATCGCCACCAAGTTGACAAAGAACCATAATATCCATAAAGTGCACATATCGACATGCTATCATTACATTAAGTAATTTTCTTACATCATCAAATGAATTTAATACTTCTCCACCCATCAAACGAACGTGAAACAGATTGCAAAATTGACGCTCATCGTTATTTAATCATACAACTCAGTTAATTAATCATAACACAATCATTGCGAACTCATCTCAATTTGTAGATGGCATATGCGCTTCTTCTTCTTTTCGCACATTCATTTGAATCGCATATTCTTTTTGCCATTAACGATGCGACAGGCAGACAGTAAACATTAACTAATTGCTTAATTACGTACACCAACACATTGCCAAGTCACAACCGTTGACAGCAAAACACAAATCTGAAAAAAATAGAAAACAGCAAAACCAATTGCAGACTTCGCAGGTCCAATGGCCAACAGTGACATTTATTAGCTGGCTAAATTATTAGCAAATATTATGCGAATTTAGTATCGACGGCAAACCGTTAGCTTAGCGGCGTTAAACCTTCTTAAGCAAAGTGTAAACAACATCAACTAATCAGCAGCGCTGCTTGGCTAACGCAGCGCGTGGCACAAGCGAACGTCCTTGTGCCGCTGCATGCAACACGGGGCGGACAGGCCAGTCAACCAAGTCAACCGAGCAATAATGCAGAGTTAAATACTTCCAGACATACATACATACATAGGTACATACATACTGCCATACATATGCACATATATTATATGTTGTTGTGTATGTGTGCGCATTAGCTTTGGCAGCAGACGCACACCCGCGTTTACGTGTTTGGGAATGTAGGTGATGATGTTTGTTGTTATTGTTGCTGTTGTTGCATGAGTAGTGTACGACCGTTTACGCCCAAAGCGGCCCAGTTAGGTGGACAACCGGCAACATTTGCATAATATGCATATTTCCACTTGTACACGTGTGTGTGTGTATGTGTATGAGGTGGTTGCATAATATTGCTTAGTGAATTCTAAAACGTTAATTTGCATGTTGCCACAGCGCCAACCAAATTGAAATTTCGCAAAATAAAAATACAGAAAAATAAATTTAAAAATTTTTAATTTGCATAAGCATTTCTTGTACAAAAAAATATTATTAAACAACATTGCATTTTGTGTATGATTTAATTAAATATTTTTTAACGCTTGGCAACACTACTGACTTGCTGACTTCTGCCATTGCCCTCGCTGTGTGATAACAGGCGCAAGCAAAGTCAACACTGTTGTAACCAAATTGCATGTGACGACTTTGATTGCTGTGACTTGCCTTCTTATTGCTTTACTTGTTGTTTTTGTTGTTGTCGTTGTTATTGTCTGTTGCAATTGCCTAGCGCCGGAATCTAGTGTCAATAGCTGTTGCTGTTACATCGCGTTGTTAACGCCAATGTTAATGCTCCGAATGATGTTGTTTTGTTGTTGTTGCGTGTCACGCTTTTTGACAGTGGGTCAAAATGTTGAGTGCAAATGCCGTTGCCATTACGACATATTGCAACATTGTGGCGATTTTCAAGTAATTTTGTTAGAATATTACATCAGTTAGAAGAGGATTGCCGAGTAGTTTTTGTATATGTAGAGATAATCGGTTGCCGTATTCGAAACAATGATAACATTCATATTTGTGCTAATTTTCTGGATGTATCTTTAGGATACTTTTTGCATGCTTCTACTCCATTTTTTCAGTTATACTTCAAAAAGCGTGAAGGTCTGCAAGTTGCCTCATTTGCTCTTGGGATAGACTCCTGTTTCTGGATACTGATCTACTATATTTTTCATAAAATGCCCTGAGTTGATTCCAAAATTTGTGTAACAGCCTCTTTAGGTTAAAATATATGGTTAGAATATTTGCATGGAGCTGAAGCTGTTCTACTTGCTTTTGTCAAGCTTTTGCACTTCAGAATTCCAGGAATAGGGATGACATTAGTAGTTCTTCATCACATTTTTTTAAGTCGAATATAAGTGAATTGCAAGTGTGTACTTAGAACATGACCTGAGTGTTAAAATGACGGTACTCAGAGTACTAAAGTCTCATATCACAGTGTTCCACTTATCACCATTCTTCTTCTTAAAAATAAAATTATCGGAATCTAAACGATGATTTACATTTCCATATAAAAAAAAGATTTTTTTTTCAAAGCAACAAATTAAAGAATATATTACCTTTGGAGATAGTTAAGAGGGGAGATAGGCTTATTCGTGCAACAACGTCATATTTCATTATGAAACGTCATAACTATTTTTAAAATCCTATTGGTATATTATAGGATGATATTTGAAAAATATTCTGCTAAATTTTCGTCCAGAAATATTAAAGAATGTGGCAATGGCAGTAGTGACGCTGGAAATCCTACGGAAAAAAGTTGAGTTAGGTTGCTCCTATAATAACTTGGTATTGAATATAATTTATAATATTTCTCTACGACAATAGAAAGGTTAATAAACATCAGTTGACGAATATAAGTAGCAACATTATATTGTATAAGAGTAAATTTCTTTAAATATTCCGGTTTGATTCAATTTGATTTCTTGGATTTTAATACCAGATTAATATGAAGAATTAAAGACTTAAGAATATATTCATTGCAAAATAAAACCAAGACGTAAGTAAATTTATCGTAAATTATTTGTAAAAAGTGCTTTGGATAATTCAGATTTCAGATATGTATATGGCACCCAGCTTAGTTAGTTTTCTATTGAAGACCTGCTACAATATAAAAAGAATCCACTTTGAAGCACTTAAGAGCAATATCTGGGAAAACTCATGGACCGTATGGGCTTTAATGACTTAAGATAAGGTTAATATATGCAAATTATGATTATAGTTTTATGGTTGAAAAGCATACTTTTCCGATGGATGTCTTTGAGCAGCTTATTAACCTTGTAGGAGGTGTGTTCAAAAAGTATCGCGAATTTTGTGTTTTTTCAAAAATTATTTATTTATTCATGAATATCTATTTTGTCCCCTTCAAGGTAATCCCCGTGAGGTATTATACACTTGTGCCAACGGTTTTTTCAATCTTCGAAGCACTTCAAAAAATCAATCAAATCGATGCCGTCTTTATCTCGTCAAGAGAAGCGTAACGTCATCTTTTCATGGGCCTCTACAGTTTAGGGAACAAGAAAAAGTCACAGGGAGCCAGATCTGGGGAATACGGTGGCTGCGGCATCATTAGTGTGTTGTTTTTGGCCAAAAAGTCGGGCACAAGCAACGATGTGTGTGAGCAGGGGCGTTATCGTGGTGCAAAAGCCAATTATTGTTCATCCACAAATCCGCATAACTTGCAGGTAATATTCCTTATTGACCATTCTTCCCTGTGGCAAGAACTCATGATGCACCACGCACCTGCAATCGAAGAAAACTCTCAGTTACGATTCGCGATACTTTTTGAACACATTACAAAGAGAAGTGCTTGCCATTGACACCTGCTGGCTTAAATAAATTCCAGCCAAGAGGCTCAATTTTCGACTACTTTTTACAGCAGTAGGTATCATCTTCGATGCGCACTGCATGGCGTCTCTGAGGCGGTGCATTATCCACTAAAGTCAAAGTGATACAAAACTGATTCATGGTGGTTCGCGCGACCCGATCCATAATTTTGGTAATACCTTTGCACGATTTTCTTACCACCAAATATCGGAGAAACTTTTGTTGTCAATCACAGTAATGACTATTTTCGATATTCACTCATTATTGATACTACCATTGATTATTGTCAAATTTATATGATACTAGTGGATCTGGCCACGCTTTGCTGTAGTATTCATATAAAAACTATTCAATAATTCAAGGGATTGTACTCAAGGTTTAATTTTGAATATGTTCATTCAAATAAATTTCATTCGAAAAATTAACGAATTTCAAGCTGCTTTCTCAGTGCCTGGTTAACAGCGTTTCTGTCAAGTTAATAAAGTTATCCGCTTAATATATTGTCCTTAATAAACGTCAACAATAACCTTGGATAACTGAGGTGTCCGCTTAATAGGGCGGTAATTTAAGAGAGCTATCACTGTATTCTTCATTTATGAATTGTTTTAACTCTCCTATGTTCTAAGTTGGTTCAAACTAAACACAGTGCGCTAAATTTTTCTAAAATCGGTTAAGTAGTTTAGGAGTCCATCGCGGACAAAAAACGTGACACGTCCTTTTTATATATAAAGATAAAACTATCCTTAACAAAAATTTATCCCAATTTGAAAATTATAAATTTCATTAATTTTTGGACGAATAATATGTCTAACATAATGCTTTCGCTTACAGCTGTAGTTGGATATATGCATACATATGTCCTACAACATCAATAAAAACGGCGAAGACTCTTATAACTTATATATTGAATATACTATATATGAAGATTCGTCTCATCAATCGTTAAATTAGCTTAAATGGCTATGGCTAATTATATTATTGCTTGAATTATCCTTTATTCAGTCAAATACATTGGTAGACTCTTAACTGCGCTCTTACTTTTACAAATTTTCGAATCACTGGAGCGCGAACTGCAGGGTTGAAATTGGTCATGAAATATTCGGAATCTGAAACTTTTAACAACTTTTTAATTTTTTAAACGTTTTCAAATGTCACCTTAGAATTGGTTCGTGAAAAGCAATATATTTCTCAAGTTTGATTGGATAAACTCAATCTTTTATCGATCGAAACATCTAATGTTTTTATAATAATTATTCGACTCCACCCGATTTTAATCATTCCCTACTTATTGTAATTATTATTCTAGAATATTTATTTTATAATATAATTAATTTAATTTTAATGAAATATTTATTTTTCACATCGTCAAAATTAATTTCAAATTTAGAGTCTTTTATTACAATGTCTTTCTACAAATATATTAAAATATTAATATTAATATTAATATTAAAACCTTCCAACAGTCTATTGAAGTATTATAATATAATTATTTACAGTAATAAACACATAAGTGAATCGATTACAAAGTTGTTCAAATAGACAAAATGTTGAAATCTCCAAAAAGTGAATAGTGAGTCTCAATTACTGAGATAATTAATCAAAATCTGCAGATGTACCGATTTCGCAAGCGATGATGAAATCTGAGAATATTTCGGCGCAGCAAATTCATTAAAAAACACCGTTATTTTTGGCCACACACATTACAGCTGCCAAAGCGATAGTTGAACAGGGTTGAGCTGGACGGTCAGACTATAACCCGCAGATATTTAATAGCACACGCCTAACCTAATGTCAAAGCCCAGTCATGTGAATTAGTGACTACTAGGCTTGATCGTAAGCGCACGAAGTCGCACAAAAGCCTAACTAAGTTAAGTAATGTGAGCGTCCACAGAAATATCCGCAGTTTTTCATTTGTGATCGCTTCGCTTCCGCCAGCTAATTGTTTGCTAACCAATTCAGTGGTTACACATGCGAGTATGTTGTTGTAATAGATTTTGCTATTATTCATGCTACCTGTAGGTTAGGCTTGCCTCTTCATAATGTTGTTTTTGTTGCATGCAGCAAATCGCATGTAAATGTTTTATCACTTGATTTTCATTCTCTTTATGGTTGAGGTGCTACTACGTAATTGCCACGTAATTAATTGTAAGGTGTGTTGGCGATTTGTATGCGTTTTCGTATGCATCTTTATATTCGACTTTGTTGCGCGGCATATGCAACTGTAATTGCTGTTATTGTGTAATGAAGAGAACACTATTGGACGCAATTGCCTCACCTTTGAAGTGAATGGCGTTTTTACGTTTCTAATTACACATCAAAGATAATTTCTATTGACTTGGTACAAAATCGAAATGTTTGGTAAATCCTTAGAACTTCTTTGGCATAAATATTTGGTATGCATTTTGGTTCGGTCTGTACAACCGAAAGAGCACTTTATTCAAGTGTTTCTAATGCATAAAGTGCCGAACAAACTCTTCAAAAACAAGTCGGAGATCGCATGAAAATCTTATGAACTATTGAGAAATTCACCGCAGCTTATTGCTTTATAGCAGAGTAGGCTTCCCTAAAACTCCGCAATTGACCTTATTGTAAAATGTTACTACACAAATCGAATGAAATGAACGCTTGAAAATTATATATAAATTTTTGCCGACTTTATTTTATTGCTGACCAATTTATCCTCTCTAAAAACTCAAGGTTGAAGTACAACATTTTGTAGCTAAAACCTCAAAAGGTGAAATGGGAGTTGCTATCTAGGCTTCCTCGATCAATATATGAACATGTAGACTAATTGTGGAGATAAAATGGGTGGTTCTGCAACTCTCTAACATCCAAATGAAATGAACAACACTACCCATCTTGATCGCTTTTAAATTGACGGAGTAGATTTTCTGTTTTATTATAATTGAAAACGTGGTAAATTTGTTTGTGCCCATCGTCTTCAGCAACTGGATTTGGAGTGCCCTTATTCATGAACGTGTGGAAAATTATATTTGATATGTTTAGAGTTTCAGTTGTCTCGGTAAGCTTTATTTTATATGCATTCGAATTCACTTTAATTAACTCTTTTTGATCTCCTCGTTCATAATGGCCACTTTTTTGACCTTTTCTGAGTTCACACATTTCGATGTTAATAAGTATAAACTGCAACTATAACCAAAAAATATTAAAACTTTGTTCATAAATTTAAATTGATTTTTCAAAATGTATGTCGTCCCTCTTAAGAGGGTATTCTAGTCTAGAAATCAAATTTTGGGCAGTTTTTTGAGTTTTATTAAACAAAAAAAAAATATTTTTACCATCCACTTTTTTATGGTGATTTTATTGATATCTTAAGAATACAGAAAAAAAAAATTACAAAAAAATATTAAAAATTTCAATGACATTGATCCTGACTCTCCTGATGGTTAAAAAAAAATCAAAAGAAATTCTTAATCAGTAATAATGCTGTTATAGTCCCGAAAAATAGTTTCGAGAAAAACGCGTTTAAAAAATTCGATACGGCCTAACCGGGCTAGGTACTACTCACTAAAGTAACTGTAGCTCTTAAAATAACTTTAGTTTTTAAAAATTCTTTGGAGGTTATGTTCTTAAGGTTCTAAACTTTAAATATGTGAAGAAAAAAAAATCGAAGTTTTCAAAATTCTAGAGTAGAATACCCTCTTAATGTCATTGTGCTGCTTAACTTCAAATATAGGCCATTTTCTCTTTTAGGATATGTCTGGCACTTTGTGATAGAGTATTACAGAAACTTAGTGGTGGTCTTTATGCAATTTAGTATTATTTGAAAACAATGAAATTAATCGATTTTCTTACATTAATTGCAATTATTTTTTTATATCTTGCAATTAATCATTTGATTATTTAATCGATTAAAAAAAAAATTGCCATCCCTAGGCACGATATTGGTTGACAACTTGGTGAAAAACTTACGAAGAATCAGCTTAGTATGCAGCGGTACCTTATGGCTGTGTGGCTCTGGGAGATCAGAAGAAATTTGATTCGCACTATACCTCGATAATTGAAGATAACTGTCCACATACCCTTGATTTTTGATCTGCTTTGATGTGTTTATTGTGTGTGACATAGGATACCTTTTATCTCCTTACGTCAAAATTTAATACAACTCATAAAATCAAAAATTATATTTTAAATCATAAACATTTATTCAAAATTCATATTTGTAGGAATCATTTGAATATATGCGTACAATTTTAAACAGAGTCTTCTCAAAAATAATACAATTGCTAAATATTTGGAATAGAAGAAAAGAACTGCAACCAAATACGCAGTGCATACGCATCCCAAAAGACGCATATCATAACCTTCAAATTCAAATTTTTCAAAGCTTTGAGTAACGCTATTTTTTTAAATGTTGGAGTAATCTAATTTGTTAATCGTGGACTCAATAAAAACGAAATTCCGAACACCAGATGCTGCTTTACAGCCCTAGACCCTAACCGATCCTCCATCGCCCTTTATGGTGTTGGTAACACACTTATCATTAAAGGCTTTATTTTTGGATTGCCAAATTTTACGAGGTTGTTTCGATTCAAATATTTCGAATTTGCTTTCGTCCGTATAAAAAATGTTTTCCTAGAAGTTTTCAGCCTGATTTGTATATTTTTTTGCAAATTCCAAGTTCATCTGTTGATTCGCCTTTGATGCATAGGGCATTTGGCGTAGTACTCGTCCATGCAAATCGCTTTTGTGCAACGTTCTCCTGATTGTACTGGCATTTACTGGTTTACCCGATATCTTCCCTATATTTTTTGTTATTTAAACAGCGTTTGAAGCTGGATTTGTTTTTACTTCCCGTACTATTGATGGTGTAAGTAAGGTGCTTTGGTCGGCCCCGTGCTAACAAATTTTCAACAGTCTGATGTTTACATGTTTATCAATAATTTTTTTTATTGTGCAATAGTGTCTTCCAACTATTTCTCGGATTTCCCGACAAGATTTGCCTTTTTTATGCAAATCTAATAAGATTTTTTAACCGTTTCATTGGTTGTTCGCTTACCCATTACATATTTTGTATATATTTCAACGATTTAACCTCAAAAAATACTCTTGTAGTTGAATATCAGCTATCGGCAAAACCTATCACAAATCTGCTAAAAGGTTTTATGTTCTATTTTCGATTTTCATATTTTTCGTGATTGTCTAAAAATAAGAGATTCGCGGTGGTTTTGCCTTCGATCCGACAAAAGAAGGACATTCAATAAAGAAGTGTTGAGAACATTATATGTGGTTAATAATAACAATAACGATTTTATTTCCAAATCTTGTTGGGTAATAATTTATTCCCTTTACTTGGAATCTCAATTTCTAGGGTAACACTTGTAAATTGCTTTTTTGGAATGAGAGAGTCGCCTCACAAACTGAGAATTCGGTTCAAGCTAGTTGAAAATTATTCTTATGAATTATTTCCTTACGCTGTAGATCTCTCCACCATTCATTTCGTATATTCTTTGGTATTCAGTTACTAAAACAGCGTAATGATTGCAGAAGTAAACTCGGCCTCGCTACAGTAATAGTAGAATTTTTAAGTAACAAGCGAAACGAAATGGTACCGTAATATAGTAGTATATTTTCGTACACTGCTGTTAGTAGTTGCTCAATAAAAGTACATTAACTGTACAAGGCAAATCGTCGATCGTTAGAAAGTCCATCAATCATTTGATGGCTATAAATAGAACCCCGTACAACGTCAACAAATGGCCAATCATGAAGCATAGGCGTAAGCGATTACATCGATGGTTCGTAGTTTTGGCTAAAGCTCTTGATTTAGTATAATCTTGGAAGCACGAGTAAAACATGTTTGCGAAAAAATCGCCACTCTATAGGCAAAAGCTTAAAAAACTAAACAAAGAAAAGATTAAAGCGGCAAAAATTCAGCCAAAATAATTCTTCTTGAACTATCGTAACTGAACTCATAAGTGTGAAAGATAGCAACAGATTCAATTTGAAAGTGTTTTTCATAATTTGTGCCTTCTTTGGTGTTTACTATTAATGACTCGAGAGATTTGCTACCAGAATTAAGCAACTGATGGTCTAAGGCAGACAAGAAGCGCATGCGCGTTCATTCGATTGGCAGCCTCGCCTCACTCTTTTGAGCATACATAACAAATACATATGTATAATAGCACCCAAAGTAATTATATGCTTGAGATAATCCAAGATAATTAAAACAAATTTAGAAGGGCATGAAAATGCAAATTTATTGCATAAACGATTTTGATTGAAAGAAGGTGATGCAAAATTAATCCGCTAACAATAAAATAGAGAGAGAATGATTTTTATGTGTGTTTTATTGAAGGTATGCATGTAGATAAATATACAAGGTGCGTTTCAAAGTAAACATCACTTAAAAAATAAAACAGAACAAATGGTTTTTTCGGCAAAATCAATTTATTTTATTCGAACGAGTGTTTCAGCTCGTTTGGTCTACGTTTGCATAACGCTTTCCTTTCATGGGCAAATGCATTTTTCCAAAAAGGGAAGAAGTCGCACGGTATCATATCAGGTAAATACGGGGAGTGGTTAATGGTTAAAATGTAAATTTTTGGTTAAATATTCTGATAATTTTTTGTCGTCAGTCAATTTGTGCGGAACAAACCGTGCACACGACTTTCGTGAGCCAAAATGTTATGTCAAAATAAATCGATGTTTTGGAGATGTTTAATTCCTTTTTCATGAATTTCAATGATAATTTCGGCTGATTTTTGATGAATTCACGCAAAGTGTCGATGGAATTTCCAGTGATCACGGATTTTGATTGGCCCACAGGTTGATCGTCATTTATGTCCTCACGACCACTTTGAAAACGTTGAAACCACTCCTGCACTCTGCTACGGGATATCGCCATAAACTTGTTTCATCAATTGAAACGTTCCGGTAAAATTTTTGGCAATTTTAAAACAAATTTTAATGTTGGCTCTTTATTCGAAGCTCATTTTTGCACCGATGACACAAACATACTTACACTTAAAACGCAATAACTTCACTTCCAATCAATAAAATCTCATGAAATTCAATTCTCGCTGGACAATCAATAAATATATCAGATTCTAACGCACCTGGTGACATACAGAGCGCGCTAGATTAAAAGAGTCCCGTTTATTTTGGAACGCTCCTTGGATAGTAGATTCATACAGCTGTCTGTTTGTTGTAGATGTGTTAATATACAACTGTGTTCGAAATAATAGCAGTGGCATAATAATTCAAATGAAGCAAAAAATTCGTGTAATTGATTTTTATTGTGGGTTATTATTATTGTATTTAATTCGCTCATATTCAAGCTTAAAAGAAATATGATTTCTTTAAAGAATAAGTTTAAAATTTCTTCTTTTAATAAATAAAGAAGTTTATATATATGAAAATTTCAGCTGTGATTAATAATAGAAATATTGAGGATTTTACATCAAAAACCAATTAATTCGTTATTATAATATAAATCAAATGCAAGCGTTTGGTGGACTACCCAGAGTATACTTGGTCAAAGACCGGAAGTGGTGAGCTGCTTGAGTCATATGTAAAAGAATCGTTTCAGACCACTCCCAAGTGAATTGCGATCAGAGAACTTTCCTCACTTGCGTGAACTTCTAAACATGACTCCATCCTCCATGCCACTGCTATTATTCACAAAATATTTTGAACACAGTTGTATATACATACGTATACATATATACAAATAGATATTTACATATAACTAAGGCTTATTTCGTGCATTGTGCTAAAGGGAACGTTTGAAAGACATAAGAAGCTCCTGAAGTCAGCTATTACCCGCAGCAAAGGATACGGTTTCGAAAAGTCTATGAAAAAGCATGATAAATCTTAAAATAAGTCGCAGCAGCTTATTAACGCATCTTTTATGAGGAGTATAATCGTATACTTTTTCCCGACGCACCAACCTATCACATATATTAAATATATATATTAAATATATAGTTGGTCACAGAAGATGAAATGTTGATTGTTCATCCAGTTTGTTTGTAAAAAAATGCAACGAGTATGTAACAGAAGAAGTATTTCCTGACCCGTTGAAGATACAGCTTGTTATTCTACTCCTAAAACCAAAAAAAAACCTCAAGAACATTAATCTTATCGACCTCTGTGCAAACTCGACACGATTGGTATATAGTATGACGGCATAATATGAAACCGTTTGATGTTAGCAATCCCGAAAGTCGCCGGATTGTCCAAAAGACAAAACGGCTTTATAAAAAAGAGCTCCACTTTTGGAACACCTCGAGAAGTCGGCGATACTGCGAAATGCGAAGTTATTATGTGGATAACTTTACAATTACAACTGAACACGAATTCGCGCGACTATACCAGCTGTCACAGTCGTCTACAAGTATTACAAAAAGTAGCAGCGATGATGACCGATCTCATCTAAAGGACGGTGGACCCACATAATGTTTCCAAACATCCATAGGTGGATAGATAGACGAATTTGCACTTGACTCAAATACTGAGTGGATATGAATGCTTTAGTAGTTATCTGTTCTAATTTCATCTTGACGTTAGTCCGTACTGACCGACGTCTATAGAATGCACATAAAACTCTTCTCCAGTGCTCTCCTTTTTTTAAATTAAGGATGATAAATTTCGAGATTCCCTACTTTTTTAAAAGAAAAAACACAGAAGCTTTAAATCTAATGGATAATGTTTATTATCATTCAAAAGAACATTCCTTGATATTAATTTTTTGAAGTCAATCTCTTTCAGGTGATCCGTTGATTTAAATTTCTGATGACTCGTTCGAGAATTTCGACTAATAACAGACGTGATGTTTTGCTTCAGGGCCGGTGTGATATCAAACGAACTTGGTGGACGGTCCAAAACTTGAAATTAAATGCTCACCGAAGTGTGCTCTTCTTCTTCTTGATACCAAATGTCCCCGAGTTCTCGAGATTCAATTTTAGGCATTAAATAGTCTGTTATTAAGGCGCGATAACGGTCGCCATTGATGGTTAAGTTCTCACCGGTATCATTTGTGAAGATATATGAACCGGCCCACCAACCCCACCAAACTATTATTTTTTCTGGATGAATGGCCCAAATGCGGCAAGTTTGCTTGTTTACATACCTATTGAAGACAGAAATGGACCTCGCCGCTGAACAAAAATTGGCTGGAAAGCTTCGGATCTTCTGAGACCTTTACAAGAATCCAAAGGTCGAGCGGCTGCAAACTGCAAACTGTATTTTTTATGCTTTCATTTAAGATCTCTACGTAAAATACGACAAATCGTTCCATAAATCAGTTCGACCTGCTGCGATGATCTTCGTATACATTACCAACTATGACTTCTATATTTTCTTCGCTGCTTGCTGGATATGATCTTTTCAGTCGAATGTTATCCAATAATGAATGCTGGGTCTCAAGATGGGTAATTAAGTTTACCATAAGTTTAGCGAAACGTGCGGATGCTAAACAATATTAAACAAAAGTAACATGATAACTTGACACGAATGACGCGTGATCTGTGAAAAAAAGGCTATTGAGAAAAGTCCTCTACTGGAATCACCCTATATACAGGAAAATATATAACTGTGTGAGTCCTATGTTAAATTCAAAGTGGTCATCGAAGCGTCAGCCTTAGATATGATGAAACTAAGACCTTTAGAACTGATTAGGAGTCAGTCAGTCTGTACCTTAGAGAGGTCTGAACTAACTTGTTCCCGCCCATGAATTATTACTCAACCACTGGATTATCCGTGGGATAAACATTAATTGATGTTTAGCTAACTAAAGTTCCACCACCCGCTATAACAAAACTTATTTCATAATATTCTCGGACAACACACGCGATTGAAAGAAATAAAATCGAATTGGCGCAGAACACTGCTATTAGTGGGCAATGCTACGCTTAAACTTATGGTAAGACAAAAGAAGTAAGCGGCACTTATTATTAGAATATCTGCATGTGCAGTGTTGCCAATGCTATTGACCACGGTGATGTTTACTTCAAAGAAAAAAAATTTTAAAAAAAAAAAAAATATTTAGAGCCAAGACAGAGTCATTGTCAACAGGAATTGCAGTTAGATTGGTTTTGAAAACAATTTGTTTCGTTTTTCTTCGCGTCTCCTTAGTTGTGTGTGTGTTTGTTCTACTGCTACTTAAGCGCCAAGCAGACTAAATAAATAAACACACACACAGCTGTTTACTTTTGTGCATAAAAACGGGTTGCCATGTTGAAAAAAAAAAAATAAATAAAAAATAAAAAAATGGTGCACTAAAAATAGCTTAGACTCATAAATATGTGGAAACATGCATTTTCTTAAGCTATCCGGACCCAGTTAAACCAGAATTTGTATGCTTGCAAAAGCAGTGGTGCGCATGCGCAAAGCAAACACCACAACCAACAGGCAACAAGTGTAAATATTTGTTTGTACATAATTATTTGTATACATACTGTACATATGTACTACTTGTATGTACTCAAGAACGGCTAAGAACGTAACGCCCAGATACAGATCTACGAAAGTTACCGTAAGCACGTTGAATTACCAACGAACGCTTGAATGTTGTAAGTACAGCGGCAGGTTGGACGGCAGGTGCTGAACGCGGCAGCGACTAGCTGACAGACAAGCGTAAAAAAGCAGGAATTGCCGGTAAATATACACACAAATGCATATATACATACATACAAATATGTATAAATGTGTGTACATAAGCCCCTGCGCTAATGGGAATGCCGCCGCTTGGATCGGGAAGCATTCGATTTATGTTGCAAACAAACTGGAGCTGATGGGCGCGCAAATGAAAGAACGACGCACGATGATGAGTGAAAAGTCAGCGATGCGTAACGAAGAGGCAAAAATGAATGCGGGAAAAGACGACAAAAAAAACATGAGAATGAAGAATAATAAAAAAGGCCGACGTATAAAATAACTGTTAAACAAGCAAAACTTTCCAAGCCGACTCCGCGCAAGAAGCGCAGCGCTCAGAAGGTTCTTAAAAAAAAAAGTAGAAAAAAGAAAAGACAGAAGCAGGGAGACGACAGCAGCGCATAAAAATCAACGCATGCGAAGGGTAAACAAGTGAAGAAAATAATATTTATGTGAATAAAATCGAGTGAGCGTTGGATGAGGAAAATATTATTGAAATAAGGAAGGTGCAACTGAGCTGAGTCGGGCGTTGAAAATTAAAATCGAAATGTAATTCCACAGCCACACACACAAATATCAACAATAATATGTACAAGTATTTACAAGTGTGCATATGTACTTACACCTTTACAGCGCCACACACACATACACACATATACCAAATATATATGTATTCACAGTTTCCCGCTTCACTCGGCAGCTTCACCGACAGCAATTTAAGCTGCATGCATGATCGCAAGAAATTGCAGCATCATCCACTTGCAGCGGTCAGTATGCAATTGCAGCAACAATAACAATCACAACAACAACAATACTAAGAAGACAAACAGCAGCAACTGCAAGCAATTGTATTGTGAGCAACATTAATATTGCCCTGCAACCGGGTAACAATAATAACGGCACATCGCAGATGAAACAATAATCTCAATGCGATGCACAACTGTAAATGCAACCAACGCAGACATATACACACATATGCAGCAACAAAAAACAGTTACTGTAGCAATTCGGTAAATAATAATAGCGTTGGCAGCGTTCTTTTGTCCAAAATGCAGACTGAACGGCGGCTGTACAGGTGTGGTGAGTTGTGAAATTGTAAAAACCACCCAAAAAGCATTAAAGGTTTCATAATACGCTTGGACAAACTAAGAATACTGTTTGAGGCGGACACACTCACCCCTGTCGACTTTTACTGCAGTGAGTTGGTGGGAACAGAAATTAAACGCCTGAGCAAATTTGTATTGGCCACAAGGCGCTTTGCAGACTTCCAAGATCGAATATGTTTTAGGGTTTCAAAGAGGACTGCATATTATATTAGTAGTCCAAGCGCGATCTCTAGATCTGCCACGGAAGCCTAATATGGTATCAGGGGATTTAAGCGAATTGTTGAGAGTTCGGTGATGGTGCAGTAGTTGATTTGCTTCCTTCTATCTTTTCTAAGTTCTTTGCTCGAATAACCACATAAAACGTATGCAAGTTGATACGAAACTAACCGTGTTCCAAGGCGAAAATAGGAGAACGAGCTCGCAGATGGCCGTAATTAGACTACCACCACACCCAAAAATCGCCATAAAACGAAGACTGAAAATTGAAGTAAGCAAAAATTTGCTACAAAAGATTGCAGTAGAAAGGGGCACCCGTGGACTAAAAAGAAAGAACATAATTGCGAAAAAAAAAATTTCCCCTATAACATAATTTTTAAAATTTTATTTAATTGTTTCACTTTCCAGTATACAAATCAAGAAGCAATTAATACGAGTATAACAAGATAAAAGTTTTACGAATAGTGCCTTTGAAGTATGCCACCTTATGACCAAAAATTGTCCAAAGCAGAACTTTATCATGCTCCCATATTACTAATATCAGGATTTTCGAACATCCTACTAACTTTACTCAATAAAGACGGGTAATTGTATGTGATGTACCTTAATGAAGCCATGTGGCATTTTATGTGTAGTATTACAAAATTAGAAACAAATTGAATGAATACCAACTAGGTATGTCGATATTCTAACAATCTTAAAAAAATGTTCTCGAGTATACTTATCAATATCAAAATTTATCAGCTCGTCGTCTTTCTGCTCTCAATAGTTATACTCCATAAATTGATTTTAATGTGTACGAACCAATAAAGAGATATCATCCAAATTTGAACAGATCAAATGCTTTTGACCCTTCCTACCATAGCTTGAAAATATGTGAAAGTATATGATGACCCCGCCTACTCCCGTATGTTCTATTACAAAGGTTCTATTAAAAATTGCTAAAGGCGCGATGAAACAATAAATAAAACGACCTACATGCCTTATACCCAACGAAACAATCAATTTATAGTATTTCAGAAAGTTTTTGGTTTTGGTGAGCTCATTATCTCGAGTCGTGGGCCTATGGCGTGGAGTGTGGTATTCGACACAGCTGAACTATTTGTAGTGAAGTCATATTGAAGCCACGTTTGACATACAGTCATAATATAATTAGAAAGCAATTCTCTCCGAAACCATACTATACTCGTATTTCAAAGATTGAGCAATATTTTCGATAAAAAGTTCGAAATTAGATGCACATATTGGGTATCTGAGGGCTTGAATTATTTTGATCCTATTTGGTCATAAGAAGGCCTACTTTAAGGCCGCTACTTGTGCAAATTTTAATCCCGACACATTCACTGGCTTGATAGTAAGCATGGTTTTAATCCGCTTTGCCCCATTTCCATTATAGGAGTCGATTGTATGGCAAAAATATGTGTGTTATGGTTGTCTGATTTTTTTAATTTCCACTGACATTATTAAGTATATAATGGAGAAGAGTTCTGTGTGCTCTTAACTGATAAATATACATTGGTCTTATGCTTATAGTGTATGGTACCTATATGCACCAATATTCCGATAAGTAGTAAGTAATGTGATTTCCTATTTGGAAAAAATTTTTGTATTCGTAGAAAAGGAGTTCTGACGACACTCAGTAAATTTTAGAAAATGAAATAGATAATAAAAGCGATATCGAAGACTCTGACGATTTCATACCAAGTGGTGTCTGTAGCTTCAGCGAAAACAGAGATTCAGCAGTGAACGGGTTGTATGAGGCTTCCGTGTTTTTGTCTCTAATAACAATTACAATAATGCCTTTATTTCTAAATCTTCCATAAATGTCATTTGAAGTAATCCTGACGTGGATTTTATTATAGCAGATTGCATTTCTCGTCATTTCAAATATAATTTATGTTAGGTTGTCAAATATCTCACTTCCGCTTTTTTGCTCTTTATTCAATGCTTTATAAAAAGTGTTAAAGTGATCGGATTTAGTTCAAGTATGCGCAGTTTCGTTCGATAAATTTTTTTCCATCTAGGCAACTTCATAATATCCCCCTCGAAAAAGCTCCCCTTCTTATTTGCGAAGAACTCGGACATCCACTTTTCATAAGCCCCTTTTGAGTTCGACTTTACACCCACAAGGTCGTTAGCCATGAACAGAAACATGTGGTAATCACTTGGCGCTATTTCCGGGCTATATGGTGGATGCGATAAAGCCTCCCATCCGAGCTCCGGTAGCTTCTGACGAGTCATCAACGAAGTGTGTGGTCCGCCGTTGTCTTGGTAAAACACTTTAACCTTTCCTGTTGGCCAATTCTGGAGGCTTCTGGTTGATCGCCTGCTTCAAGCGGTCCAGTTGTACGCAGTAGATGGTATAATAAAACGTCTTGCCATATGGGAGCAGCTCATAGTGTATAATTCCCTTCCAATCCCACCAAACACACAGCAAAACCTTGTTTTGTTACGCTTCACCGACCTTTGACCACGACCGTTTTCACTTGATATTGTCATATATGATTCATTTTTTGTCGCCAGTTACCACCCACTTCAAAAATGGGTCGAGTTCGTTCCGTTTCAGCAGCATATCCCAGGCGTTGATTCGTACCAGAAGGTTTTTTTTGAGTAAAATTATGCGGTACCCAAATATCAAGCTTTTTTGTGTATTCAGCCTTATGCAGATGTCACGAGATGCCACATGACGGTCTAACTCGACGTTTTCCATGATTTGATCGGTATTCGTCGTCACAGGTCTTCCACCGGCTGGCTCATCCACAATGTCGGTTTCATCCGCTTTGAATCGTCGAAATCATTCCTACGCAGCTCGAAGTGATAGAGTACCATGCACGGAAGGTTTCTCAATGAAGGAACTTTCAAATAGCGCGAATTTTGGCGTTAGTGAACTCCATGTTTACACGTCTATAAAGTATAGTGTGTAACTAAGCATTGATGAATTATTGACAAGGTTAAATTTTTTGGTTACTTTAGCTGAAGAACTAATCCCAGGAGGCTTCCAAACCCCAGGCGCCAGAATCAGTGGTTTTAGCCGAGTTAATAAGAGTGTGTCAGTCGTCTCTTCTTTTCGTTATTTGGCGCCAATTCGAGATGGTACGTGCAGCCAGGTCCTTCTCCTTCTGATCTCTCCAATTGAGTAGAGATCTTCCTCTTCCTCTGCTTTCACCGGCGAGCACAGAATCGTAATCCTTCTAAGCTGCATTGCATTTCAGATGCGATGACTTAGCCAGCTTAGCCGCTGTCTCTTAAGTCGCTGACCTGCACCATATAGAAGGAAGGGAATGATGAGGGACTTGTACAGTTTCCTGTTTCTTCTTCGGGAAAAGGACTTTACTTTCAATTGCCTACTCAGTTCAAAGCATTGCTATTGTTGTTGGTGTTGATGCTGGGTCCAATGGATAGACGAAATTATCTACAACTTCAAAGTTATGACACTCCACTGTGATGAGTGAACCAAGTTGGAATGCGATGACTCATTGTTTGATGGCAGGATATATGTATTTCGTTTTGCCCTCGTTCATTACCCGATTTATGCGCTTCGCTTCCTTACTCAGTCTGGAGATAACAGAACTAACGGCGCGGTTGTTGAAGCCAATGATATCAATGTCATCGGGGTTCCCCAGCAGTAGTATACTCTTGTAGTAGATTGTACCTTCTCTATTTAATGCTGAAGCTCGTATTATTTTTTCCAGCAATAAGTTGAAGTTTAATAACCTATCCCAAGCAAAAATTTTTTTTGAACATTTTTCGGAAAGGTTAAAATTAATTAAAATATAGACAATATTTAGTTCTAGACAATGTTTAGACATAGGAAATATCTGGTTGATGAACTCTTCTTGCTAAATATATTAGTATTTAAATTAGAGCACTTCAAAGTAATATACATGGGGTATTCCATACCAAATCGACCACTTTTGAACCCGACCCCTTTAGATTTTGCTGAAAATTATCCATCCTTTTCTACCCTTTGAAAAATATTTTGAGAATTTTTTCAAAATTTTTTGTCCAACTTCAAAAAAGTTATGAATTTTTCAAAAAAATGGCTTTTTTTCAAATAGCCATAACTTTTGTAGAAAGTGACTTTTGGGGACATTTTTTCTTTCAATTATATGAAATAATCGGTTTTTTTTAAGTTCGCCATTTTTTTTTTGTTTTCCCTAAAACAAACTTCAATTAATTTGACAACTATCCCTGCTAATCCCCGGGGTGGGCCGATTTTTTTATACTTTTATTTTATGATATAATATTCTCAATTTATAGAATTAATTTACGAATATTTTTTATAATATTTATTTTAAATAAATAATAAAAAATATAAAAAAAAAATCAGCCCACTCTGGGATAAGCAGGGATAGTTGCCAAATTAATTGAAGTTTTTTTAAGGAAAAAAAAATGGCAAACTTAAAAAAACAAAAAACCCGTTTGTTTTATGTAATTGAACGTGTTAAATTTTCTTCGCGTATTTTTTGCGAAAAGTTCATTTAAAAACAAAAAATTTTTTAAAAAAAAGGGCCCCAGAAGTCAATTTCTAAAAAAAGCCATTTTTTTTTTTTTAAATTCATAACTTCTTTGAAGTTGGACAAAAAATTTTGAAAAAATTTTCAAAAATGTTTTATAAAGGGTAGGAAAGGATGAATAAGTTTCAGCAAAATCTAAAGGTGTCGGGTTCAAATTTGGTCGATTTGGTATGGAATACCCCACATATATGACCTCCCACACATAACTTTTTATATTTCGAAATATCGTATGAAACTGTCCTCTGAACATTTTCGTATCCTACGCAGTATAATTTTCCATAAATTAAATGTAGCAACCCGCCTTCAACAACTTCGAATCCATGCAATTTCCATTTGCCGATTTATAACATGTGTATCGTATATGTGTGAGTGCAAATGAGAGTATATTCGTCGATGTGCATGTAATCTGTATTTGCCCATTACTTACATTTACACATTATAAATAAGTGAGTAGCTGAATGAGTGCATGAATGAATGAAAGCGCCACACTTCCGCCCACACGGCTCGGCGGAAAGCAATGCACCGAATGAAGATACCGCAAAGTATCTGCTTATTGACCTAATTTCCATTCGTCCATGCACCGCATTTATTCATGTCTATTTGCCTGTGAGTATGCACACATTTATATGTATGTGTGTGTTAACATTGCGAATGACCGTGCTCATTAATCATTCATAAGATAAATTACAATTCTCAGGCAGCAACCGACTCGAAGGCTCAACAACAAATATTCAAATAGTTAATATTTCTATTTAAAAGTGGCAAAGCGGCAAACACACGCACACACAAATGCTTGTACTTATTTAAATTAATGTTGTACTTCCATTGGCATTTGGTATTTATGAGCCACCAAGCATTACAGCGCCCCTTACATGTACTCTATAGTGAGGAGTATTTCATCTTAATTACATTAAAGTGTACTTACTTAGTTGATAGCATGTCCGTTGTTGTACTTTATTGTAATGTCTTGCTCTTCTGCATTTCGCCACAGCTTGGTTGGGGCTTCTCGCCGCCAAAGGTCAGCCACTGGATGTGCTGTGTGTAATTGGCGGGCGAGGGCGGTGCGCAGTAGGCCGACGGTTCGGGCACATTGACATAATAATTAAATAATAATATTAGCGTGCGCATTCAAGCGTTGCAGGCCAGAAGAAGAAGAAGAAGCAGAAAAAATCAAAATCAACAGAGACAATTGCAATTAAAAGCGCAAAATGAGTAAGAAGTATAGTAAATGTCGCTTGTTTTCTTTTTGCTGGCAACGGCGGCGCAGTTAGAAGTAGCGGCCACTAGCATTGGCAACATTTCATTCGAGAAGCCGAAGTATACATTTTTTGATTTACTTTAAGTTAGGTTTGTAGGTAAATTTAATTGGTGAAGCGTCTTGTTGGTTTGTTTGTCATTTTGCCGCCACTTTGGTTCAATAGTTATGCAATTTTAAACGATCAATTATCTAACCATGCGATCGAGTCTGTAATTTTAACAACCGAAACCTAAATAATTTTGTATACTAATGATTATAATTTGAAATATGCAAAATTTAATAATAATATTTAAATGTTGTTTTACTTTTGCTTTATTTTCCATTCCAGACTCCATTATGAAAGAGCAAGATAATTGTTTGATAGTTTAAAAGCATCTTCGATACCGATTTGGGTCTCTATGCGACACTTAAATATTTGGACACAGTTGCTTTATAAAGTGAATTTCACAGAATTTTCAAAAATACTTGCAATACGCATTCTAGTTGAAATCAATCTCTACATGCTCTGAGAATGGCAGATAACAGCAACAATTGTTGAAACTCAAGGAGCAGAGTTACTTTTTACCATTAAATTAAAAGCCTTCATAAAGGTTCTTTTCAATAGGGTGTCTTTTTATACTTGTGGTTATCAAGACGAAATAAATAACTGAACAGATATTCACCAACCCCCAAATCTTGGAAAAGACCCGTGAGAAATGGATCGATACACACCACCTCTTCGTCGATTTCAAAGCTGATTTTAACAGCACGAAAAGGAGCTGCCTTAATGCCGCTATGTCGGAATTTGGTATCTCGGCAAAATTAATATGGTTGTGTAAACTGACGTTAAGCTATATTAAAAGTTCCGGTAGGGTCGAGTAGGACTTCTCCAAGCCGTTCGATACCAAGCGAGGTTTTAGAAAAGGCGACTCCCTATCATACGACTTCTTCAATCTACTGGTGGAGAAAATAATTCGAGCTGCAGAGCTAAATAGAGAAGGTACAATCTTCCATTTTATTGGATTATTACATCGATATCATTGGCCATAACAAAGTTCTGTATTCTCCAGGTTGGACAACGAAGCGAAGGAAATAGGTCTGGTAGTGAACAACGGCAAGACGAAATATCTCCTGTCATCAAACAAACAGTCGTCGCTCCAGCGACTTGGCTGCCATGTTACTATTGACAGTCATAACTTCGAAGTCGTAGAGTTCGTCTAATTTGGATCCAGTTTTTACAGATACAACAATGTCAACCTTGAAATCAAATGCAGAATAACTCTTGCCAACAGTTGCAACTTCGGACTGAGTAGGCAGTTGTGAAATAAAGTCCTCTCTCAATGAAAAAGACAAAATTCTACAAGTCAGCAATAATCCTGCAATATGGTGCAGAGGCATGGACGTTGAGAATATCTGATGAGTCGGCAGTACGAGTTCTGCGGTAGATTTGTGGTCCTTTGCGCAGTGGCAACGGCGAATATCGCAGTTGATGAAGCGATGAGCTTTACGAGATATTAGACGATATTGGCATATTTCAAGAAGAGTATTGGACGCAGTACCCGTCGAGGGAAACAGAGGAAGACCTTCACTCCATTAGAAAGACCAAGTGGAGAAGGGCCTGGCTACACTTGAAATCTCCTATTGGCGCCAAACAGCGAGAAAGAAGAACGACAGGTGTGCTGTTGTAAACTCGGGCAATAAAGAAGATGCCATTCTGTTTTCTTATTCAGGAAAGTGACCAGCCGGGAGACCCAACTATGGCCATTTTTGTAGAAATTGGCGTAAAGTTTTATTCAATAAATTGATATTGCCAATCTGGTGAAGCGAAACTGATCCATTATTTCACTCCGAAGTTCAATCGACAGTCATTCGAGTAGACTGCAACGCGGAACTCGATCAAAACGATAGAAATCTCTGAATTATGCTTTGAGTTGCTTTCGCATTAGCCAAATTCAGAGGATTGCTCGCTGGGAAGAAATTTTCGCGAATGAAGTGGTAATCGCCGAAACTTGGGTCTATTTTATAGTTTAGAATAAATCGTACTTTAATAATGGTATCGAAAATTAAAGCGTCGTTGTAATCAGATCACCGTTGTTGGGAAATGTGTTGAGTATAAAAACTAGTTTTGGCAAAATATGTTTACTATGATAAACCGGGACTTTTTAATTGACATTTTAAACGCGAACTCGTCTCTCGGTTTTTGAGATAACGATCTGAAAATTTTAACCCGTCATTTCTCACCAATCTTCGAAGAAATTGTTTTGATTCAATCTTCTTATCATATGGCTGCCATACACACTGACCAGTCGTAATAAAGTGCTTGTATGGAAAGCTTTTTCCTTCGACGGGATATCTTCGCGAAAATTTGGCATTCGTTATTGTTTAAGGCCGTGATGCAATCTCCATGAAAATGGTTTAGATCAGATCACTAGAGAATATGGCTGCCATACAAACTGACCGATCTAAGTTTTTGTAAGGAATCTTTTGCATCTGTGAAGGGCAACCGAATTAAAGTTTTTCCCTTGTTTTGTATAACTCTATATTTTTCTAAAGTCGGAAAGCGAACTTAGCACTTTCTGGCAGTCGCCGCACACTGGACGCACTCAGCCACTGACCGATGGAGGACAGCGACCGATTGGTGCATAATAAAAGTAAAAAGCACTTTTTAATAAGACAAATGATTGGGTATCAACCTCATTGGAACTAAGTAACGAGTAAAACTATAATTACGTTACATCCGCTGGCGTCGTCATTGTGGCGTGTTCTGTTGAACGTAAATATTGTAATAAACGTTGCTGCCAGCTGCGGCATTGCAATGCTCAAGTTAGGAACGCAGATCGCCACGCGGCTCATTCAATCAGCCAAGAGAGCTGCAGAGCTGCACGCAGACACATGCTTACTCACATACATACACATATACACACAGACTCATACATTAGCAGTGAGGCCACTTTGTAATTGGGCTGACTGCGGCTAGCTCTGGTGAAGGCTTTCCTTCACTTCGCCGCAACCAATTGTAGGTGTCACGCGTGACAATGATAAAGTGGACTCGCGCTTGCCAAAGCTACAAGCTGCTCTTCTTTTCGTGTGAGCTTCATTTTTTCGCTTTACTCTAAGTTATTATAACAAATTACTGCATTGAGTACAAACGATTTAGAATGCTACGACATCAATTTGATTGTCGTCAGCGAAGAAATGAAAATGCGTTTGCGCATTGTTGGCCATTATTATTAATTTGTTATTGCTATTCTTGCTTTTATATTCCTGTATATGTTGCTGCGCACTACGCCAATAGCTGTTCCTTGTTCATCATTGGCTTATTGATTGTTTCGTCGCTTATTTATATTTCTGCTGTCGTTATTTCGGCTGACAATTTGACTGCTTGGCGCTTTTGTGCTCACCATTTACCCACATAAATATCTAAAAACATACATACAGAGTTTGTCCGGAAAGTAATAGAACTGAGTCGATTTAAAAAAAAAATTATTGAACCCATCGTTACAATTCTTAAAAAGTAGGCTAATTCTGCGTCGACCTACCGCTGCCAACGCCATTTCCAAGCATTAAAGGTGTCACGGAAGGCATTCTTCCGAATAGCCATGAGAGCCGAGATGCATGCGGCTTGGATCCTCTCAGTCGTCTCACGATGCTTGACTTTCATCGGCCTTTTCACGCAAGGAAAAAAAAAAAAAGTCTTGCCGGCCTTGGTTAGGTAGCTGTTCACAAGAAAGCGGTGTAAGCCGGGGCGTTGTAGTGGTGCAACTTCCAATCTTCTTGCTAAAGCGACCTCTGGGTAAGCCTGCTTGATCATACCAAACGTCTCTCGAGTCTCACACTGAATTTAATCGCATATCTCTGCTTTCGAACCTTGCATTTCCGGATTGCACCACTCTCAGAAATACGTCGCGCGAAAATATTTGTGCTGACTCTACAGATGCTCGGAGACAACTGATCAGCCGCCCATTCGTTAGCTAAGAACGCCTTCTACTGAATCCAGTCGATGCACGCACGCTCCGAAATTCAGTCACAGCGGAAGAAATCAATTATATTACTTTCCGGACAAACCCTGTACAGCGTAAATAGTTGTAGCTTTCCTATTTCCACTAAGAATTCCAATAAGAATATGAGTGTGTCTGAAGCTTTATCGATTGTTTGCTGTGTACAACTTCGCGGCAGCAACAGCAGCAACAGCAGCAACGGCAATAAGAAAAGCTAACAATATCGATTGATTGTAATCATTATAATTTGTTATTTATTTCTATTGAATTTTGTTGTTTCTCCGGTGTCTTTGCGCTGCTTTGTTGTGGTCTTCTTTGGCTGTTTCTTACCTTCGCCGCACGCGAAATTGTGCATTGCCGTTCCTTTGATAACTTTTCTTTAGTTTGCCACTACTTCTGCTCCTTCTTCTTCTTCTCCCTCAATTCGGTGTTTTTTTCTGGTCCCTGCAATTCGTTTCGCGTCAATTCGCCTCGGCGTGATTGTTGAGTGCCATTAAATCAGTGGTGCAAATTGGTTTTTGATTTATTGGTTAAAAGGTTCTTGACCATTATTATTTACTGTGTGTTTATTTATTTTAGTTATTGGCTGATTTTTGTTTGCTAACACATATATAGTATGCGCCTGTTTACTGATTTATATTGTTATTATCTATGTTTTGAGAAACGTACTTGTTGTGTGCCGAGTAACCTTTAATTTATACGCATCGATATATGACAGTTTAAGGGATTTTAGTTTTATTCGGCGGTATATATATTATTATAGTTAAGACATTTTTTCTACATCGTCGTGAAAATCCTCTAAAGATTATCGCAGAGCAAACGCTCAAAGCTGAGCCGAGCTGAAGTGCGCGTGCAGCCTAAATGGGAAAATGAGCTCTGCTTGGCTTTAAGTGTACATTCTGCGGGCACCCTAAGTGGTGTTCACTCGCAATATATATGTCCAAACAGGTGCTTGTATTAACTTCTCATATCACTTAGTTGTCACTAAGTCATAGACCAATTTTCTTAGTCCTTATAAAAGGTTATCCATTTCGAGGTTTTTTAAAGAAAAGGCATAGAAACTTCAAATTTAATCAGGAATGTTTCCTATCATTCATAGAACAATCTTTGGGATCCATTTTTTCCGATGGTCCATCTATTGGGTTCAACTTTCGATAAATCATTCGAGTTTTTCAATTGGTAACTGGCTAACGACACCAGTAATGTTTTTCTTCAAGACTTGAATCGAAGCAGCGTTGTTCGCATAGACGATGTGATATCACACAATCTTGGTGGCCACTCGACCGGCCCAAAACATGAAACTTTTATCTCCTTACCGAATTGTTCTCGCAATAAATCCATTGATTGATGCGAGGTATGGGAAGTGTCGCTGTGTTGTGAAATGTAACCGAGATCATGAACTTTAATTGAGCCCGAAATGGGCCTCATCGCTAAACAAAATTTGAGAGAAAACAAGAAATCTTCTTGAAACTTTTCGTGAGCCCATAGAGCGAAGCGATGTTTCTTGGGAAGCTCGAGCGGCTTCAGTTCGTGCACAAGCTGTATTTTGTATGCTTTCAATTTAACATCTGGACGTAAATATGCGCCAAGTCGTTCCGTAGATCAGTCCAAGGTGATGAAAACCACGCCCAATCGACTTACCACGGTCCTCGTGTACACTCTCAGCTACGGCTGCTATATTTTCATCATTCGATCGGTCTAAAATCAGATTTTTTTCGTCATTTACTAACCATTCTGCCGAAGATACCTTTTTTCCGTTAAAGTCGCTAAGCATAATTATGACATGTGGCAGCAGCTCTGTCATGAAAGCTACTTTTGTCATGTCGTCCTTCTCTTTCGTCGGAGTGAGGTTGAAATCAGTGTTACGTTGAATAACTTTGCTTTGATGCGAATTGTGGCTAGACGTTCATCCACTTTTGTTAATATCAGGACTCGACGACTGTTTTCTCTCGTACCACGAATTATTTACACGTCTCCGTCCTTATCCCGTCCATCGCACTGCTTGGACGGCGGTGATGCCATCCCTTACTTTTACGACGCCGTCAACCAATTGGAAACGACACCTTTATAATTAAGGGACGGGAAATATCACGTGCATGACCTTATACCATTGACCTTAATACGTTCTCAGTGGTCGTCATCAAAAGGAGGCTCTCAACCGAGGCCGTTAACTCGTTTTCTGTGGAGCATGTTCTACGTGGTAATTTCCAAATACAGCGCACAATCTCGAGAGATGAGTAATATTGAATTTTTTGCACATTTATATAAAAAGCACTTGCTTCAAGATTGACGCGATCCTCACGACCGCACTTCTGGGTTACTGACGCTGCAATTAGACTTCAACGAACGCTTAAACCGAATTTGTCGCATCGACTCCATTGAAGTTTTTTTTTCTTTTCAAGGAAATCAAAGACTTCACATGATGTGGTAAATGCATCACACACAAGGATGGCTTACGTTTTAAGGATGCACGACGAAAATGCAAGATTAGGAATTGAGTATGGCTTCGCGATTGTTAGCACGACTACACTCCATTACACCCCCTCAATATTTTGAATCATTTAATAAGGTTGGATACGAAAAGAATCTCAATGCATAGGTTCTGCAGTTAACGGAAAAAACCTCAATCGCAGCAAAGTGATGGTGATATAAACTGGATCATTTTCGACTACAGGCCACACGCATGGACGTTGGATTGGGAAAATCTCATGGAGCTTGTTTGGTAAGTTCTTGTGAGTCCAACCGGCTGAAATATTCATTCATAAAAAGTAGCACATGTATTCAAAGCTATAAAACGTTTATTTCTGGGTTTTCATGAACTTTTTTCCTCTGGATTAAAGAGCTTTTAAAGAACTTTTTTACGGGCTTCAAACTTGGAAATATTTTTCTGAAGATTTAAGGAATTTTAGAAAATACTTTTAAATATACTTACAGCTTTAAAGTAGCTTTGTGTGAATTTCATAAAAAGCTTGAAATTTTGGAGAGAAAGGCCTTAAAGCGTTCTTAACTGTATCAAAGAGCTTTCATAAAAAAACTTCTTTTTCTGTGTTAATGAGCTTTCGTAAAAAGCTTTCAAATATGCTTGTAGTTTTCATTCCATCGATATGTAACGTAATATTCTTATTATTCACACGGGTTATCTTATTCCCAAAGTTTTCAAAGAATTTCATCGTTTCCTTATATCTGTATGTGAAAGCTTTCAAGCATATTTTTAATTGATTTACAAATACTCGTATGTATGTATACTCATACGCACATTGGCATATGCAGTATTACCTACTCAGCAAAAATAAACTCCAGAAGCCACTCAACAACTTGCATGTAACAGAAAGGAAAATATAAAATAAAAGTAATATAATTAATGCCATAAAACTAGCAACCAGGAAAAGTGATGCCACGCCGAAACCGCTATAATGAAGATTAAATAAATCGCATTTAAGAAGAAAGTTCTTTAAAAACTCGTAAAAGCGGAAAGCAATCTGAAAGCGCCATAACCTTTGCTACTTACACAGCATCACCATGCCGGTGTGCACCGGACAACTGCTGCCGCAACAGCGGTGTTAACGGCTAATGTTGCAGATTATTACGTTAATCGAAAGTTGCTGCCGCCGGCGAAATTGCTGTCGCAGTATCGTTTACCCACATTTAAATGCGACAGCCAACACGATTCGCACATAAAGTCGCGGCAACAGTAAAACCGGCATTTTTCAAAATAAACACACACACATTCAAGCTTAAGAAAACAATACAGAAATTTGCCAACACACACACTCATACATTTATGACCAGATTTATACAAGCATACACATAAATAAGTATAGTTTATAAAATTAGACGCACAGCCAGCAAATGTTGAAAGGTAGCAGGCAACTTAACTACCCAGCGGACTGACGGACGGACAGCACAAGCTTGTGATGCTAATGCGAAATCTCAGCGACGACAGCTGCGCTAACGGCGACTGATGAGATGAAATCGCCGAAATTTGATGAAATGAAGACAAAAGCATAAAAATAACGAGTGTCAAAGCACTTTTGTACGAACAACAATAAAAAAAGGCAAAGGAAAGCGACTGGTAAAAAAAATTCCGTTGTTTGTCACAAGAAATGCGTAAGTAAAATATTTACAACGCGGAAAGGCAATAAAACGAAAGTAGTTCTGCAATGCGCAACGCAATTAAGTCGTTAAAGCACAGACTCATGCATTTCGGTGTGACGAGCGCAGCGCTTCGGCTTGTTGTACGCAACGCATACCCTGCAGGGAAATTTATTTAATTCTATCGATTTGCTGCGCTTCTATGTAATGGGGAATTTCAGATAACAGTCAACTTCGGTTATGACCAATCCTTTTTACCTGTTTTGCAGGAATTGCAGAATTTTTTCTTCCCAGGCGTAATCCTCGCAAGATGATCTGCCTAGAAAAGGGACTTCACTTAACTCAAAGAAAAGTGCAGCAGTGTTAAATTGGCCATTGAATATTGCCTTCCTTTCCAGAAAAGAGTGGGGAAAAGGGCAACATAGGCAAGGGCGTAGGATTAAGCATCCAAGCTTATGCTTCTGATGGCTTCAAACTAAATAACCGAGTGGGAGGTTGTATCTTTTCTGCTAAACTAGATACTAAAATCACCTCCGTCTATCAGAACTACCATTGTGACTTCCAAGCATAGATCACAGAAATTAAATAAAGCCTTCTTGTTCTGACAAGGAGTGTGCTCACAACAAGGAACATACCTACATATAACTTAGTATATTTATATAGCAGCAAGCAGCTTTGGGATCACTGAAGACTTTTACGGTCTCGTCTAAGTTAATGAAAAAATAATGCCTTTATCTCTTAATAGACCCAACGGTTCCAGGGTTCCAGGAGTTAGTGATGTCCGTGGGAGCTGTGAAGCAAATAAATTAGCCAGATCAGGCCCTAGCCTACAATCAGATTCCGAAAAAAGAAAATTGTGTACCTCTGACTACTTGAAGTGTTCTAATCGACAAATATATTATAAATTTATCTGAGTCTCGGTGGAATCCAACCCTGACTTGCACATGAAGCAAGATTAGGAGTATCTTACAATGATTGTTGTAGGAGCTGTTAGAAGGTAGAAGAGGTGTAAACTATCAAACATTTTCTATGCGATTATAAAGCTTCTTACCATAAAGGAAAATAATATTATCGATCAAGTCCCGCACGTTACTGTGAATGGGATTCACTACAGCTCATGATAACCAAATATGTTTGGCCCGAACAGGAGGCGCCACAAGCCACAAAGCACAATCGTTTTATTGAAAACCAAGTTTGGTGAACAAAATGGCCTAGTCAATTAGACATGGTGCTTTTATTGAGCTTATCGAACTGAAAACAGGCTGTTTAGAAGTCTATTAGTACCATCTGATCAAAATTGATTTTGGGGTGTCTAATTTATTACGAACATACGCATTTAGTTGGCACAAAGCAATAAGTGACGTTGTGAAGTCATAAAAAATTTCGCCTATGTATGCAAAAGAACAGCTGGTACGACGAGGAGTGCCGTGTTGCAGCGGAGAGAAAACAGACTACCTACCTCGCAACGTTACGATCGCGGGATGGAATAGATACCGAGAGTGGAAAAGGGAAGCGAGGCTCATTTGCATAAAGAAAAAGAAAGAGGCCGAAATGCGTGAGTACGAAAAGCTTGATAAGCTGGCCGATAGGGGTAATGCTCGAAAATTTTACGAAAAAATGCGGCGGGTAACAGAAGGTTTCAAGACTGGAGCATACTCTTGTGGAACCCCCAAAAGTGATCTAGTGGTTGATGCCCAAAGCATGCTAAAATTATGGAGCGAACACTTCTCCAGCCTGCTGAATGGCAGTGAAAGTACGTTAGGAGAAATCGAATCCGATTCGCCAATCAATGACGATGAAGCAGACGTTCCATTGCCCGACCATGAAGAAGTTCGAATAGCAATTGCCCGCCTGGAGAACAAAAAAGCGGCAGGGGCCGATGGATTGCCGGCCGAGCTATTCAAACATGGCGGCGAAGATCTGATAAGTAGCATGCATCAGCTTCTTTGTAAAGTGTGGTCGGACGAAAGCATGCCCAACGATTAGAAGTTAAGTGTGCTCTGCCCAATCCATAAAAAAGGAGACCCCACAATCTGCGCCAACTACCGTGGGATAAGCCTTCTCAACATCGCGTATAAGGTTCTATCGAGCGTATTGTGTGAAAGATTAAAGCCCACCGTCAACAAACTGATTGGACCTTATCAGTGTGGCTTTAGGCCTGGCAAATCAACAACCGACCAGATATTCCCCATGCGCCAAATCTTGAAAAAGACTCGTGAAAGGAGTATCGACACACACCACCTTTTCGTCGATTTCAAATCTGCTTGCGACAGCACGAAAAGGAGCTGCCTTTATGCCGCGATGTCTGAATTTGGCATCCCCGCAAGACTAATACGACGTTAAGCTACACCAAAAGCTCCGTCAGGATCGGGAAGCCGTTCGATGACAAACGAGGTTTCAGACAAGGCGACTTCCTATCGTGCGACTTCTTCAACCTGCTGCTGGAGAAAATAATTCGAGCTGCAGAACTTAATCGAGCGGTACAATCTTTTATAAGAGTGTGCAGCGAGCAAAAGTGTATGCCGATGATATTGATATCATCGTCCTCAACACCCGCGCCGTAAGTTTTGTTTCCTCCAGTCTGGAGGAGGAATCAAAGCAAATGAGTCTGGCTGTGAACGAGGGCAAGACGAAATATCTCTTGTCAGCAAACAAACACTCATCGCACTCGCGACTTGGCTTTCACGTTACTGTTGACAGTCATAATTTTGAAGTTGTAAATAGTTTCGTATATTTAGAAACCAGCTTAAACAACATCAACAATGTCAGCCTGGAAATCCAAAACTCATTCGGGTATGCGCCCTGAGTCCATTGAAGCAATTAAAAGTTATTTGGTAGTGTCTTCAACCATCCCAGCCGGGGACTAGACTTGGAAAAAGAGTTTTTTTTGGATAACAACTATTTGTAAAAAAATTTAGCGAAATTTTCACTAAAATTCTCATTTTTGTCCTTCGTCCAAGTTCTAAGTTAAGATTTTAACTACAACACGTTTTTTGTCACTTTAGCTGATGTTGTGTGTGAGGCTGTTTTTTAGCTGAGGAAACCCATGGAATCCCTTAAAGGGATGCTATTTTGATGTAGGATGATATGAATTTAGTATAGCTAGTTCTTTTTTATGACAGTCCGGGTTAAATTTGATCAGATTGCACTATAACCGATAAAATTCATTTTTGTCCGCACCGATCCTGATATATGTATTTATACTTTTACAGCCATATATTTTAAATATATTAAATTGTCTATTAATTATCAATCTTAGCGTCAACAGTTTTAATATAATATAATTAATATAATTAAACAGTTTCTACTAATTAAAGGTTATTGTACTTTTAATAGCCGAAATTCAAGCATCTCTAATGTAGTTATTCATAATTGGAGCCAGTTTTAATTATATGCAGCAGCCAAATTAGCGATACATGCCGTTATAGGCATCTCACTTCGCAACCACAGAATTCACTGAACTCTAAATAATGAATACTTTGTAATTGGCAGAATTATGCAAATAAAACGTCCTCTTCACATAATAATGTGTAATTGCGTATAGTATTTCGATTTCACTTTCAAAAGTCTTGTACTTAGCTGGGTATTATGGACATGTGTGGATATGTGCGCAAATATCAAGTACAATTAATATGGCGCGCATGGCAGCTGGTTTAAAATATTAATTTGTGTATATAAAAATAAATATTTTGCATACATGTAAATACTTAAATATATTCGGGCGTCCAACTTTTACGTGTTGCTGTAATTTTTAGTTAACATTTCATTGATTTATATGTATAGCACAAGAATTTCTAAAAATGTCCACAACACAATGTATTGGAAACCAAAAAAAATATTACAATTTCTTTAGAAAAAATTTCCCAAAACTTTCTTAATAGCAAGCAAGTTGGAACTACCCTTATGCCTGGATACATGCTATCTGTCTTAATGCTTGGCAGTTTTGATGCTTTTCGCCAGACCTAATTAGTCACGTACAAATTATGTTGGCTTAATAATGCAACAGCGCAAGCAAATGTCTTCGTAATGCCAAATGATGTATGAACTCGGGCACATAATGTACACAAATGCTTACCTAGGCAGTGATGGGAGGTCGGAAGCAAAGACGTTGAGTACACACACACACATACAAACTAAATAAATAATAATGTGAAGGCATGCGTTGAGCTTCGTGTGACTTGCAGGCTTTGCTGATATGTTTACATTTCTCCATGTGAGTGCGGCGGTGTGTGTGTGCAGTTAGGTCTGTAGGTAGGCGTTGTATGGCCCACGGATGTATGAGGTGGCCTTTGGCATACTTCAAGGAAAATAAATTAACTTTATAAGCTGCTAGTCATATATACTAACACACTTATATTAATACCGGTGTGTGCGCTCCGTAGACACTTGCTGGTGTACTCTGCATTTATGTAAATGCTATAATTATGAATTCGTCTAATATATGTAATTAAAACAAAAATGTAGTTCTTATATCTTTATTGATTTTCAGTGTCTTTGCAGGCGTGAATATACATAATATATATAATATTTTTAATAAATAAGGAAAAAGGATAAGGAGAAAAGCTAACTCGATCATTCGATTTTTATCTCAATATACTAGAAACAGTATGACTGTTCCTTCATTCAATACAGAGTAATGCGCTGCTGTTTGGGTTGATGACATGGCTATTCTCAGTTCTTAAGTAAAACTTTACCTCCATGAAACATTGCTCGAAATATTTTATTGAAACTTAGATTCATAATAAATATATCATTTGAATTGAAGTATGTATTTCTTATCGCTCTCTCTCTATGTTGTTGTAATTTTTATACTTTTGCAATATGTTGCTACAGAGTCTAATAGTTTTGTTCACCTTTCGTTTGTAAGTATCACCTACAACTAAGTGAGATAGAAATAGGGTTATATAATATACTATCTGACCCCGCAGCAATAAATTTTTTTTGATTTCTTTTCTGGTGCGTAAATGTACAGAGAAGATGGGTTTCGAATTTATGAACATGGCAGGTATAACAGGCCGTTTGAAAAACGCATTTCCAGATTTATGCCACACTCTTCTAGCGACTATATTTGTGCCCTGTTGATTGTCATTTCAAATGCAATTTCTCTAGAAACTGAATAGGTTCACAATCAGTCGGGTTCCACTGCACAGTTTCGGCGCATGATTGCGAAACATAATAATGACAGATCCAAATTTGAGACCCACATGATGCTGCGGCATACTAAGCCTCTCCAAAGAATTTAGAAATTCCACTGGATAATTCACAACTTCGTCTCATTGTCAAGACGATCGTAATTTGCCCATTTACAATTCTTAGCGAATACGATGTAAAATGTCTTCGGTAATGTCATTTTTTTCGTATCCCGTAATTGACGCGAATTTGAAGGCTGATACGTCGAAATGATCTTCGCGACAAGTATGCGAAGTAGCTACAGCATTGGCCATCGTTTGTTTCCAGTGATTATCGTGTTCCAGCAATTGCAATTGTAGGCATGCTTCTCAAAAAGTTGCACACACTGTACCATTCACAATAAGCAATGACTTAAATGAAGTTGAACCGCGAGACGCACAACAGTCGAAAAACTTCGATGAATTGCAAAAGTAAATATTCTACAAAGCGCTTTATTGCAGTTCACGTATCGACTCATTTGATACTTGCTGATCTCAACTCGTTCAAGGCCAGTAATCGCCATGTTGCTTTCTTTGGTGGCATATTTGCAAAGGTATTCGATTGATTTCACCAAACTGCAACATTCAACATCGAGATGAGTTTTGAATTTGAATTAGACAACCATATTCGCCATGGTACGATCCATGTGTTGTCGACTTCTATATTCACTCCTCTAACTTGAAGGATAAATATTATTTTCGGATGGTGAGCTGGGACGATAGAGTGGATATCCATCATTTCCAGTTTGCGTCTCCGAAGGTAAAGCACGTGTATAGTGTTTTGTGCATTTATTATCAGACAATTAAACCGGAGTGGGAGTATGGTGTGGGCAAGGTTCCAATTT
>CM050323.1:17007524-17032524 GCA_027475135.1 Bactrocera correcta
AGCCTGAAGTCACACTGATAAGTGACTGAAGTCAGTTAGTTGACAGTGGGCTTTAATCTTTCGCACAATACGCTCGATAGAACCTTATATGCGGTTTTAAGAAGGCATATACCACTGTAATTGGCTCAGATTGTGGGGTATCTCTTTTTGTGTGTTGTGCAGATCACACTTAAATTCCAATAATCGGGCATGCTTTCGTCCGACCGTATTCTAAAAAGAAGCTGATGCATGCTCCTCATCAGTACTTCGCTGCCGTATATACATAAATAGTTCGTCCGTCAATTACCCCCGCCGCTTTGTTGTTCTTCAGACGGGAAATTGCTATTTGAACTTCTTCATGGTGGGGCAAAAGAACGTCTGCTTAATCGTCCTCGATTGGAGAATCGTGCTCACCATCTCCAGATGCTATGTATGTTTTCACTGCTCTTCAGCAGGCTGAAGAGGTATTCCCTAAATAATTTTAGTATGCTCCATCCAATTGGGTTTATTATGTAAAATATTGAAAACATGCATTATTGAGCTTATTGAACTGATATGAATTCGATTTATAAGTTTTCTCAAATACCGCTAAGCTTTTTGTGGACAGCCATTCAAGGTTTGGTGCCTGATGTGTTCCAAGTATTCTGTGTTTAGTTTGTGCTACAGATGAGCATTCACAGAGAAATTAGGGAAAAATGTCCCGTGATAATAACTGTAAATCTAAACATTCCTGAACCTATCTTGGTTATTATGCAGTTGGTTATTGATTTCTATCTGCTCTGAGCTATTTGTTCAAAGTAAGTATACAAAACTTTCTTTTGATCGTTCTTAGCGAACGTACTCAATGGACATGACAGCTTTTTCGTTACCGAAAGTGTTCCTATCGCCGGAAACCCAAACTAAACACAATTGGAATTGACTTGCCAGTGAGCTTAAAGCCTTTGGGAAATTGTTCACTAAGCTGGAATTGATAAGTGGCATCGACAAGGCCAGCAGTGCCTTACTATAGGCGCTCTCTGTAGCTTATACCACCGCGTGAAAGTTGATGGCTGAGATTAGTAGTCGGGTAGAGAGTGATTTCAAGATCATCAGAGTCGCTACGCCAGAGTACATTTTTGTCACGATATTAAATTATAAACATATTTTTCTTCTTATTCTTATTTAATATGAAAATCACCTAGAAGTGAGATATATGAATTTTAGCCTAATTTTATTACCTCTTTTAGAAGTGAGAACCTCAAAAAGTGAGAAAGAAGCGAAGAATTGGTATGTAAATATGTATTTAATCGCGCTGACCCACTTCACAACAGCAACAAAATGCAATATTACATTATATACAAATTTACATGTAAGCCTACATATATATAACGGGTGATTTTTTTGAGGTTAGGATTTTCATGCATTAGTATTTGACAGATCACGTGGGATTTCAGACATGGTGTCAAAGAGAAAGATGCTCAGTATGCTGTGACATTTCATCATGAATAGACTTGCTAACGAGCAACGCTTGCAAATCATTGAATTTTATTACCAAAATCAGTGTTCGGTTCGAAATGTGTTTCGCGCTTTACGTCCGATGAGCGATGAGGCTCATTTCTGGTTGAATGGCTACGTAAATAAGCAAAATTGCCGCATTTGGGGTGAAGAGCAACCAGAAGCCGTTCAAGAACTGCCCATGCATCCCGAAAAATGCACTGTTTGGTGTGGTTTGTACGCTGGTGGAATCATTGGACCGTATTTTTTCAAAGATGCTGTTGGACGCAACGTTACGGTGAATGGCGATCGCTATCGTTCGATGCTAACAAACTTTTTGTTGCCAAAAATGGAAGAACTGAACTTGGTTGACATGTGGTTTCAACAAGATGGCGCTACATGCCACACAGCTCGCGATTCTATGGCCATTTTGAGGGAAAACTTCGGACAACAATTCATCTCAAGAAATGGACCCGTAAGTTGGCCACCAAGATCATGCGATTTAACGCCTTTAGACTATTTTTTGTGGGGCTACGTCAAGTCTAAAGTCTACAGAAATAAGCCAGCAACTATTCCAGCTTTGGAAGACAACATTTCCGAAGAAATTCGGGCTATTCCGGCCGAAATGCTCGAAAAAGTTGCCCAAAATTGGACTTTCCGAATGGACCACCTAAGACGCAGCCGCGGTCAACATTTAAATGAAATTATCTTCAAAAAGTAAATGTCATGAACCAATCTAACGTTTCAAATAAAGAACCGATGAGATTTTGCAAATTTTATGCGTTTTTTTTAAAAAAAAAGTTATCAAGCTCTTAAAAAATCACCCTTTATTCATACAAAAAGCCGCAATGAAGGTGATGATGACAATAGTGAGGCGATAATGAAATTAACATGACTTGGCAATGGGGAAGTTGTTGGTCGGCCTGACCATGACAGTGACAGTGATAATGTTGGTGAATATGCAAATTTACTCGTTGATATTTCTGTGTGTACGTGTGTGAGTGGTAACAGCTGGTAGCATGTGGTTGTTGTGATTGAAATTGTGAAGTCGGTGTCGTTGCTGGTGTCGCTGTCACTGGCATATTTATAGCTTTTCATTGCTAGTGACAGTGGCAGTAGAAATTTGGGCAAACAAGTTTTTATCACATTGTTGTTGTAGTGGTGCATTCGACGCGATTTTAATCTTCACCAAGCCGATATGAAGATGGCTTAATGTTTCTTAAGTCATTGGACTTACATACCAATAAATTTATTTTACATATTAAAAGTGTTTTTCGTCGAATCGTAAATAGTCGTAGAGTTGTATTTTTGATTTTATGCCAGTGTGTGCGTTAATGTAAAGAAGGGCAGAGGGCATCCAGCGTAAGATTTAGTATTGAAAATATATTTTAGTAGTTGAAAAGGTGACAGTTAAGACACGGTTGAGAAAGTATGCGTTTTTCGGAAATATTATTAGTTGCAAAAGTATAATTGAATTTGTCATTTTCTGTTTCTTTTCTAATAGAGTTATCCAATTAGGAATTTTTTGTTTTCAAAAATTATCTGCCCTGTTATTTTAAATTCATTATAAATCAATAAAAATTACTATGGTATCTATGAAAATATTACACTTTCTTTTGAAAAGTGTTGATTTGAGGCCTAGCATTAAGAGTTCTGCTGCTAGTAAACCTATGAAACCGTTTGGAATTCAAGCAGCATACGTATGTCAAAGGAAAATAGGTTGACACTGTCCCACATGAGGTAGTAGGGACAATCGAAGTTTCTTAGAAAAACTACAGGGTAGGCCATTTAAAGTTGACCCATTTGTTTGTTTGCCAAAATTAAGGCGTCGCGGATAATCAGCTGGGTTTAGTTTTTGTGCCATTTGAATTTTATATGGAAACATCTTCAAATCTTTATGAATTATGCGTCGGAGAGTGGTGCAAGAGATGTCTAATTCCTGAGAGCGGCGATAACTCGATGTCGATGGAGTCTCCTCAATACTGGCTCGTACAGCTTCGATATTTTCATCAGAACGTCTTGTGCGTTGTCTGGATGCATGACTGGCATTACTGAGATTACCGGTGTTCACAAATTTTGCGTATAAAGGCTTAATTGTGTTCTTAACTGGAGCACTTTTCACTTTATTTTTTTTGCGAAACGCACGTTGAGTTAACACAATTGAAAAGTTATTTTGAATATAAAGCTGAACAATTTCAGCGCGTTCTTTTGGAGTGTACTGTTCCATGGTATAAATTGTCTTCGAATGACACTTCTAACGCGGTATGACATTAGCCGATTTGTCAGCGCTGTTAAAAGTTACAGCGTTGCCAGATGGGTCAACTTTAAATGACCTACCTAGCATGTCTGCACTGTTATTGGCTATTGCTTCTTCTGACATTAATCAGAAACTGTTGGCTTGGTTAAGTCATATGCTAAGCAATATGCGATGGGCAATGCGAACGAGTAAAGGGGACCCGCGAGGAACTAAACACATGGTTTTCATTACACAGTAGAGAAGATTGGGCCAGTGGTTCTGTGACGGACAGTTCCAACGGTAAAATCTATATATTTACTGACGAACCAAAGAGTGAGACAAGAACAGAAGCAGACTTTTTCTGTAGTAATCCGTGCACGAAACGCAGCTTCAAACTAAATGACTGAAATTCGGTCTTTCAGACTAAGTATCATTGCGTTCGGTTATGCAAGATGACAATCAATAGACTTTTAGCAGAAAACATAGTTAACATTATCTGGATACCAGCTCATAAAGAATAAAAGCAAATGAAAAGGCAGAGGAGCTGCCCCGCTCGGTGGCAGCGGAAGACACAATATCTGCAAGCTGCCCCAGGCCATTTAGCTTCTTCAAGGGTTGTATGAAACAGTGGACGCTGGAGAAACATTTTAGGTCAGCTAACCTTTTAACCGAAAGGGAGTTTAGCAACATTGTAGGGATCATACCCTTAAGATCCCACCTTCAGAAAATGGATTGCGTGGAATACAGGGCATGAGCGCAGGAAGATGAGACGCTGGAACATAATCTATGCGAATGCTCAGTATTCAACTCAATGAGAAGGAATAAATTGTATGGCAGCCAATACTCTAAATTAAGAGTCATTAGACAGCTGAGACAAACTCGGTTATTGTGAAAAAAATACGACGCTGAAACTAGTGAGTGGAGTTTTTCTACTGTTAATTTTTTTTTTCTTATTTTTGCAGATATTTGTATATAAAAGTCATTTATATAAATCTCATATGGGGTGAAACCCATTAATGCTTTTTCCCATCTAATCACTGATGATTCTCTCTAACAGTAAGTCAATTAGTTTTAGAAACTCATATGGTTGTTCATAAATACTGAAGGTTCACTTTCATCTGGGCTGACCAATTTTCCATGGGAATGCTTCTTGAATTTGACATCTCAACTTTATGTAATATTTTTATTTGTTGAATACTTCGTGCGACGTTTGTATATACATATCTCTCGTAAAACCTAGAACCTAGAAAAATTGGATGCCTAATTATACCTGTGGATAACTCTCATAACTTTGAATACATTCATCGCGGCGGCGAAAAACATAATTCTTCTTCAAGTCTTGCGAACTAACGATTTATATTATTTATTTATATAACCATTTACATAACTTTTATAATTAAATTATTTTTTATTTTTATTATTTTAGTAAATACAAAGGTAACCAAGAGACTCCGAAAACGTTTTTAAATCCAGCAGAACGTCCAAACTGTATTTTAATGTAATAAAGGGTCTTCAAAACAAAAACAAAATGCCAGAATCGTGGTAATTAAATGTTCCAGCTTGTTTCAGTTTTAGCGAGCAAACACAAAAAAGTGAAAAACTCACAGATTTAAGTTAAAGTTGTGGTTGAATTATTATAGTGTAAAGCGGCCATAAATATAAATTGCTCATAAACTGTAATTCATTTACCACATGCAATTTCTCAATGTCGTCACGCTGAGTGTTGAATTTTAAAGTGCCGTGATGTCAACGAAAGTCGAATGTCTTGACTTCCTGATGTGGTAAGTGAGTTATGTCTGCAAGTGGCTACACGTAAATATGTTGTCGTAAAACGTAAAGTGACTTAAGCTGGCGAAAACACGACGAAAATTGGCGCAGTGGCGCAAAGAAAGGCCAAAGGCGGCAAAGGCAGTTTCACGTGTACGAGTGACACTCGAGCAGCGCAGAAGCTTAATGCGGCGGGCTTAAAGTTTGTGCGCGGCAATGCTGACAATACATACAAACATGTATTCTAACCAACACAATCTTAGCGCTTTTGTTGGTGTAATTTTTTTGTTTGCGATTTTTGTTAGTTTTGTTGTTTTCGCTGCTAAAACAGGTAATATTTGCCGAGAGTTTTTCTGTGCTGTTAAAAGCCGCTGTGCGCGTCGCCACCGCCGTCAATCTACTTAAGGCAAGTCACGTGCACAATCACCTACTCGGCGGGGCGTTTGTTAGTCCATTGGCTGTTAAGCGCAGCATTCGCAGCAGCAGCAGTTGTCAGTTTGCTTTTTAAACATATTCCATATTCCGCCATCAACTATCAATTTGGGCCAATAACACGAAGGTGTGGTTAATTCTGTCTATCTCTCAGTTTGCTTTTGCTCTTGAATCTCGCGCCCATTTCCTTTCATTTTCCATTCGCCATTATTTACTTCAACGCGCTTATTAACACCAGCATTGAGCGCAGCCCTATTTCCGTTATAATTCAATAGTCCAATAGTCGTCTGCTTGCCATAAGCGCCCGTGTGTAATTAAATTTAATTGATCCACTTTCAAGTGTCCGCATAATGAGTCGCACACTTTTACTACGGATTCTTCGCGCTGCCAATCAATTGAGTATTCACCTCTCGTCTCCGCCGCGCTTTGCTATGCTTCGACAACAATACGTTCGCTGTGTGTGTGTGCGTTCTTGTAGCTCAATTAATTTTGAGTGATTGAAAATGTGTTTTGAAGTTGTAGAACCATGCGTATCGAATTGCCAATTTAAAGCTACGCATCAGTTTCGTTCCTTCGAGAAATTTTGTGTGGAATTTCGACTTCGACTTATTGCTCTTCAAACTTGGTGTTAATTGCATTCGCGACGCTTTTTGAAATAATTGCAACACTTTTTCTAATTTATTAAAGAGTCGGAAATACCTTTTCATATTTTGGGAAAGTAGAAAATACTGGAAAGTCGAAGTTTTAATTAATTAATTAAGTACTTATTCAACAAAACATCGGCAATTAACTTTTACAAGTAAACACATGAATATACTGCCAAGTATCATATAAAATTACTGACATATCACGCTCTTCTAGTCCTTCTCTTTTGGTATTGGTGTAGTTATGGTGACTGAAAACCAGAGCATTTTAAAATTATGCAGAGAACACTTAGCCAGCCTGCTGAATGGCAGTGAAAGCATAACACCAGGAGATGGTGGAACTGATTATCCAATCGATGACGATGGAGCAGTCGTTCCATTGCCGGACTATGAAGAAGTTCGAATAGCCACTACCCGTCTGAAGAACAGCAAAGCGCCGGGCCGATGAATTGCCGGCCGAGCTATTCAAACACGGCGGCGAAGAACTGATAAGGAGCATTAATCAGCTTCTTGGTAGAACATGGTCGGTCGAAAGTATGCCGGACGATTGGAATTTAAGTGTGCTCTGCCCAATCTACAAAAAGGGAAACCCCACAATCTGCACCAACTGCCGTGGAATAAGCTTCCTTTATATCACATATAAGGTCTTACTTATCAAGCGTATTGCATAAAACATTAAAGCTCGGGAAGGACCTCTCCGAACCGTTCGTTATCAAACGAGGTTTCAGATATTGAGTCCTTTTCGTGCGACTTCTTCAATCTACTCTTGGAGAAAATAATTCGAGCTGCAAAACTAAATAGAGAAGGTAACACCCAGCGTACGTCGATCATATTGATATTATTGGGCTCAACAACTGCGTTGTTAGTTCTGTTTTCTAGAATGGAGAGGATATAAAATATCTCCTTTCATTAAAAAAAAAGTCTTCGCACTCGCGATTTGGCTCTCACGTCACTGTTGACGCGCATATCTTCGAGGTGGTAGATTATTTTGTCTATCTTGGAACCAGTATTAACAGCAACAACAATGTCAGCCTCGAAATCCAACGCAGAATTGCTCTTACAAACGGGTGCTACTTCGGACTAAATAGGCAATTGAGAAGTAAAGTAAGTAAAACGCTGGCTAGGTCATGTCGTCCGAACGGACGAAAACACTCTAGATCTGAAAGTATTCGATACAGTACACGCCTGGGAATGCAGGGGAAAAGGAAGGCCTCCCCGTTGGACCCAGTCTTTCCAACGTGGAGGCTTGACTACGCCTAGAATCGCCAATTGGCGCGAAACAGCGAAAAATAGGAACGTCTTGCGATCAGTTTTAACTGCTCTAGCCGCGAGTGCCTTCTCTACGCCAAATAAGAAGAAGAAGATGGATATATAAGGCTCCAGAGCGGGTCTTTTTGAAATATTCCTTTGCAGTAATCTTTACTTAGGTTAGGTTATAGGTCCCGATCCCAAGGACACCAGAGGATCGCAATTCACAATAGAACCCGATTTAGTTATAACTCCCAGAATTAAGGAAAGCTGAACCTAGCTGAGGATGAGGAGCTCGTTAATTATTATTATTACTTTACGACAGAAAGATCTTGCGACCGCACAAATACCGATAGTGTTCACCAAGCTCCTTCCAGGCCCAGCTATGCAGCCATAAGCCGAAAAAGGACAACGGTTCTCGGCAGCGAGGCTTTGGCACACTTTCTTGCTTGCTCATTAGTTTCCCGGTTTCATGCGATTCCGGTACGAAATCGAACTCAAACTAGTCTTATCCAGAAGTAAGCTTTCTTCGAGCCGTGACCCAAACGTGAAAGAGCTCAGTACTCCTTTCGTTTTTCTTGTTGTTTTAGCGGTAATCTAATCCCAACCTTGGAGATGCTGTTCAATATGATTGCCATCGAATTCATCTAACAGCAGGCTCTGAAAACATATTGTGTCGTCGGGGTTGGAATATAGGGACAGGATTGTTAGATGTGTGGGATTTATTTGGTATGCAAAGAGGTGGTTATTGGCGTGCGGCGTTTCATCACACATAGCAACTAAATTTATTGTATATATATATATTGAATACTGTATAATTAGGATAAGTGTTAAGTTACTAAAGGGTTGCTCTATGTACATTCGCGGAACGACTCGAGTTCTTCGTACGGTGGTTTAACTCCGATATCCACTTACGATATTCATGGTGATGAAGTCGGTAAATGGACGATTGACGTCAGTGTCTGAAGTTAGTAACGTCCGCAGTCTGATTAGTAACACTATACTCCAGCGACATATTCCTACGTTGGTATCAAGGCAAACTTACTTGAAAGCAAGAATAGTTCAGTAAATGAGAAAAACTTAAAAATATGACTACAAATTTAATCTTTAATCTATAAGATTTTCAACGGTGTCGAATTGCTAATAATTTCTCAGCATTAAGCTGCAATTCTCTGTTTGAGAGGATATTAAGGCCTACATAAGAAAGGCAATAGAGCATATAATTGAAATAGCGCCACGTTAAGAAATATTATTTTACTTAATCACAACTATTTGTCATACATATGAGCGCATTATACAACAAACATGCATACAACAAACAATTCACCTGCTCAGCACTGGGTCAGCAATAATTTAAGCGCAGCTTACGGCTACGTCTGCGCCTCTTCCTGACTGTCTGCTAGCCAAAGGCGTGAATACTTTTGATTAAACTGAGAATGATGCTGCTGATAACTGATGGCTCATGGCCGATTATGAATGTTTATGTGTTTGTATATACATAAGTATATTTATTTCCATATGTGACACTGCTTAGAAGCCGTCAGCTCGTCTAGGTAAATATGGAAAGTCATTGGCTTATTGTAATGCGCTTTGTTTTGCTTCAAGTGGAATCTGGTATGAAATATGTTTGATGTGCCAGTTGACAACACTGGTTTAATAAAATAAATAAATCGCCTGTATACTTCCCACTGGTTGAATAAACACTCGAGGCACACTTACATTTTCGACTTTCTTGTTTCCATTTGCATTTTAATATTCTTTTTTCTTGTTTGACCAACCCACTTCTACTCGTGTTCGACAATTAATATTCATTCACTTTCACATCGGTATTATGAATAATAAAAAAAATACTTTAATATCTTTAAGGTCATTAACACGCCACTGGCGTTTCGTGACCTCAGCCCACCTAGTCGATCGCGATGCCGAAGTGTGACGACGAAGAACTTGTTAACCAACTCGTCTGACAGCAAATCGGTGCCGGCTGGCGGTGAAGCAGACAAAATATACTTTTCAGAATTTGATTACTCACAATGACAATGGCAGATTTCACTTTGATAGCGGCATTGAAGTCTGTTTTCGACTGTTCACGCGCTTCCGACAGCTCTGCAGCGCCCTCGGCTTCTTTCACCACTCACCGAGCGTCTTACACGAAAATACCGGCGCAGCATTTAATTGCGAAAGTAAACTTTGGCAGCTGTGGCTGCGGCGGCGCAGGGGTGTCTGTGTCGCCACACAACCTAACTCCACACACACACACTTAAAGAGAAGTTATGTTTACTTAGTGACACCGACGTGCATTGCGTGGCGCTCGTAAATCGTAACGTAATGCGGTTGTATGTGTGCTTTTGGCCCAATTTGCGGCGATTTAGGTCAATTTGCACATTTCACTTGATTCGCACTCTACTTCGCTTTTGATTTTGTTATTTGCTCTGCTTTACGTTCTTCCACTTTTGCTACTCTGTTGCTGTTGTTGTTGTGCTAAAATCAAAATTGCCAAACCGAAAATTGTGAGCCTTTGATTTTACTAGACGATGCTTGAAATGTGCATTTTAATTGCGCAGCCCGTATAAAATTTTAACGGCCACTAGTAAAATGGGTCCGAGGTTAATGGCAAGGGTGCATAAACTGGGTACTTAACTTCTGGAAATGTATGCCTGTTTGTATGTATGTATGAATGTAATGTAATGTATAATATGAATGCTTGGGAAAAATTTTCGTATGTATAAGTTTCGGTGTGAGGGAAATTCTTTGCCATATTTGCTCTTAAAATCTCAACTGATATATATTAATATATATGTACATATGTATGTATATTAGAGCGCTTGAATAAACCGGAAAAGGCGTATATACAGGAAATGTTTTATGAATCATTCTAAAGAACTTTGCCTAAGAGATTACGGGTCTGAAGCTGGTTTCGAGCCAGCCATTTTTAAGATAGGATCATACAATTTTTTCGTCCGTTTTTCAGATATCGGATTAATACGTAGGCGCATTTTGATATTATATTAATCATTTTTCAGAATGACATATCTCCCATACAACGGATATTTTGATTTTTAAAAGCGGTTTCAGACACATAGTACCTTAGACAATGTTGCTCAAAATAATCCGTTGGACATTATCCGTGTACGCGATTTTATTGAAAAAAATATATGCAAAAATTTATGAATAGTATAGTTATTAGATGGGGTAATATTTTAAAATATATTTCGACAAACTTCAGACAACAATCGTTCTTCGAAGTATAAAATAATGATCATTAAATAATAAGGCAATTCTTCACTATATTTTCCTACGCAATAAAAACTACTATATTTTAGGGTCGGGACTGCTCCTTGCTTACTTGGGGTTTATTTTTGACTTTAGTTTTAATTCTTCTTTTTCTTCAACGGTTTTCAAAGCTAAAGAACCTTCAAATTAGGAAATGCCATGACTCATTTTATTCATTTCAATAATATACTACTGTGATCAAATTGAAAGGTCTAATTTATACTTCGCGTGATTTTCAAATCGGTGAATTTTTTTTTCTGTCAGTTGGTAGTACTGTTAGTGACATCTGTGCTAAATTTCACGGCAAAGTTTTTCTTAGTATTTGAGATACGCGTAGTTTTGTGAGGCTCTAAAGTGAATTCTTCGATTTTTACTATGTCTGAATAAACTTGAACAAAGAAGTGCGATAATGCACCATTTCATACTGCATTGGTTATTCGTGATCATTTCGTTACACTTTCAACTAAAATCGTGCCGCAGCCACCGCATTCGCCTGATGTACCTTCGTGTAACCTCTGGCTATTCAGCAAATTCTCTTGACCAATCCGATGACACTGCTTTGACTCAATTAAGGATATAAAAGCTGAATCGAAGAAAGCTCTGATGGACATAATGACGGAGGATCTTTCCAAGTGATATGATGACTGGAAAATTCGTTCGCATAAGTGTATGGCAGCGGGAGGGGATTACTTTGAAGGAGACGAAAACGACAAAGTTCACCTTTCAATTTGATCACAATAGTATGAGTTCAATTACTATACAATTTTGCTTTTAGAAGATTTAGTGTAGGGCTTCTACTCGAAGCCAACAGTTTGCGGGGTTACATATTGTTCTAAATTCTCGAATATAATCCGATATATTCAAGTTGATGCGAGTAATAGTTGCGGAGATACAGCATTGGCAACTTATGCGCTAGAGGCTAACTCGGCTAAGTTTTTCTCGAAACTATGTTTTTGAAGCCGGTTGGCAAGATTTATCGAGGACTACTCAACCGTTCTTTATAAAACTTTACACAGGTCTTTGCAGTTATTAAAGGCTTGGATGAAGGATTTTTTATTCAATTACAACTATTTGAAACCAAAATGTTGCGAAATTTTCATTTTTTTGTAAAAGTGTCTACCAAATATGTATACCATTTCAGGGTTTGTTTTACGGCGTCTAAGTGCTAAGTTAAGGTTTTAACTAAAATACGTATTCTTTCACTGTGGATGTCATGTAAGGCGTATACTGCCACAGCGGTCGTATATTTTTTGCGAGGGGTCGCCGGAAATGCGTCTTAATGATCGAGTTTAAAATATTTTTTTCCAAAAGTTCAGAATTTCTTTACAACAATAAAAAATTTTAACAAAATATTTAATTTTTTATATGAGATAAAAATAATTGAAAAAATGTTTTTTACGCAAGGAAAGCCATGTAACCCCTCAATTAAATATTAGTTAGAACAGTATTTCTTCTTTAGTATTTCTTTCTTAAAAAAATGAAATGAAAGGAATATGCGTCTGTGTGAAAGCAGTTGCAAAGCAACAGCGCAAGTGCTGTTGGTTCGTTTGAACACCTCGTACGTATAGTTTGTTCTATTCGCCACACTCTAACGCTTGCTAAGTGGAATTCAAATATTAAAAGATGTATTTATGAAATTTACACAGCTCATTTGACATTATTGGCAACTCTGCTGCTAACTACGGCCAACTTTACAAATATCTTTGTACGAATAGCACTAAGGGCAATCCACTTCAACCACTTGATCCACTTGACTATTTGTAATGAAAAAGTTTTTAATAATATTTTTAAACAAACTAAATATTTTTAAAGTGAATTTTATTAAAATTCAGAGTTATGAAATATTGCATAATTCACCGAAATTCTTTATTTTCCCGCCTTCAATAAATAAATACAAAAAAAAAGTTGTGTTAAAAATTATTATCTATATTTAAAAAGTCTTCATAACTGCGATTGCTGGAAATTCCGAAATATCTATATAAATAATAATTCCCCGTAGCCACATTAATATGCTGAGCTATTTAGCCTGAAAATCAATGAAAAATCGCTTGAAATTCCGCAGGCTTATGTGTGTGTACTTTATTGCAGCTAATGGCAAAGTTTTAAGCCAAACACGGCTATAATATTAATGTTTTTGTATATTTTGTATACAAATTAATTTTAATTTCTAACAACGCAGCCAATTCCCAACTCGAGCTGAGCGAAAAAGCTATTTGGCATGCAGAATATGAAGCGGATGCAAGCACACATGAAACGCTACGTAAGCGTATGAGTGTATGAGTGCATATGTGTGCGTGTGTATGTAATTATTCGCTGATAAAAATTTGCGTGGAATTTTATGCAGATGGGAAAAAGTTTAAAATGAAATATTCGGCAGCAGATTACAGCAGAGCTACAGCCATGCTGCTGTATTGTGTTGTTGTTGTACATACGGCTTAGTTAGACACGCTGGTGCGCTGAGTTCGCCGTACAGTTCGATGATGGTCAGCATCAATCCCAAGAGAATAATTTGCCATATTTTATTTATATCAGAGGCGCGCACATATGGCTACTTGCTGTAGCAATATGTGGCATGTGTGTATGTATGTGTATTGCCAAAATATTTGAAATAATGAATTCATGTATAAATATATTTACATATATGCATATACTCATATTCACGTATTTAGTGCCACTAATTCCCACCTCTCGACGCTGCCTTTGCCGCTTGGGCGCTCACTTGTTTGCTTTACGCGTTTTCAATGCCACTACCGGCGTTATAACGGTATATTGCGATGAACACCTGTCTACATATAAATATTTTGAGAGGCATGTGCTAAGTTACAACAACAAATAACTGTTGAACAAAGCAATCTGACTTCCAAATTAGCCCTGTTGATTGCCGGGCTAAAAGGTTTCGATATTCTCGCTCATATCTCTACCATATATCAATGTGTATGTGTGTGAGTGTATGTGGCTGTGTGCCCGCGAACGATACGGTTGTAATTTTTTCCATAATCCATTAGCAACGCGGCAACAAATTATGATTTATGATGCTTTTACTAATTTTAGAAAATTTTTAAAAAATACCCACCATCAACAGTTGGCACGCTGCCGCTGTCCACCACTGTATATAAATATGTATGTGTACAGGTTAGCACCTGAGGATATTTATTGCCATTAGGAAAGGTGCAGAATTTTTCAAATTCAAATGAAAAGGCGAAAGAAGTCAACAGTCGGTGGTGCATGAAGATTTGCTGAACGAACGCGAATTAGGCCAACGTTGGTGGTGCTAGTGGTGAAGGGGCGATAAATGTGTTATTAAATTGTGTGCGGCCAGTTGTTGCCGCAAGTTCAGCGGTTTTCACCTCACAATCGCTCAGCGGAAACGTATAACGGGAGCGATTAGATGTCACATTATCGCCTTAATGGTTTTTAATTCAAACCTGTCAAACGATATGAATTACTACTGTAAGTGCTCGACGGCGGCTTGGCACGTTGCAGATTTATGGCAAATGTATTTAATTACCCACCGGTGGCAGGTTCTACTAAAAGGTGTTTAAAGGTTTGCCAAAAAAGATTAATTAAAAGGTTAAATACCGCGTGACAGCGCTTTTATCGAACAACACCCGAAAGCATCGAGTTTTGGGTAGGTACTCATTTAAGCAAACCAGAATTTAAGAAAATTTTGTTTGGAGCAGACAATACTGAACTCTCTTAGCTTAAAAAATTTCAATAAGTTAAAAAGCTTCCTCTGGAAACTCCATTGTTTCACCGTGGTCGAGTTGTTCAGTCACCTGAGTATGCGGGGCTTTATCATTAAGTTAACGTGGTAACTTTGGGTTGGGAGGGGTCTCCTTTTGTGCTGGTAGGTTCTGTAAGCACTGTCCTATAAAATATACATCAATTTTTAGCTTGGCCTCATAGCATAGATAAACTTGTGACCATTAAGACGACTACTATCTTGAATATGAACAGCGGCTTTGAGTGAAGCCCTATGTAATACAAGTGAAAAGGAAATTGGCGTCCTCAAAATCGGACAGCATTAAGAAAACAAAAGTTGAATTCGAAATTTCTCTTTGGGTCGTTACTTTCTTGCTCAGTTTCACAGACACAGTTCCTCTCTTGTCCACCACTGGTTAAAATGGTGCTAAGCGACGGAGAGGACGACAGAGCTGCGAGTTCGGATGAGTCTCAACCTTTGATCAAGAGACTGAGGTCGCAAGAGACTGTTGTAAGGAAGACGGAGTCATCTCCGAAGAAGAATAGAAGCCAGTTTCAGCGACAATGTCCTCAGGCTTCATATGGTTGGTAAAGGAAAATCCGCAGCCGTCTCCTAGATGTGAACGTGAGGGTGTGCGCCATGGAATACACAAACTTGTCAACCGTGACAACGACCCTATATAAGGAAACGGTAGACAGGGTTATAGAAGTTCCACTATATCCTCGCAATCTTGTCTTCTTTCCAACCAGATCCTACACTCCTTGAATAAAAGAGGAAATGTTGCCATACTGCAATCCTTCTCCTCACACCTACGACTGGTGGTAATTAAGATTGAGAAAGGTAATGCAATGTCATGACCTCGAAACCGTGGTTCTTGGGATGTCCTTTATCGATGCCAAGCCAATTTCCAAAATTGTTTGGAGCATGTTTTCAGTTTTCAATATTTGAGGGTTCTTTGAAAATGTTAAAAACTCATATTCTAGAAAAATCTCAAAATCTACATACTTTGCAAGCTTGAATTGACTAACCGGTTTCTTAATGCTCATATTATGAAATATAAGCCCACCATTTGCAAATCGCTTATTAAACTTTTAAAGACAACAAAGCAATTAAAGTCGCACTAATTGCCAGTTAAGTCAAAATTTTATGCGCCATAAATTTCCAGTGCCATGAAAATACCGGCGACTAGTAAAAATACAATAATTAAGCCGGAAAACGCGCCAACTCAAGAGAAAACTAGACACACATACACCCACATTCATACTGCAATAAATGCTATTCGTTTTATTTGTTGGTGTCCTTCCCAAATTAGTTATTCTGTTTACTTGCAAGGTTCTAACGGTTTTTAGCAAATTCATAAAATTATGGCCTTAAACTTTAAATTTGAGCTAGTGCAACGTTTAATTAAGATATCAAAAGCATACTGACAAAAAGAGGCAACCGAATAAGTCAACCATTACGTCGCTGAGGTTGAGCCAACAGAATGTGACACAAATAATAAAGCAGCACAACAACAAATGCCTTGAAAGTAGCCGCAAATATAATAATTAATGTCAACCAACAGCCAAACGGCGTCCGTCCCACTCAGCGCTGAGCTGCTACTTAGAAACGCGCTAATGACATTCGAGCTATTCGAGCGCTTTGGTCAATGACACTTTGGCCCACTGAAGCCAACAAACACACTGACATACCGGAATCAAATACTATGTGGGGTCTCGTCGCGCTTGTGTGGGTGGTGTCCGGTTGGCTTTGAAGCTCTATGTAATATTAAATTTTTATGGCTTTTGCTGAAAATCCTTGCTTAATGATTTATCCCATGTTTTATGTGGTGCTTAGGAAATTTTGTTGCGAGTTTTTATTTGCCGCTTCATATCTGATTCATTTTTATGTTGATAAGCTAAATGAGATATTATTAGAATCATTATTTTTACGCGATTAAATTCATTTTTGAACTTGTCTTTAATAAAATAATGAAAATCTTAAAAATACTTTCTTATTGAATTTAGCGCTGAAGTAGGTAGAGCAAAAAAGGCAGTTTTAACAGTTGTAGAATCATTGGAGAGTGCAAAAACAGAGCAAAGGTCAAGTAATATGGAGTCCATCGCAGCTGGTGCTAAAAAATACCCACTCAAATTATTAAAACGTGAATAATACGCACAACTCAAAAATTAAGTTTTTAAAATTACATTTAAGTTTGATTGTAGAATGTTGTGAATAGTTTTCGAAAGCTTTGCAAGCTTTTGGAGAATACATTAATCCACGACTTGAAAATGAAGATTTGAAATTGCATATAAGTATGCTGTTGGATGCGTTGAAGTTTTAAAAAGTTTTTGAAAGCTTTCGTAGAAGCCATGAAAATACATTAGTCTATGACTCAAACATAAAGCTTTTAAAGTTGCATTTAATTATGTTTGTATAATGCGATTAGAGCTTTTACAAGTTTTGTGAGCTTTCTGAGAAATCATGAAAAATACATTAATCTACGACTCAAAAATCAAGTTTATAAATTGCATTTAATTATGTTTGTATAATTCGTTGAAGAGCTTTCGGAGACATCTTGAAAAATAAATTAATCTACGGCTCAAAATGCGTCGAAGAGCTTTCAAGAGCTTTTGGGAGCTTTCGGAGAAATCGTGAAAATACATTAATCTACGACTAAAAAAGAAAGTTTTTAAATATAATGCGTTTAAAGCTTTCAGAGTTTTGGGAGCTTTCGGATAAATCATGAAAAATATAAAATATTAAGCTACGACTCGAAAATCAAGTTTATAAATTGCATTTAAGTAAGTTTGTGTAATGCGTTGAAGAGCTTTCAAGAGCTTTGGGAGCTTTTTTAAGAGGAACGTGTTCTGTGACAACCGTGAAGTTGGTAGGGAATCTTAAAAACATAGAACCCCAATAAAAGATCTCGGTAACAGTAAAAGTTTAGCAGGAGCTCAAACCAAATTGTTTTTACCGACTCATCGCCAGACTCATACTCAACATATCAGATTCGTTTCTTGTGAAACAACTATCAAAATTGGGTAGTTTGTTAATAGGAATAAAAAACACAAATCATATACCTTCTTGAGTCACCAAATTTTTCGTCCATTTCAATATTCTAACGTAGAACTCGCAAACCGTGCGTTCAAAGTTAATCAAGGGGTAACTAAGCCCACTAGATATAGTTTATAATCGAGGTACTTCCTTATCATACTCGTTTTGGTGTCTGGTCTTAGCAGAAGCGTTGAAAACTGCAAAGCCGATGAGTTGGCAAGAAAAGGTACGATTACCCCTGCCACAACGGAATGGGAATTAGTTCGATTGTTATAGGCCTGGACTTATCAATCTCGCTTGTGTCTAGGAGAACTTGGTTGACGACCAAATTTTGCGCGACTACGATCTTCTGGCCTATAGTAAAACTACTGAACTAATTGCGCTTACCAAAGTTTATATTTTCGCAATCGTAGGAGTTCTAAGTGGACGTTATTAAAGTAGTAAGGGAAGAAAATGAGTTGGAAACATCCAAGCACCAGTCATAACTTCGGCGCAGGAGAAGACAAAGCTTAGCTACGGCTTTGTCTCCTGCTTAGCCGCCTCTTCGTCGACACATGAGCAGATTGTGATCAATTTTTTAGCGGTTATAGATACCACAACGGACCGGCGTTATAAGCTTTCTAGCTGTGAGGTTCTCCTTTACGATCCACTATTTGACCTAAGCTAACTTAATCTGCTTATTCTCAATTCTTATTGTCTCCCAAATATCCACTCAAGAGAAAACGTTCATTGTCAGATTGATGCAAATGAAAATAATTCGCTGAAGAATTTTGTGTTGACAAGCCATGTTTTGGCTCCAAGGAGTTTTGTTTGAAGATTATATTCAACACAATGAAAATGTTTGGCTTTTGAAAATCTATTTTAAATGATTTAAGAGATTTTACAGGATATAAACTCCTTTATTTGAATGAAATATTTGCTTATATAGTTAAATATGTACACTTACATATATAAATACACTGCTGTACATACATTTAACAAAAATATATACCAATATATCTCTCAATACTCAAAAATAAATATTATTTTAATATTAAATTATTGTAAATTATCATTAACGAACTTACCAAGCTATTGTAACAGCTTACTTTAACCGCAAACTATTGTTGTTCAACTGCCGCAGCATGAAATCGATCCTAGAAATTAAGAGAATATATATATATAATTGGCAATTTATAGATTGTTTAGAGGATTCATGATATCAACGTTTAATTGATATATTGGCATAATGATATATGTATGTCGCTTCACACTTTAATAAACTATAAATCGATTGACCGATATCAGTGCACCAGTTAGGATGAAAGCAATATTAATTAATTTGTGCGAAAAAAGTGATTTCTCCTCGAATTTCTTTATCAAATCATTGTCCTGACCAATCGGTTGGTTAAGCTTTAGCTCGGTCATTTTAGCAGCTTTCTATATCAATTATACGTTTAATTGGACCGCAAAACAATAAGAGCGATAACACTTGAGTAGCCCGGTGTTAGTTACGAGCAATTAAAATGAGTAATTGCGAAGTATCAAATGTGGTAAGTAAGCAAGTATGAGAACACATGTTCATATATGTAATATATAATTTAATCACTTTCTATTTCATAAAGGATAGATTATTATATATCCGTCTGAATTCAAAGTGGACTCCATTTCATCACTTAGCAGAAAATAATTTAATATTGTAAATGCAAGCTCGATTACCCATTTTTGGTCTTAAATAAAATGTTAAATGCAGTTTTATTAATTCGACAAATATTTCATTAAGGGGTTAAGTAGTAAGAATTTTCAAGAAATTAATTTTTTTTTTTCATTTTTGCTTTTTCGTTAAGTGTAATATCTTAAAAATATTCTCTGAAAATTTCACGTTGATTCGATAATTAGTTTTTGAGTTATTCGACAAATAACGGAGAGAGCTCGGGCACTTCAAAGCGCTAGTGCGAAACTTTAAACGCGTTTTCCTCAAAACTATGGTTTTTGGACAGGTGACAACTGTAACTCGAAAACCGCTCACTAGATTTTTATGAAATTTATACAGTTTTTAGAATACATAATCAACTCGGGCCTGATCGGAGGATTTTTTTTTTCAAAATTTCGATTTTTAAGACCAATTAACTATTGATTTTTTCCCAAAAATTTAGACAAAAATTTCCTGAGGCCGCCATTTTGTTATTTTTTGAAAAAAAAATCCCTCGATAATGTTCAGGATTATCTATTTATAAAACCAATTTCTTTTGTCCGATCGATTTTAGATCAATCTCCAGTGGTTGTTCATCGTCTTTAGAGGATCTCGACCAACATGCAGATAAACTTGTCCCTGACAACTTAAATATTGAAAAATTTCCTATATATTTTTCACGAAATAAATAAACTTGAGTAAAAATGAGATACCTTCATGAAATTTGGTACACATATTCCTTGGCAAAAAAGTAATGTGCAGTTCGTAGAAGGACGTAATCGGACCAATGCCGTAAAGAATCTCTAGGAACATTACTTTATGGCATGTTAATAGCATGTAGTATTGACAAAAATAGATAAAATATAAAATCATACAATCTTTTCCTATCCCATCTCTTAAGTTGGATCAAACTGAACACATTGTGCTAAACTTTATTAAATTCGGTGCGGTAGTTTAGGGGTTTATCCCGGACAAAATACCACACCTAATTTTTATATGTGTATATAGACTGCTACCACATTTCTGGTGTTGAATGAGTGATGAGGTTAATAGTCAGTGATTAGACATTGACTCTACCTTGATTTGCAGTGACAGTATCTTTCGACAGTAAACTCGGTTATTATGCATTGTTCTCTCGGTGGACATTGGTCGTGTTATTTGTACTATAAATAGTGATTTTCGTCTTTTTCAGGCCTCAGTATGGAATTTCGATGTTTCGGGATTTGGATGCAATTAACTTAAATTACATTTCTTTTTTAAACATTAAATATTTTTAAACATTTAAAACAGTCTGTTCTCAGTTTTCATTATTAAGAGCATTGTTTTTAATAAGTTTAGTTTCATGAAATGAATGATATGGATACTTTTGAACAAAAAATTTAGGCAAACGCTGTGGTAGACTGTAGCAACATTAGTTTTAACTTCGACAAACTGTGAAATGTTTTTAATTCAAATTCTTTCCTCAACCTCGTACCCTCGTACTTTCTCTTTTTTTAAGAACTTAACAGCAAGGGCCGGAATGCCAGTTCTGTGGAGGTAAAGTGAGATTATATCATTCATCTGGAACTATTCACGATGGTCAAGCATAAGTCCTGGTGAATATTGTTAATGCTTTTTTACATGTTTTCTTCTCGAAATCCATTTAAGCGCAAATTTAGGGCTAAAAATTCGAAAGAATTTCTGAATTCGTTGTAATTTTTAATATATTTAATTATGTTAAATGGTCGAACCCAACAGGTTATTCTTTTCTTGGACTGCTTATGAAGCTAGTTCATTGTGGTATCTAGAAATCTTATAAAATTGAATATACCGCTCTGAGCCTTCGATTTTAACAAAAATGCAAAACATTTAAGTATTACTTTTCTCCAATGGTTACTGGTTAGCATATCATTTAAATACATCCATATTTTATAGCGATCAAAAAATTAAATTAAAATTCACTCCAACCTAATCTCGCATACTTTCAACATTAGGCAACGTACGCTATATTTTTAATCAAGAATAAAATATGTTTGTGCATAATTTGGTTATGTTATCAACTAAGCTCTTTCAACCTAGTTGTTAAAATTCGCTTAACATATTTACTGTTGTGGGTAAAAATTTGCTAAAATTTCAGCCTGAATTTCCATCATTTCCCACAAGCTAGGCATACTAGTCCAAACTGTCCTTGCAACCAACCACGCTATTAAATATAAAATATAATACATTATTATATAACAAAAGCCGCAAGCTTAGTAAGTTCAACCGCCGCAACCTCCATGATTATCGAAAGAGACAAACAAAGAAAAAGAGAGAAAGAGAGGGAGAGAGATGAAATAATTGTTTTGCTATTGAATATTAATATTCAAATGCATGTTTTCCAATGTCAGGCCACTAATTAGGAATTAATCTGACTATGGTAAATATCATTAAAATAATGCCAAAGGCGTGATGTTCGTTGTTCGCGTGCGGTTGAGCTTAGTTTTCGAAATGCAGCACAAAAGTTTAAACATGCAACAAACGCGGTGGCTTAAGCTGATTACGAAACACGCACACACACACTCATATACACAGAATATGCCAAATTTTTGCCGCCACAAGCAAATTAGTGAAACATGCAAATATTTTGCCATGAACTTGCGATTCAAAGCCGTGCATGTGGCAACAATTACGCATTTCAATCAAGTTGATAGCCTGTGAACCGCTATAGAGGTAAAAAAAAAGTCAAGTTGAGTTGGGAATCACGGTATATTAAAAACTATTTTCAGTATTTCGAAACAAGCAGCGATGTCCAAAATCGCTTAGCTGCATTTGCATTGGCACATTTTCTATTTGGTTGCGCGAAAATTTCAAAACTGTATCTGAGCGATAAATGTTTATTACGTATATATGTTTGCTTATTAAAGGTAAATTATACACTGAATAAATTAGTTGGTTTGCCATTGTTTGAGCAATTGTCCGTACTGTTTTTAAATTATTATTAAAATTATATAAAATGCATTAATGCATACAAACACATATTGGGCATGCATATCATACAAACCTTCATCTGATAAATTTTTGCATTAACCGGCATAAGCATGCATTATAACTTACAGCTTATAATGTAAATATTATTTCACACGGCCAAACATACACACATCAATATTACTATTAATAAAATATGTTATTTTACACCTCACAGCCAACTTAAAGGGGCTTATGAAACTTATTTATTTATAAATATATTTTTCAAAATAACTGGTTGCAAAGTGCACTTGCACTTTCGTTTTAAAAATTTTCAAATCATATTTTATTGCAGTTTCATACTATATATCTATAATATTGAAACATACTTTATGTAACCCATATTATATTTTATCCAAAGAAGTAATATTTGCTTTTGATTCGCCAAAACTTAAAAAGTAGCGCATCAAATACACAGCTGACCTAAATCATATAGACTGGCACAATCAAGCAGATACACAATAAATTGATGTAAGGGACTAGTTAGTTCTCTTTAATTCATATACATATATGTAGTTGTTTATATTTTTTCTCGACATGTCGACACACCAAATTTTGTACGTAAACCGTTACGTGTACGTTTTCAAACCATAATCCGCACCAAGCGATATTAAGCCAGAAATGGGCCTTATCTGTGAAGATGATTTTTCGGATTTCCGCATTTTTCGGAGAATGTGAGTTTGTGTAAAAATCTAGGACAATTTCCAAGTGTTGTACAACCGTGAACCGTGACATGATGAAATTGTAAATCTGTGAACATATTTGATACAAATCTATAAGCAAAGATGAACCCTACAAGCTATCAAAATCACGTCATTCCTATTGGTACACGAAGAACACGTCATCACGATCATTTTCAGTTAGAATTTTGTTCGAGTAATATGTGATAAATATCTAAGTTTATTAACTGTTGCGAATAAGATGGCTCCAGAAGGCAAAGTTCTTTTAACATAACAGGGGTATTCAGACCAGATTTGTTAATTCGTCAATCGTTACTCGGTAGTTCTTTACGTGGGTTTTGTTTTTGTAAAATTAACAGATTATCGTTTTACCGAGTAACGAAGTACCAGACTGCCAAGCATGATTGTTTTTTCGTTACTTGGTGACATCACCCAACTGTTTTGTTTGCGTTGTTGCCTCAGAAGTTAACTTAATTCATTTCAAAAAAATACATTTGCTGTCTACTACAAATTATTTTCTGACAAATTTTTCAAAAGCAAATATTTAATATAATACAATCAGCTGTTTTGAGACAAAATTTACACCCACTACTGATGTACATTCAACAAAAAGTATCTTCACAGTTAAGTGTTTTGACGAAGTATCGACTAACGAACTACCAGATTAACAAGTTTGGTCTGAATACCCCTATTATTTTATAACTCATTTTTATAAATAAATAATTTTATAATTTTTGCATATGTGGAATATAGCAACTATATGTATGTTGACAAATTGCGTCTCATGTTATTTGTCCGAGGTGAACTCCAAAACTATCGCACCGATTTTTGTAAAATTAAGCAAGTTCCCTTTAGTTCGTTCCAACATCAAAGATAGGATAGTTAATTATTCATACCTATAGAATATATATTTGCCTATGCGTTCAAAATGCAAAAAGAGGAAATTAACAACAATTATAATATAATTATTGTATAATTTTGAGTAAAATGCGAATTGTCGAGAAAAAATCGAACTTCAACAATCAGATGTAGTATTGCACAGATCAATTCAAGATTTGAATGAAACACTTAAGCTTCTGTGTGGTGCTGTTGGGGAAAGTGTTTGGTATTCAAAAAGATCCCTATAAATACTCTTGAAGCACATATTTTGACTGGGAGTTTAATATAGAGTTGGTCATGTGGTAGTAACCAGTCTTTTGAAGGCTACAGTTTCCTATTGGTTTAACTTTCGCTATGCTTATAAGACTCCGTCTAATTTATCATATCTTTCTTCACAGTTTAGAGTAAAAACCAGAAATAATTTTTATATGACTACTTTACTTGGATACTGAGTTGGACTGTACTTCTCTAACGCCACTTTATGGTAATAATAATATAAGCATACAATAGTAAGACTTTCGTCATAATTTTTAAATTATTAATTTATTCTTTTCAAAATTTATTTCGTACCCTTTCCCCTTGGCACCAATACACTTGTCTCCAATCCTCAAAATAGTTTTTAAAGTAAATTTCCCGAATAGCCTTCAAGCAATTCACGTTTATTGACTTCAATTGACTTAAAACGGTTTCCCAGGAGCGGTCGTTTTACAGTCAACGCATTCCCGAGCCTCTTTAAATAATCTGTAGCAATCAAAAAACTTGTTCGCGATGAAGGCTGTTTCCAACATTCTAAACGTTTCGGTAGCAACTTTTGATTCCGCACACAAAATTTAATGGAACTTTTTTATCGAATAATTTCAGTCATCGTAAAAATCGCCGAATGACCTTTAGGTACTTCAAGGAGACATGAGTATACTAAACATTAATGATTGTTTTGATGTGAAATTTGGCAGAGTTGTCAATGACAGTCATATGAACATAGATGAAAAGTATTTC
>CM050323.1:17033524-17083524 GCA_027475135.1 Bactrocera correcta
TTTCGTCAACCAATATCGGCGATTCCGATATTTCGCGTATATAAAACAGACGTACGTACTACAGTCAGGCATGGCTAAGCGGATTTAACTCTTTACTCTGATCTCTTACTTATATACTTTATGGGTTCTCTGATCCAAGTAGAGGTACTATTTTCAATACCCTTTTATTGGCAGATTACGCGCGAGTCGTGTTAAGCTGCAATGTTACTTTTATTCAATATTTTGTGGCATTTCTCATGGAAAGGCCTACGCCTGAAAAACAATAACAAATCGTTTAACTTTATTACGAAAATTCACGTTCCGTAAAGAATGTCTTTCGCGCGCGTCTCTCGAATTATGGTCAGCATAGTTCACTTACTGAGCGTACTATTCGCAACACCATCATCCATCTTGAGACCAAGCATTCATTCTTCTTCTTCTTTACTGGCGTAGACACCGCTTACGCGATTATAGCCGAGTCAACAACAGCGCGCCAGTCATTTCTTCTCTTCGCTACGTGGCGCCAATTGGATATTCCAAGCGAGGCCAGGTCCTTCTCCACTTGTTCCTTCCAACGGAGTGGAGGTCTTCCTCTTCCTCTGCTTCCCGCGGCGGGTACTGCGTCGAATACTGTCAGAGCTGGAGTGTTTTCATCCATCCGGACAACATGACCTAGCCAGCGTAGCCGCTGTCTTTTAATGCGCTGAACTATGTCAATGTCGTCGTATATCTCGTACAGCTCATCGTTCCATCGAATGCGATATTCGCCGTGGCCAACGCGCAAAGGACCATAAATCTTTCGCAGAACCTTTCTCTCGAAAACTCGCAACGTCGACTCATCCGTTGTTGACATCGTCCAAGCCTCTGCACCATATAGCAGGACGGGAATTATGAGTGACTTATAGAGTTTGGTTTTTGTTTGTCGAGAGAGGACTTTGCTTCTCAATTGCCTACTTAGTCCGAAGTAGCACCTGTTGGCAAGAGTTATCCTGCGTTGGATTTCTAGGCTGATGTTGTTGGTGTTGTTTACGCTGGTTCCAAGATAGACGAAATTATCTACAACTTCAAAGTTATGACTGTCAACAGTGACGTGAGTGCCAAGTCGCGAGTGCGACGACTGTTTGTTTGATGACAGGAGATATTTCGTCTTGCCCTCGTTCACTGCCAGACCCATTTCTTTTGCTTCCTTGTCCAGTCTGGAGAAAGCAAAACTAACGGCGCGGGTGTTGAGGCCGTTGATATCAATATCATCGGCATACGCCAGCAGTTGTACACTCTTATAGAAGATGGTACCTTCTCTATTGAGTTCTGCAGCTCGAACTATTTTCTCCAGAAGCAGGTTGAAAAAGTCGCACGATAGGGAATCGCCTTGTCTTAAACCTCGTTTGGTATCGAACGGCTCGGAGAGGTCCTTCCCGATTCTGACGGAGCTTTTTGCGTCGCTCAACGTCAGCTTACACAGCCGTATTAGTTTTGTGGGGATACCAAATTCAGACATCGCGGCATAAAGGCAGCTCCTTTTCGTGCTGTCGAAAGCAGCTTTGAAATCGACGAAGAGGTGGTGTGTGTCGATTCTCCTTTCACGGGTCTTTTCCAAGATTTGGCGCATGGTGAATATCTGGTCGGTTGTTGATTTACCAGGTCTAAAGCCACACTGATAAGGTCCAATCAGTTTGTTGACGGTGGGCTTTAATCTTTCACACAATACGCTCGACAGAACCTTATATGCGATGTTGAGGAGGCTAATCCCACGGTAGTTGGCGCAGATTGTGGGGTCTCCTTTTTTTGTGGATTGGGCATAGCACACTTAAATTCCAATCGTTGGGCATACTTTCGTCCGACCATATTTTGCAAAGAAGCTGATGCATGCACCTTATCAGCTCTTCGCCGCCGTGTTTGAATAGCTCGGCCGGCAATCCATCGGCCCCTGCCGCTTTGTTGTTTTTCAGGCGGGCAATTGCTATTCGAACTTCTTCATGGTCGGGCAATGGAACGTCTGCTCCATCGTCATCGATTGGGGTATCGGGTTCATTTTCTCCTGGTGTTGTGAGTTCACTGCCATTCAGTAGGCTGGAGAAGTGTTCCCTCCATAATTTAAGTATGCTCTGGGCATCGGTAACTAGATCACCTTTGGGGGTTCTACAAGAGTATGCTCCGGTCTTGAAACCTTCTGTAAGCCGCCGCATCTTTTCGTAGAATTTTCGAGCATTACCCCTGTCGGCCAGCTTATCAAGCTCTTCGTACTCACGCATTTCGGCCTCTTTCTTTTTCTGTCTACAAATGCGTCTCGCTTCCCTCTTCAACTCTCGGTATCTATCCCATCCCGCACGTGTTGTGGTCGATCGTAACGTTGCGAGGTAGGCAGCCTGTTTTCTCTCCGCTGCGACACGGCACTCCTCGTCGTACCAGCTGTTCTTTTGCACCTTCCGAAAACCAATGGTTTCGGTTGCAGCTGCACGTAAGGAGTTTGAAATGCCGTCCCACAGTTCCCTTATACCGAGTTGTTGACGAGTGCTCTCAGAGAGCAGGAGTGCAAGCCGAGTAGAAAAACGTTCGGCTGTCTGTTGTGATTGCAGCTTCTCGACGTCGAACCATCCTTGTGTTTGTTGGCGTGCGTTTTTTGCTGCACAGAGGCGGGTGCGGATTTTGGCTGCAACAATATAGTGGTCCGAGTCGATGTTAGGACCTCGGAGCGCACGCACATCTAAAACACTGGAGACGTGTCTTCCGTCTATCACAACATGATCGATCTGGTTGGTAGTTTTTCGATCTGGAGACAGCCAGGTAGCTTGATGTATCTTCTTATGCTGGAATCTAGTACTACAGATAACCATATTTCGGGCCCCGGCGAAGTCGATCAGCGTCAACCCATTTGGGGATGTTTCGTCGTGGAGGCTGAATTTACCGACCGTAGTGCCAAAGATACCTTCTTTGCCCACCCTGGCATTGAAGTCGCCAAGCACGATTTTGACATCGTGGCGGGGGCATCTCTCATAAGTGCGCTCCAAGCACTCATAAAAGGCATCTTTGGTCACATCGTCCTTCTCTTCCGTCGGGGCGTGGGCGCAAATCAGCGATATGTTGAAGAACCTCGCTTTGATGCGGATTGTGGCTAGACGTTCATTCTCCGGAGTGAATGATAGTACTCGGCGACGGAGTCTCTCTCCCACCACGAATCCAACACCAAACTTGCGCTCCTTTATATGGCCACTGTAGTAAATGTCACAAGGACCTACTCGTCTCTGTCCTTGTCCCGTCCATCGCATTTCTTGGACGGCGGTGATGTCAGCCTTTATCTTTACGAGGACATCTACCAGCTGGGCAGCGGCACCTTCCCAATTAAGGGACCGGACATTCCAGGTGCATGCCCTCAAATCATAGTCCTTAATTCGTTTGCCATGGTCGTCATCAGAAGGGGGGGCAATTATCCGAGGCTGTCGTTTGTTTTTCATTGGGCGTGTTTTTTTTACGTGGCGGGTCCCAAACCCAGCGCACAACCCTAAGTAGGGAGTATTTCGCCTTCTCACGTTAGCTCGCCTTCAAACGGATGTTCTTAGGCTACCCAGAAGATACTTGGTCAAAGACCGGAAGTCGTGAGCTGCTTGAGTCATATGCAGCAAGCATTCATAATTGGATAATATTCGACCGAATAGATTACGTCCAGCATGCAGTGAAGAAAATATAACAGGCGTAGCTGAGAGTGTACACGTAGACCGTGGAGAGTCGATTCGGCGTCGTTCGCAGCAATTCGGACTGACGTATTGAACAAATTTGCGCTTTTTACGTCGAGATCTTAACTTGAAAGCGTACAAAATACAGCTTGTACAAGAACTGCAGCCGCTCGACCTTCCCAAGCGACATCGCTTCGCGCTATGGACTCTTAAAAAGTTAATGATAATATCGGACGTTTTCGAACCAAATTTTATTCAGCGTTGGGGACTTTATATGTAGCTCAATGAATATGTAAGAGTATGTACAAACGAAATTGCCTCATTTGAGACGAAGAGCAACTGGAAAAGATTCAAGAGCAGCCATTACATCCAGAAAAAAAAAATTGTTTTCAGTTTGTTGTGAAATTTAAGCTCGTGATTTTTGGTGACTTTTGCTTTCAACTAGGCGGCGCACTTTCCACACTTCACATCAATAAATTGACTTATTGAGAGAATACTTCAGTATGTAGACAATTTTACGTTTTGTGCTGGTTGATTGGTCACCAAGATCGTCTGATATCACACCGTTAGACATACATATGTAAAGTCTAAAGTCTATATGGACAATCACGCTTCAATTCAAGCCTTGAAACAAAATATCACGCGTGTCATTTATCAGTTACAGGTCGAAATGCTCGAACGAGTCATCGAAAATTGAACTCAAGGAGGAACCATCTGAGACGTAGCCGCGGTCAACATTTGAAAGAGATACTCTTTGGAGAATAAATACCAAAGAATGTTCTAAATTTAACGAAATAAATCTGTTTTAGTTTTCAGTTGTAAATATATGTTAAGAGAGCAGCGCTCGAACAAAATGAGAAGGTGACGATTACGTAATTGGTCATTCCCACGGCAGTCCGGTCTAAGTAACCGGGAGGAACCCGGATTTTTATTCGACCAAGAACTGTGATCTCGGCATCATTCCTCAAAATTGCTTCAGAATGTTTTATGACGCTACAACAACAGCAACATTATTTGCTTGGTTAATTGTCTTTTATTATTACATTTAATACTTTAATAGTTTGCATTTCATATGCGATTTTATACCGCAATATATGAAATCTATATTTCAATCAAGTGTAGACAATACTATATACTAAACTGTTCAGAACCAATTCCTTATGACATCGGAAGTTTCCATAAATTGATCAAAGTCTCAGGTGAAAGAGGGAAATTCTCTCCAGCAAGCACCGAACTAGTTCTATGTCCACCTATGTATATATATATATATATATAAACTCCTAGGTTCATTAAAATTTTCTATGCAAGATAAATAAATTCATATACACGATTAGTAATGTAAATTCAACAACGTTGAAGCTGCAGATAGAATTATAGTACTCCAGCTCAAAATATGTGCTGGCGTCCGAAGATATGAAAAAAGAATTCCTAACGAATTTCAACTTAAAACTTCTCTGGCCAAATACGCATTCATTTTTCAGCTATAAAGTTGAATAGCAACTGCTTAAAGTATTTTTAATCTCTGTCGTTCCCACTTCGAAGTCATTGCAGAAGCCTATCAGGCTAAAACACCATTGAAAGAAAAGGTCTTGAGACACAAAACTCCACCACCGAACTATTTTTAATATTTATACAAATTATTTTTACTTCCTTAAAATTTCAATGACATAATGTGTGCGGCAGTTAGAAATATGACCACATTCCGACCACTACCGTCATAAGTTCACATTAGACAAAAGAGCACAACGCAAACAACAGCAGCAATTACCATTTAACTAACTAACGTGACACATTTCCCCGAGGTATTTAGCGGCTGTAAAAGTGTTCCTCTCCATCATAAACACACACACAAACAGGCTCGTATGTGTGCACATGCTTGCATGGCTAGACACTTGTGCAACCAAATCTTGAGTCAAGTTGCGGTCGGCGCAGCTTTTTGCATGAAGTGCACCAATTGCACCATTCACAACGCTCCTCGGCGCTAATGTCACCAATACAACCATCGCCACCACCGCCAAATTGTAAATAATACCAGGCGCTTAGCGGCATCATAATAGACGCAATTTTAGTAGCTGTTGACAGGCCGCAGCAGCCACGTTTGAGAATAGCTGTGTAGATGTGTAAGTTTGTGGAGAGTAAATGCATGTGTCTGTGTGTATGCGGATATTGCGAGACATGCAAACAGTCACTAGTCGCCATGAGCAAGAAATGCAGGGTATGTATGCGTCTCTGCGGATATCACACAGCTGTGAAACGGTAACTAGTTATAAGGGTACCAGTTTAGAACTAGTATTTTATAACTCAACTCGAAGTATTGAAAAATTATTGAGAATTATATCAGTTTGGTACAAAAATGGTTTTGAAACAAATAGAACTCGTCAGAAAAATAGAAGTTTTTTGGAAAATTAATTCAGAAAATGAGCATTTTATTAGAGAATAAATATTTTTTAAGAAAATCTTGAAAATCTGAACAAAATCGAAAATAAGTTTCTTGCTGAGCACATAAATTAAACTAGTAAATTTTTAAGGCGCCTTGAACTAATAACAACTGGTATATATCTGGTTTAAATCTGGTATATATCTGATATTTTTCTATCAAACAGCGAAAAGGAAGAACGACTGGCGAATAAAGATAAATATATCCGATAGAGAAGATATGAGTTCATCAGAAAATAATCTGGCAAAATTCATTTCACTTCAACTGCCAACTTTCGTCGCTGCTGGAAAGTAGGGAAATCAGTTAGTAGAACTTGTTATGAAGCAGGTAGTTCCTAACCATCTATAGTGAATATAAATATACAAAAGCATATATTTCTTACAAAATCAATGAAGTTAAAGTAAAACCTGAAATTCTTTCTGAAAATAATTGTTTGAAATCATCTTCATCTTATACCTTTGTGCTTATGCATTTTCATTTAAAATAGTACGAAAATGTGAGAGCCCAGTACTGTGATGCAACGCCCTTGACTATTTTCCTTCCAGTTGTTTTGGTAAAAACTCATTAACCCAGCAACTGTGTACTTGAAGACATTTTATGACAAAATTTTAACAGGCAACTCTTCATGCTACCGCGTAAGTTCAACATTCTTACAAGCATAAAAGCGCTAGCTATCACACGCCTTGAGTTTGCAAAGCCACATGAAATTTTAAGTTTCGCAAATTTATGCGCTTTCGTGCGAACTTTCGGGTGGCACACATTGGCTATGAAACATGGTCTGCTCTTAAGCTCTTTACGGTTATATTTTGGTGTTAATTTTGTAATTGTGTTATGCTCCCGCGTTTTCTCGCTGATATCACCACGAGCGGTTGCTCCACCAAGAGTTGCCAAAAATCAATTTTACATTATATGAAAAAGTTTCATTAATAAGTTTTAATGAAAATAAACTGTTAATAGTTTTTTGAAAGGTAGAAAGTAAAAAGGAACTTTCATGTATGTAAAAACCTCACAGCGTTTCGGTACATTTACTTGTTGTTAAAGCATTTTTTTACCACAATCTGCCCACTAAGTATAACTTTTGTGGAATGAATCCGTAGAAGATAAGAGTCAATCTTCATCGTTTATGAAGTCCTGTTTTGATTATGCGTTTTTATAGGAATTATCTCAACGTAAGTATATTAAGTTTGCCCAAAGTATGTTACACCCAGAAGGAAATGCCAGAAACCGCATAAAATATATATATATAAGTGTCGGATCTCCCGTTAAACAAACGTACATGAGTTATAAATATAAAGTATAAGTTTATATTATTGACATATTTAGTCCGCTTAGGTCCGTCGCGCACACAGTGACTATTTAATGACAATGCTCATATTCATTTTGTGAACTTGGTCATCCCTCTTGTCAGTGTTGCGTGTTGTCATAGGCCAGTGTTGCACTTTATAAGTGTGGTGAGTATACGTACGTTATCAGTAGGTGTGTCCACTACGTGTTGTCCTGTCATTCTTTCCCACCTAATTAATCAGCGTAACGAACTGAGTCGTTTGTGCCATGTCCGTCTATCTATCTGTCTCTCTGTATATACACAAACGAGTTCCTCAGTATTTTAGATATCGCTCTAAAACTTGTCACACGTTCTTTTCTCCCCAAAGACAAAACAATATAAACTGAAAAATCGGATTCAAGTTTTCGCATTGGAAACTTTTTCATTTGTGAAGAGTGTTATAGCTTACATGCAGCGGAAGTTGACGCCCTCTTCCTCTTCTTAATATCTGAACTATCTCCTAACCCAATTACCCAACTTTGAAAGCTTTTTAGGCTCCTTTTTGTTTGCATCAGCAACGCTAAAAGATACTCTAATATATCAGCCCGTACATAACTTGTAATAAGCCATACTCCTTACCAGATCTGTTAGGTAATTTTATATACTACACATTCCATATTTTTGAATGTTTTTGGCATGATAAGCAATGAATCGATTTTAGAAAACATACACAAGCTCTTATTTGTATCTTGTTATGAAAGCTTCTTCGGCTATACTAGTATAAACTCCTATTTCTCAGACAGTTTCAGTAGACGGTCTTTGGATGTGAAGGAACGGTTATCAGAATATATAAATATATATATGAAATATATATTGATAGTACTTGCGATAGTAATTTAAAGCATGCATTACGGTAATATTGGTGTAAAATAGGTAAATCAAAACTAGAGAACATTTAAGAAAGCAGAAGTGATTAGGTATCTGTCTATGGAAAGGTAAGACAAGAATTTAGAGACACTATAATGACCTAGAAATTCTAAAAAGATACTGCGCGTAGAGTGCTTACTCATGTTCTATGAAAATTAGTGATGAATAAACGGTTAAGAAAAGCCCTCTACTATCTGCATATGCAGATGACTTTGTAATCTAAAGGAAGGTGTTGAAACACTATTAACAGTATCTAAATACAATCCATAATTGAGCAATGCAAGGGGGTCTTGAAATGAAACCAGAGAAAACTGATTTGTTTATGTTCACTATAAAATACAAAATTCCCTCCAATGAGGCTCTCTTCTTCCTATCTCATGCACTGGTGTTATAAAGTGATTGTCAGACCAATTCTTTTCTACGGTGCCGTAGTAGGCGTAAACGAACAGACAATCTACCTACCGGAATTAAATGGAAAAATTTCAGCGCATCGCTGCACTGCACATATCGGGAAGAACCACTTCTAGATGTGATGGCTGTTGGTCATTTACAAGGCGTTTAGATCTTATTAGTCGACTAACTCAGATCAGATCAAGTCTCTGGTGATAGCTGGAGTTGGTTAGTGGATTATCTGATAGGTTTTTTGTTCTATACTTAAGATTAAGTGCCATTTCTCGGAAAATACTCACGTAGAACAATCTATATGGGCATTGTATATTTGCTTTAAGAATATTTAAAGTCCTGAAACTGTATTGGAAATCCTCGTATATGGGACTACATCACTCTATATTGGTTTAATATCACCACAGCATTATTTTTTGCTACTCGCCTGATAACCTGGACCACAAAATGAACTGCTTTGATCAGCTAAGCTTGGAATAATGACTTTTACTCTAGTTTTTCCTTATAACAAGTTGTTCGATTAATTTTTTGGCAGTGGTGGAAGACTAGATACTAACATATGTAACTGATACGAGCCTGCGGATTGGGCACTAAGATCGTGTGATATCACACCTTTAGACCTTTTCCTGTGAGAATAAGTGAAACCTAATGTCTATGCGGACAATCACGAAGAAATGCTTGAACGCCTTATCGAAAAGTGGACTTAACGGATGCAGCATCTGAAAAGTAGCTGCGGCCAACATTTGAAAGAAATAGTCTTCAAAAAATAAATGTCAAAGAATGTTCTTTCAAATGAGAAGAAACAGTCCATTAAATATGAAGTTCCAGTGTTTCTTATTTAAAAATGAAGAAGCATCGAAATGGATCATCTTTCCTTTTGAAAAGTTATGAAGGGTATAAATATTTGCACTTCGAAGATTTTTTGCTTGAACTAGTGGAAGCATTCAATAGTTGCGCCATATGAATTAGTTTTAATGAGAATCTCAAAGTGAGTTTTTATGCTCTTTTATTGGTAACCCACTTACATGAACATTATTAATGAACCTCCGAACTTCAAATCCTTGATTCAATGAACATCGAGTGGCATGCAAAGGGGCTTGAATTTTATTAATAATATAATCAGGTTTTAGCCTTTGAGGTAATTAGAGACTTTTTATAAAAATGTGGCTTCCACACAGGTCATTTCATGCAATGTGATTTTGCGGTTGAAAAATGCATACGAGCGCTTTACAAATTGCCTGCGGTTAATTTTCATGGTTTTGCTGACACACAAAATGTACGCGAATGCCCTTATGGGCGCCTTTGAAGCGTAAATTAGCTTGCAATTATTATTTTTTCTCAATAAAATCGCATAAATATAAAATGCATTCGAGCACAAGTAAATATGCAAAATGAACCGGAGGCGCTTTAAAGTACCTACTTAATCAGCCGCACACATGTTCCGAGTTGCCGAGCGCATGAAATAGCCAATCAAAAATTACATACACACACACACTCACTCACACTAATGCGCCGCAAAAAGTCGGTGAAAAATATTGTAATAAATAAAAATGCAAATATTTTAAAATTGTTACGCGTTTAACGCTTCTGCACTAAGGATACGCACGTGTGCATGTGTGCGTAAAAGATTTTGTAATTGATGTGCATCAGCCAACAACAACAACAACAACAGCAGCAACTCCATACCACATTGTAATATATATGTATTTGCGCACGCTTGTTTGCGTCAATGAAAAGCAATTAGCACTAAAGTAAATCGCATCGAATTGTTTGAATTTCACGCATACGCACGCATACACACACACCCACACATCTGCTGTTGTAAATGTGCAGTTGCGTGGTCACTTTGTGTGCCGTAATGACTCGGCAGTTACTAGGCCATCAGCTATCAGCAATCGCACGGCTTCAGCGCTCAGCAGCTTTCTGTCAATCGGATAACAGCGCGACGAGGTAGGATGCGCACATTACTGTACTTACACATGTCTACCCAGCAGAAAGTGATATTGGTTTTTTATGGGCTTCTTATGTTCGGAATAATTCAATTTTTGGTGGTTGGTATAAAAAGTTGGCAACTTTTTGTATATTTCTTAGACTCATTGATTAAATGAGCAAAACACTGTAGTTAGAGTGTTGCCACCTATTTTAAAATATTCATAAAAATGTAAAGTTAAAGAATTACTACAAAATAATGAAACTTATTGGAGCTTACCGTTGATAATATTTTATATAAGAGTTGCCACCCGGAAAATTTTTATTTTGTAATTGGTATAAAAAACGATTTATATCACTATTCAGCTCCCAAATTTTAAGTAGTTTCATTGGACTTGCATTTAAAAATATTTTTTTAAAAGGCTGCCACTTATTTTTAAATGTTCGAACAAATTAAAAGTGTCAGAAATATTATAAAATAATGAAGTTGAGATTAAAGTGGAAATATATCTGGACGAGCTGCCACCTATTAAAAATATTTTACTTGGTACCGCTGATATAACAAAAATTGCATTACTATCGCAATATATGAATCTCCCGATAACGACGTCATAATTGTTTTAAATAATTATAGTGAATGATTATATTTCATAAAAAGTTAGAAGGTTGCCACTTGTTTAAAAGTGTTTAGTTAAGAAATGGAAGGAAATTTGGAGTGGTCTTTAGCACATTGCTTTCTGTTAGCTTTTTTGTATTAGCGTTGCCACCTGTTTAAATATTTTAATTCAATAAAACAAATTATTACAGTAAGCATTTCAAACTGGTTGTAGCCTGCTGGAAGCTGAAAGTACTTCTGTAGAGAGTTGCCAACTGTTTACAACTTTTAAATCAAAATTTTTTATACAAGATCCACTAAATTTTTGTGGGCGAATTTCCAACAGATATATGTACATATGTACATACATATGTATATGTATATCTTCTTGATTTTACAATTTAAAAATTATTACGCAATTTTTCGTTTAAAACCAAATATTTCCAAACTAGAGTTATTATACTAAATAAAAGGTTAGGAGGTTGCCACCAGTTTCAAAATTTTTGGTCATGAAATGATAGAGAAACAAAAAAATTTGGAAAGGTGTCTGAAAAATTGAATTCAGTTAAATTTTTTTGTGTATTAGGGTTGCCGCCTGTTAAAGCACATTGGTTAAGTAATAAAAAACTTATTACAGTATGCGTTTCAAAAAGGCTATAGCAAGCCTGAGGTTAAAATATATTTTAGAGAGTTGCCATCTATTCAAAAAATTTAAGTAAAATACTTAATTTTTTTATAAAATGAAGTTATTTTAGTGGTCGAACGTCCACCAGTTATGTATATCTGCTTAATTTTAAAATTTAAAAAATAATATGTGACCTGGTCTACGAAAAGGGGCTTAGGTGTCAAAAAATCTATTTTTTTTTTGTTTTTTTGACACCTAAGCCCCCTTTTCGTAGACCAGGTAACATATATATATGTATATATGTTTTTTTTGTTTAATACCAAACATATTCATTCCAAGTAGGGGTCTTTTACACCTGAAGGGTGCACTTCAGAAACCTGGTAAGCTAGAATTATAAATGTTTAGAACTAAGAAATTTGTTGGCTTTGACTTGCTGGCGACTAAGATGAGAGAATGGTATACTTAAGTGCTACCACTTTTTGTCAGGCATTCTTTCGATCTCAACTTGCAAGCAATTAACCGAAAGTATTGAATGACCTTTTTTAAATAAGATATGCTTTATTTGTTCTTCTTGCATTTTTTGAGAAAATCAATTTTAAACATCTTCTAGTTCTTCATTATTATGGCGAAAGTCTTCGAGTTTATGCGTTTCTTTACCAGGTTAAAGTATGGTCGGGAGCATGCAATATTTGTCGATTATAAATCCCATTTCCATACATCCGCTTAATATATGGCACACTCATTTGTATATGCCCACACATATGTACATAACCAACTTAAATTTATTTAATACATATATGTACGAATACGTATATGCAATTACAATCACATTTTTCACGTGCGTATGGTATTTTATTTTGTGACCTTTAACTTTTGATTTTATTTCAAGCGACGCTTAAAAAGCCCAAGCCAGAGCTTTATTGGCATCATGTCGAAATGCTGACTACCACATAAGTGCATCTTAATGTGAATACTCAATATATAATATACATGCATTGCCAAGCATTTTCTATATTAAGGAGGTTCTTTCCGGCAACCAAATTGGATGTGGCGAAACTTTTAGTAATGTAAGCAGCTTCGTTTTTGCATGAGTTATAAAAAATTCACACTCTGACATCTAACAAATAGAAGTTTCTTATTTTTTTCATATCTCGAGTTTCATTTCGACCACTTTTCGCACACACCTAATAGCTGTCAATTGAGCTTTTCGCTTCATAGTTTTAATGATTTTCCATACTACTTTTTCTTGTCGCTTTTTTCTCGCATGCATTTTTTTTATCTTTATGACATGCTATTTATTATAATGCATGACATAAATGGTATAAGCGATCAGTGCCTGATTTTATTCACGCATATTTATATGCAACTAAGTGGCAGTCTGCTGCAAACGTTGGCGAATATGCGAAATATCATCGATTTTTTAAAGTATTCATATTTTGCTTGACTTTTTTCATTAACGCGTAAAATTGCGCGTCAGCAAACGATAATGAAACGTAATGTTATTTATTACTGCTCCACTTCGCCATATTTCAAATTTATGCTGCTTTAAATGCAGTGCTTGGAAAAATCGTATGTTTCTGTATTTTTTTTTTTAATTCTTATACTTTTTAATAATAAATAAATTTTTGCATATATTATAAAATTTTAAACAACTTTCTTGAGAATTTATTCAAGAATTTATAAACTTATTTAAGAAATTGATGTTTTGAAAATATTGATATACTCATGAAATATATATTGATGTATAATTCATGCTTTATACATATAAATATATTTTTCCGAGATTGGCATAACTTTTTTTATGTTCGTGTAAACTTTAACCTCCATATGTGAATTAATATGTATTTGGCAGCCGTTAGTTTATGACGTGAACAGTTTATCTGACGCTTCGAAGTTTATCTAGTACATTCCGAGTCTATAATCTCCGTCACAGGTGCATATTTCATAGTACACATAGGTAAAAAAAAAAATAATAAATGTATTCAGATATTGTAGCATTGCTTGTATAAAACAGTTTTCGTTAGAATATTTTGATCGTTAGGTTGTATGGCAGTTACATACTTTTACCAACTTATTTCCAATGCTTGGAACAGTTATTAAAGTCAATTTCCGGAATAGTATTCAATGCTCATAGCGATTCACGTTTAATGCCTTCAATTAAATTAAAACAGTTTCCTTGAAGCTGTCATCTGAGTTTGCTGAATAGCCAGAAGTCGCAGGCAAATATGATTGTTGTGGCAAATATTAATTGAAAATTTCTTACGATGAAGCAATAGGGTATGCGACGGTGCATTTTCGTGGTGCAAAAAACAAGAGTCGTCGGCCCATAATTCCAGCCTCTTTTTACGAATAGCTTCGCCTACGCACCGCATATCACTCAAATAGCAGTTCGGATGGAATTCGGAGTGCACCACACCTCAATAATCCAAGAAAACTGTCAACATAATTTTGATTTTAACTTGCTTTGACGTGGTTTTTCCGGTTTTGGCTCTCCTTTCCCACGATGTTGGGCCAATTCATTATCTGTTTCCGGGTCTTAAGCAATGATCCAAAATTTATTGCCAGTAATAACACGTTTCATGACCTCCTAATAATCGGAACGCATTGTTTCACAGACGTTAACGCAAAGCTGATATTGGAAAAAATTGAGTGATTTTGGAATAAATCGTGCTTTCACTTTTCTTAGGCTCAAATAATTTTTCAAAATGATTTTCACTGATGCTTTCGATATTCCAATGACGTCACTAAAATCCCTGACTGTAATCGCCGATTCTCAGGCACCAATTCCTCTATTATATTGACATGTTGATAGACAGTTGATGTTGATGTTCACCGTCCGGTACGTGGTTCGTCTTTAAAGCATTATCGACTCACTTTGAATAATTTGTACCAATCAAAAAAACTTGCTTACGACAACAATTATCAGCCAAGGCTCTTGCTAAAATTCTAAACGTGTCAGCAACAGAAATTTTATTCCACACAAAAATGCAATGGAGCTTGTTTATTGAGTAAATTCACTCATCGTAAAAATCGCCGAATCCACTTTATTTACTTCAGAAAGACTAACGTGTTCTCAACCCTAATGATTATTTTGATGTGATCTTTGGCACCGATGTCACTGAAAGTCATGCCAACCGAGACAAAAATCTTTCGACGCATGTGGTTTCGCACAAAATTTAAATTCAAAAGTCTTACTATTTTTTGCCCAAAATAGTATATGGTAAAATCGATTCATGTGCTATACCTTATATCGTAATCCCTATTCTGTGCACTTGACAAATTCAACATGTTCCCGATTTGTCAAGTTTTTTCTATACTAATCAATAACTTAAAAGCTCTTTTCTCGATAAATTTTTAAGATGTGCAGTACTTCTTTGCACAGTTCAGAAAATTAAGGAAGATACTTTGCTTGAATACAGCTTTTTGTATGGGTCAAAAGCATGTCAAACGAGTGCTGTGCTCGTTGGCCGGTATGGCCGCCAGTATGCCGGTGCAAGCCTTTTGAATGACCTCTACGTCTGCATAACGCTTCCCTTTTATGGAAAAATGCATTTTTCCGAAAAGGAAGAAGTCGCACGGTGTCATATCAAGTGAATACGGGGAGTGGTTAATGGTTAAAATGTGATTTTTGTTCAAATAATCGGTCGCAAGCGTCTATTCGAATGTTGGATTCTGGGCAATTTTTGGTTGTCCGTCAATTTGTGCGGAACAAACCGTGCACACACCTTTCGAAAACCTAATTGCTTTGAAGATGTTCAATTCCATTTCCATGAATTTCAATGATAACTTCGTTGGAGTTTTGATGAATTCATGCACAATTTCGATGGAATTTTCGGTGATCACGGATTTTGATTGGCACACATATTGATCGTCATTTATGTCTTCACGACGACTTAGATAATTTTAAAACCACTCGTGTACTCTGTTACGGCATAGGCAATCATCGCCATAAACTTGTTTTATCAATTGAAATGCTTCGGTAAAAGTTTTACCAATTTTGAAACAAAATGTAATGTTGGCTCTTTGTTCGAAGCTCATTTTCGCACCGATAACACAAGCAAACTGACACTTGAAACGCAATAACTTCACTTCCAATCAATGAAACGTCATTAAATTCTCACTGGACTTTCGATAAAGATAGTGGACTCTAAGCATCTTGTCGCATCTGTCCTGTTTACTTTAGAGTGTACTATATTTATAAGTTATTTTGCTTTCCAGCTTCATTTTGACTAAGCATGATCAAAGTAGATTAATCAAAGTTATCAATTAAGTGCCATACATATTATAATATAATAGCCATCTTAATATAATATAATATATTTTTCTTTATTCCAGATTCTTATACACACATATATGGTGGCCAATGTATTAAAAGGTGAGAAAATTAAGATTTTTCGACTTCGGATACATAAGTAGACATTTTTAAAATGTTACGAAAAAATATTTGAGAAAAGCAGATTCAAAATAATAATAGTTTTCTTTTACTTAAGCAAAAGTTTTGTGAGGAAAGTTTAAGAAATTACCATTAATATTCCCAATCCATCAACACTTACTAAATTGGTAAAAATATCTGTAATATCAAGATAAACATTTTTCTAAGTTTTTCGCAAATATTTGATTCAGATTCTTTTAATTATATTATTCGAAAGTAAACGAACGTTAAACGATTTTCCTCACTTATTTCCAGTTTCTCTTCAAAAAAAATTGTATTAAAAATATTAAGAAATAACTACGAATTTTTACGTCGGCTCGTTGAGCAAGTATAAAAACACACATATACTATGCCAGCTAGCTCCTTCTCTGAATTAATTGCAAAATAATAATCGTACTATTATTTTTCATAGATTTCCTTTAGCATGCATTCATACCCACTTCTAGCAACGCACATTTTTACCTTTCCTACGATAATTAAAAGAATTTGTCGAATGTCACATCGCAATCTTTGCGCCATTTGCATCCATTTGCACCACTTGTGCCTCCATCGATTTGTTTGTATATCTATGTGTAAGGTAAATTTGTGCGCGCTCATAACTTCCAATCGTCATTATCACCATGCTCTGCACTGTGTGCGCAAAGCCGTAGCTGGGGTTAGCAGATGCTCAACTGCATATTTGCGTTTGCAAGCTTGTCGAGACTTTGACAAATTAATGACAGCAATGGCTATGGCAACACAAACGACATGCGACGACAAAGCCACTCAACCGCATATCTGCTGTCGCATTCACAAATGAGTTGCTCATACGCCCCCGTGTTCGCGCAATCATAATCATTTTAGCAGACAATGTCACGCCGTCGTGTGTGCGATGCCAGACATATGCGGTCGATGTGCGGTGCCCGATATGCAGCCAAGTACGTGTGAGTGTCTTGAAACACAGCTTCCCTGCATTTGCTTGCAACGCAGTTATTTAGCGCTTGCGAGTGCTAAAAGTGCGAAATAATGTGCATATGCGTAATTCCTGAAGGCATAGTGATTTGGTTATGGCATATGTTGCTAATCTAGGGATGAAGGTAGTTTTTTGCAATCAGAAATGAAAAAATATGAGGATAGCATATAGGATATAAGAAAGTTTGCTTTCAGTAGCATGAAAGCAGCATGAAAGCAGCAGTTTCAGACAGCTCATTCGGGAGTGGTTTCGATTGATAAAATTTCATGGCAGCTATAAGCAATAGTTAACTGATTTGAAAAATTTTGTTTCGAAGATCACAGTGATGCCGAACATTATCTCGTGAAACGAAAAAGTCTTTTACACAAGAATTTCTTGTTGTGATCATTTAGTTTGTATGGCAGCTATACTATATGCTACAGTGATCCGATCTGAGCAGTTTCTTCAGAAATTAGACCTTTGTCTTAGACAATAATCTTTGCCAATTTTCTTAAACAAATGAAAAAAATTCCCATACAAAAATTTTATTACGATCGTTTAGTTTGTATGGCAGCTATATAATATACTTGTCCAATATGTGCATCCAACAAAATTTGCAGCTTCTTGAAGAGAAAAGAAAATGTGCAAAATTCCAGACCGATATCTCAAAAACTGAAAGACTAGTTTGTGTATATGCAGACAGACAGGGACATTTTTAAGTCTACTCAGATTGCCACGCTTATCATTTAGGGTCTCCGAAGTTTCGTTCTGAGTACGACCAACTTCACTGCAAACTTATTATACCCTGTTTAAGATCTAATAACAAATGTAGAGATAAATCAAGGCGTTGACAAACTATACCCAATAATAAGATGTGGAACATATGGAGTTTTTCTCGAAATCGGATTAAAGCTTCCGACATTGAAGTAGAATTTTCAACAGAATTTCATTTTCTAAACTTTGTGGCCGCATAAACTCATTGGGAATACGCTCAACCTCACAAGCTTACATATACATGTATTACCTGCAATAATGCAATAATCTCCTAACTGAAATCTAACTGGTCAGAAACATATCAAACTTATCCCAATTCAGAGAGTTGGCAACTCGACGATCCAATAAAAACATCAAAACCTTGTTTAACTATTTTAAACTAATATAAACCTAGTTTTTCTGATCAAACAACTGAAAACCAATGCGGACCAGCATATGAAATATACCAGCTCACTATATGGAAAGAACAGGATACTCACCACTTGTAAACTAGTCTAGTAAACTGGGTATATTTCCGACCAAAATCTGAGAAGTTAGAACTGATATTTTTTTTCCAAAAAAATAAACGAAATGTACAATACTGAATAGTTGCTCATGTCTTTTGTACTAGTTGTTGAGTATGTAATAGTTAGTAGATATTTTACACTAGTAAATCTTACTACTGGCGATATATGTTTGTATTTATACCTAAATTTGCTTTCAACACAGTTCTAAAGGTGCATTCCAAAGTAAACAGGACTTAAAAAAAAAAAAAAAAAAACAAAAAACATAACAAATGGTTCATTTATTTTATTGTAGTCTCCTTCTGCTTCAATGTAGCTTTTTGCTTTGTCCAAAAGCATGTCGAACGAGTGTTTTAGCTCGTTGCCCGGTATGGCCGCTAGTATGCCGGTGCAAGACTTTTGAATGCTCTCTACGTCTGCATGACGCTTTCCTTTCATTGGCAAATGCATTTTTCCGCAAAGGTAGAAGTCGCATGGTACCATATCAGGTGAATACGGGGAGTGGTTAATGGTTAAAATGTGATTTTGGTCAAATAATCTGTCACAAGCGTCGACGAATGTTGGATTCTGAGCATTTTTTGGTCGTCAGTCAATTTGTGCGGAACAAGCCTGCACACACCTTTCGTGAGCCCAAATGTTTGGTCAAAATGCGATAAATCGATGTTTTGGAGATGTTCAATTCCATTTCCATGATTTTTGATGAATTCACGCACAGTTTTGATGGAATTTTATTTATATTCCTTTATGTTCCCACAATCACTTTGAAAGCGTTGAAACCACTGCTACGGGATAAGCAATCATCGCTATAAACTTATTTCATCCGAAAACACAAACATACTGACACTTAAAACGCAATAACTTCACTTCCAATCAATGAAATGTCATGTCATGTCTCACGGGACAATCGATAAAGATAAGAGATTCCAACGCACCAGTCGACATATAGATGGCGCCACCAAGGGACGCTAGATTCCAAAAATCCTGTTTACTTTGGAACGCACCTTGTATTCCTCCATTCACACATGACCATTACCATTCATAAGCGCATGCCACCTGCTGTCGCTGGCAGGTACGTACATGCAACAAATGTAGGAACTAATGCTGTGAAAATTGCCAAAGTTAAAGCTACACTTGCAGAAAGTTCAGCTGCAATTGCACAACAACAACAAACAAGTCAAGAAAATATGTGAAATCGTTGTAGCCGAAAGGAAATGCATAAGAGAATTAAACCGGTGCTGCACAACTGCTACATTAAGTTGCATGCGTGTGTGTGTATGTGAGAAAGTAATTGAGGAATGTGAGAGCAAAAGTTTAACGAAATTTTTATTAATTAAATGTTTCACACTGAGTGAGGGAGACCCGCTTGGTGGGCTGCTTTCTTCATGGATTTGCATTTGGCAAGTAAGAAATGGATGTTTTGTGGGAGCAAGTGTGTGATACTGAAAGTAGTTTTGAAATTATGATTTACCAGGTATTAAAGTTTGGACTTATAACATGAAATAAAATCGCAAAAATATTTTTAGAGCATGAAAAACGTACTATAAATCTGATACTTTTCCTTGAAAAGGCGACAGTTTTTTGAAAATGTGGCGTTTTTTGCACTATTTTGGTGGTACTTAAACAGAAACTGCGAGATTTCGGCAGCAACTAAATGGTTTCCAAAGACTTGTTAAGAAAAATCACTACAAATTTATGTAAGAAATTTATTTTAAAATCTAAAAACATTTTTTATTTTTAAGACAATATTTGAAAATATTTTTAGTAACAAAAGACTTGGATTAAAAAATTATCGGGTGGTTTTAAACCAAATAGTAGTCATATTAAGAGGAAGTAATGTGACAATTATGAATATTTTGGAGCTGACGATAATTTTTTATGAGAATAAATGAAGAAAACTTCTCTTATTTTATGAGCTACGTCGAATAATTTAGCCCTCTTTTAAAACCTGGTAGATATAAGAGGATATTAGATAAGTGGAACTCGACTTTATGTTATACTAACTCAGTTCGAGAGCTAATTACATAATTTCATATCACATTAGAATAGTGAAGCGGAACTTTCTTTTCATAAAAACTTTGCTCCTCCTACCCTTTAATTGAATCGGACACAATTACCGTTACAAGCTAACGTTGTAAGCTTTGATGCGCGATTAAATTGCAAAATAATAATATATGAAGCATACTTTCAGGAACAAGGTGTAAGTAAAGGAGTTTTTAATTTTTTCCTGCTATCCTTTCAACGAATCGGACACAATTACCGTTACAATCATGTTCTATGCTTTAATTTACGATTGAATAAATAACAATAAATATGAAGCATACTTTAAGGGGCAATTTTTATATAAATTAGCTTTTCACATATTGGGACAAAAATTGTTGTCATCATTCGAAACTAGACAAAAAAAATTTACTATAAATTTTTAACAGTTATTTATTAATACCTCTTATTGCTTAAATTAAAAGAAAATAAATAAATTTCACAACATACCACGCTGTCGGAATCGAGGTGTGGGGTAAAATGCTGTGTCTATCTTGTTACGATTTCCACTCTTCTGGTCAACTGAGAGCAGTCAGGCAAGATAAATAACGAAATTGATGCTGCGCGGGAAAAAATCAATTTTTGATTGATTCTTTAATAAAAAACTTTATTTTAAATGAAAATATAAATATTATAGCAAAATATATTTAATAAAAATTTATTTAAAATATCTATTTTGTTTATTAGACGCCATGCTTAATTTCAAGAATATGTGTTGAATAAAATTTGAAAGTTTTTGATAATCGCTTAAGGGGTTACATGGGTTTCCTCGGTAAAAAACAGCCCCTTTCAAAATTTTTTTTCATATAAATAATTAAATATTTTTTTAGAGTTTTTTTTTATCGTTAAACTATTAACAAACAAATTCTAAAAATTTCGGAAAAATATATTTTACTCTCCGCCAATGCGACGCTATTTCCTTACAGGATCCTCTAAAGTGAAAAAATACGTACTTTAGTTCAAAACTTAACTTAGAACTTTTCCTGAAGAAAAAAAAATGAAAATCAGATTTTGGGCAGATAGTATTACAAAAAAACATAAAATTTCAGTAAAAATTCCTCGACAAAACCGAAAAATGTCATTCGTCCAAATCTTCAAGAATTGTATCTCAGAGACCTGCGAAAAATTTCATGAAAAACGGTTGAGTAGTTCTCCAGAAATCTTGTCAACCGAATTAAAAAAACACAGTTTTAAGAAAAAACGCGTTTAAAGACGGCGCACTAAGCCTAGCAAGCCTCGAGCGCTCAAATTCTCAAGGCTGGATCTCCGACACTATTATTTGGATCAACTTGAAGATTCAGGAGAATATTCTAGAGTTGTTATAGAATTTAACAAGATAGTAAACAAATCGTAGTTCCGAAAAGTTTAATCTACGACTGACTAAACAGGCCGAATAAGCGAAAATATAAAATGGGTATAACTTTGAAGTTAAATAAATTTCGAAAAATTCTTTTGAGTTATATTTTTCCATTTCGATTTTGTCTGCTACTTTTTGACCTTCTCCCATAAAGCTATAGGCTCAAAATTAACGTTTCCTGTTCATTCTTAAAAGTTCAATTTTCCAGGCGCTGCTTACTTTGTCACATGCTTTTCAACTTTGCTTCCATTTTGTTTATCTTCGCAGCCGAAGTGTGATTCGCACATTATTTTGTAGCTAATCTTGCGCTCATCTTCATCACATAAATGCCGCGGTAGTATGTGTCGTTTACAAAGTAACGTTTGTGCAGCTGTTGAAAATCAAAATCAGTCTTTGCTCTTTATATTTGCGTTTATGCACATATTTATTTGCTTAAAGGCGCCGTAAAATCCTAAAATACACACACACACTCATGTGTGAAATTGCACGTCGGTTGCGTGTTCGGAATATTGTATTTGCGTTGAGTAAACATGCAGCTTTTGTTGTTGTTTATTTTTATCAGCCATCCTTTACTCGTTCTGGCCATTGTTGCTGTGGCTTGCTTGCACTTCAATTTCCATTTATTGTTATTGTATTTATGTATGGCATATGGCGATTATCTTCACCAACTTTCGGGTATATCCATACATATTTGCATATTCTAGAGATGAACAATATAGCGGGTCGCCTTAAAAATTGCTGACACTAAGCCGGAACCATTTTCTCTTAGAAAAAGTTTCTGAGAATGATCCGTTAAACATTTTCGAAGGCAATTTTTCTTTTTTATGGTTCCTTCTAAGTTGAGCCGCTCTAATGATCATTCGTAAGGCTAGTGTAATGTATTCGGTGCTGTTAAGAATTATATTGATGTGGAGAACATATGCATTTTATTGGGTGAACAGGGTTCTGGATAATTTTTTTTTTTTCGTTTGTTGTCGTCTCAACTTCATAAACAAATTTAAAAATTTTGGGCATTATTCTAACTGTGAATCATTCTTTCGTTTCTATCGATGATACTTTCCAGAGCGATCTCTATGTCTGGGATATTTAGTTCCAAGAGTTCAATTGGATCTTTTCGAATTTTGGAGGTTTTTTGTACTTATTTTTTTCGAAACTATTTTCGTCTTTATAATCCGTTGCAAATAAAAAATTCACTCAGATTTTTAACATTTTTACGAACTCTTGTGCATACAATGGTAATTTTCCACGAATGTGGACCACTTTCGTGAAAGGTTTGTGAATTTCATGAGCCATCCTTGCTTTCTAAAAAAATAAAATCAATCAATATTGCTAAAATTAGCGATCTGAGAGCTCTGTTAGAGTTTCTCATAATGCAAAAATAATTTCAAGCAATTTTGTTGAAAAAAAAAATAGTTTTTTCATTCGCATTTTGACATGGCGCGCTATCTTGCTGAAACTAGTCACTTACAAGAACACTTTTCAGTCTCTATTTCCGAGCAGAGTTACTGAGCCAGCATTCTGCAGTAACGATTTCTATCCACAAACAGTTATTTTGTGGTTAGGTAGTGGTTTCGAAAGTATTTTTGTTCCAAAAGCACAGCAATTTTACCAAGTAACGCCACCAGATATGTCAAAAGATAGCAAACTCGCCATATTTTTTCCCGCTTAATATGTTTTTCAATACCAAAATTATTCAACGCGAAAAAAAATATACCACACCCTGCATATTGTATGCAATGTTAATATTTTTTACAAAACTGTTTATACAATAATAGACAGACGTCCTACGGGCAGCTGTCTTACAAGCAGCCAAACAAGATGTAGCGGAAGCAACAAGCAAAAATAAATGTAATAAAATACCAAAAAGTAAAAAACAGTGTTACTTACAGCTTCGGCATCGAAAAGTGAGTTGAATGAAATAAATTATTATCAAAATATTACAAGAGCAACATTGAAAATACCTTTTACTACCTTCTGCTTGTTACTCATGGTGTAAGAAATGAACATATTTATATTTTTGTTGTTGTACTAAATATACATTTTTTATAGAAAATACCGCGCTTCCTCGATATCACTGCTGAAAGCTAAGACTATGAACATAGTGCAGTCGCGAGCAAAGCAACAAGTAGAGCGAGTAATGCCTCAATACGCCAGAACTCCTTATTCAACAAAGTAAACAAGAAGAAAAAAAAAAAAAACAAAAAAAAAAAAAAACAAATTAATGACGCACCAAACCACGAATACGGAAAATAAGAATGATTATCACCTTGATTTTTGAGCGGCCATGGCGTGGATTTTTGTTCTCAGCTCCCCTCCATTCTCAAGATTGTTGACTTGCTTGCATGTCAAACTCATAAATCCATAACTCATCGGCAAATATAATGCTCTTTTTGTATGTGAAATTGGAATTCGCATGTCCAAAGAGACCTGTTTATAGCACTCCTTTTGAAAAATATCCAACAAAGTCATACGTACGGACTCTCGAGAGATGTCGAGTTCTTTTGCCTTCTCTCTAACATTTGGATGACTTGGATGACTATTTTAAAGCACCACATTATTCACTTTTTTTAATATCTTCATCAGTTGAAGAGGTCGAAGTTCGTCCAGAACGAGGCATGTCTTCAACGATCTCTCGACCGTCTTTGAAGGCTTTGTACCACTCGTGTACCACTTGTGGTTTTGATAAAACTGAATCACCGTAAACCCTTTCCAACATTCGTAAGGATTCCGCACCCGAAAGCAACGAAAGCTCAATCAGCTTACTCCATCTAGTCTCAACTAACAATTCTAGGCCAAATATACGTCGTCTTCAAGCCCTCCGCTAGCTTAATACCGCTTTTTTGTGAATATAATTAAATTCCGTTTTCGTTGGATAACCAATTTGCTGACAGCACAAGCATTGATATGCCAAAGCAAAGACAGACACATATTTACTTTGGTATGATGTGAAAATAAATGTCTGAAGTATGTTAACTTTCTTAACATAATACAAAAACAATAACTACTATGATATGCCATTCGCACAAAAGCGAAGAGAGTTCATAATCAAAACGATAAAATCAAAAACACGCCAACAAATAAAGTGTCGAATGGAATACCCCGAGGTGGAAAAAGAAACTGCTTACAAAGAAACAATATTTTCGGCAAACACTCAAGAGCCAAAGGATAACGCAAACGAGAAAGTTTGAATGAAACGGACAGCACGCTGCTATGATATTCACACGCACACACACACTTATAAAGAGCTCAATAAAGCCACACATGCATTATTGTGGCAACCAACAGGCAAGTGAGTGAATCGATGAGTAAAGGAAAATCAAACGAAGAATTGCTTGCAAACTATGGGAAGGAGACCTTTTTAGTAATCTTTTCTGTAGAATTACAATGCGACTGACAGCAACAGAAACGACCACAAGTAGATCCTTAAAGACGCCAGCATGTGTGGGCATACAGGCATACATGCACGTGATTGGAATATGACAGTGAACTGAAGTGGCCCGCACTCTCGGGAGGGAGAGTAACCAAGGCAGGCAAAGGATTTCAAAGCTGGCAGCTCGACGTTCTGAGAGCCACACAAAGCGGAATTAGACCAATGCCAGTAACTACGGACTTAAGTGGTAAAGCATGATTTTATGCTAAAGATGTCAGTATACGCGAGTATGTACATATATACTATTACTATATTTGACGGTGCTGCTTCAAGGCAAAAGTTCAAAAGGCAAATGAAATGCACATTAGAATGGCAATGACAAAAGTAGCAATTGGGCGAGTAAAAAATGAATGGCGGAAACTGGGTAGGGGCAGCAGAGGCTGAAAGTGTGCAATGAAGTAAGGCTAAAGCATTGCTGAGAAAACTTGTAAAATTGAGTAAAGGAAAGTGGAAAGGAGTGTTAATGGGTGTAGATGGAGGAAAAATACTGGAAATATTTGCAAATCAGGTATATATGTATGTTCGACGGAAGGAAGTTGCTTTTTAGCTGTGAAGAATTTATGAAAAAATTACAGATCAAAGCAAAACGAATAAAAAACTCAAGATTGGCTAGAGCATATTTTTTTAACTATTTTACCACTTTTTGCATAATCTCACAATCGAATTGATGTCACTAAGGCAATACATAGTTTTTCTTAAAGGCTACTTCTGCCAATTTTACACAGGAATTCCTTTTAATTAGATTTTTCAAGCTTTGTAAGAGATTATATTGCTTTTTTCGATTGGAGATATTCTCGAAAAATATCTTAAAGACCACAATGACTAAGGAATTTTTACATAAGTTCTTTCACAACAAAAAAAAAATAGATTTTACAGCACCTACGGAAGGCCGAGTATATGCGAATTGCGTGACGCTCGAGAAAATATTAAAACAAAATCGTCCTTTGGTAATGTTCTCAAAATTACGAGTGGAAGGACTCAGTCTAACCTAATAATTTATGATACATTATTATTTTGAGTTCTTTAAAAATAATTATACCTCCTAAGAAACGTCTTATCCCAACTCTTCATACGTACAAATTCAATATTTTAGAATTTCGATGGCTTCTCGGATAACAAAATTTATATTTTTATTGAAATTCATAGACTGATGTATTTACAGTAAATAAAATAATATATTATAAAACACAATCTATGTGAGGACTAGAGACTAGAATTTCTCAGCCCGAAACACAGTTTCGTCAACCTAAAAACAATGTTAACGCCAGAATATCATCAATATGGTCACACAGTATCACAAAATTCAACTCAAATAAAACTCTTCGAGTTAGAGAAAGGCAAAAATTAGGCCGCCACTGGTTCACATACAGAAATATGTTGGAAAATCAGGCATCAGTGGAGACATTATAATGAAAACAATAAGTATGACACCAAGACAAAACTTGTACGAACATTACACATAAGGTTGCGTATACGTCATGGCATACCTCCACACACCTCACCCAAGGCATTCAGCAAAAACAGTAGCAAAGTAGCAAAGCAAGGTAGTAGCACGAAAAACTTAAGTCTTATGAGTACCTGGAGGTTACACGTTAGGGATTTCAATGCGCATAAAGCAGGGAACTGCGCGTAGAGGAAAATCTCTCCATGAGGCCACAAACTAAGAAGCAAAAAATGAAAACTAAACTGAAAAGGCGTTGAAAAAACAAAAAATAACCGAAGCAAAAGAGGAAAAGTAAACTACTTAAAAGAATGCACTGAGTGTGGCAAGCAGCAGCTACTGAAGCAGGAAATGCCACCAAAAAAGTGCAAAAAACTGCATGAGTTTGAAGGTGAAATGGAAGTTAAGCTGGAGGCCAGCCACCTCGACAACTGAGCACGAAATAAAAACAGTGTTAAAGCAAGCAGATATCGCAGCAGCAACCAAAGAGCCTTTGCCGAAAAAAGCTCAATACTCAATATACTCCACACAGTCGCGCGCTATCAACACGCTGCTCATGTACGTATGTATATATGTGCTGACACCACTACAACGGCACAAGTCAACAATGTAAACACTTTAGCGCAAGCTGCAATGGAAATCCGGAAACATTTTGTAGAGTGTAAATTTCGGCCGGCACTCGTTCAATGTTTCCGGCCACAATTGGGTGGCAATAGCGGGGCGGCGGCGTGGCAGCGCGCGACCGTGGCACTAAATTTTGGCAACGACAGCAGCGGCAAAGCATGCAACCAGTCGTATCATTGATAGCAATTGCGATTGCAATTCCGATTGCACTGCTGATAGCACACACACACGCACATACAAACACGCTCGTCCTGCGCGCAGTGATGCTGCCGCCGCGCTTGCTGAAGTGTGAATTTGCGGAAATCCTTTGCTTGAGTTCGCTGCCGCTTCTTTCACAGTTACTTTATATATGGCATCAACGTCTATATTTATTTTTATTTGGCTGCACATTTATTTTTTGCGTGCTTGTGTTCTACTTACTCCGTGTGTACTTTATGTTATGCTACTTTCTGCGTTTTTATTTTTATATTTCTTTTAAATCTCCTCAATGTAAGTCAGTTGGCCCCCAAATGTTCTCCTGCTTACAAGCATTTATCGATAAATCGCGCTCAGCTTGTAATGGCACCATTCATTGCTTTTCTTTTCAGTGTGACTTACCCTTACTCCCCTGTCACTTTTCGCGCTGATTTCCTGCTTGACTACAGTTATTCGCTTGTTTTAGTTATTTTACTATTTTCCATTTTCTTTTGCGTCATTTTCCGCTTGCATTTCCGTGTATTTGTAAATGTTTAATTTCGTATATCCACAGAGGAGTCACTTTACTGTTTCCGTGAGCTCTGATAAAAAGGCACCTATTTCATCTGTGGGAGAATTGCAAGCGTGTAAACAAATATTTGTCATTGGTAAAAAATTTTGAATATTTTATGTCACTGTACCCGTTATTATTATTCGATAACACAGTTAAAAATTTTAATTTTTTTTTTTTTTAAAACGTATGTCACATTTTGAGTGTACTAGGAACACAAATTAATAATGTAAATAAACAAAATTTACGCCTCAGGTTTTTTGGTGACAGCAAAACATAATTTTTGTGACACAAACATAAGCAACATTTAAAGAAGCAATTGCTTAAGACGTTATACGGGCTTCCTCGGGTGAAAAACAGTTTTTTTTTCAATTTTTTTTTCATATAACAAATTAAATATTTGTTTAGAATTTACACAACATACACTATCAACAAAGAAATTCTAAAAAAATTGGTAGAACATATTTTGAACTCGGCCATTGCGACGCCATTTCCGGTGACTCCTCGGAAAAAAGATGCACTCGCGTTGGCAGGATAACACCTTACAGGATTACAAAAAAATGAAAATTTCAGTGAAATTTTTGCAAAATTTTTTCTTTCAAATAGCTGTAATCGAAAATAAAACCCATTGTCCAAGTCTTTAAGAATTGGATTTCAAAGACCTATTAAAAATTTCAATCTTGCCAACCAACTTCAAAACCACTGCTTGAAGAAAAACGCGTGTATAAAACATCTGAACGACCACGTCACTTAAAGATCACGTCAGGAGCCACGCAAAGATCAAACCTCCCTCCTCTGGAATGTCAGTTATGACCGCACGACTATACATACCCAATGGGCTACGATGACGCCATCGCCGCAATAATCGCTGCCGGGGACACTATAGATGCGAGCGAAGACGACCAGGCTAATTAGAAACATAAGAGATTAGCTCAGCAAGTGGGCTGGATATTTCCCGAGTATCTGGGTTCAGATATTTAAAAAAATATTTATATAAAAGTCGAAAAATAGAAAAGCCATCTTATTTTGAAACGATTCCGATGACGCTAAACATAAATTTTTCAAATTTATATGCCGGCAAACACAACGAAATAGGCTCCACACTTTCGTTGGCACCATGAATGTTAACAACAACATAACTTCAAAGCTTTAAAGCGATTTAAACAGGAAAAAAGTGGAAAATTACATAGAAAATGTATTCCTTTTCTTTAAAGTCGACGTAGAGGTGATGTGTGTCCATCCTCTTTTCACGGGTCTTTTGCAAGATTTGCAGAATGGTGAATATGTGATCAGTTGCTGATTTTATAAGCATTTAGCCATACTGATTAGGTAAAATCAATTTGTTGACGGTAGGCTTTAATCTTTCACACAATATGCTCGATAGAACCTTATATGCGATGTTGAGGAGGCTTATTCTACAGTAGTGGGCGCAGATTGTGGGGTCTGTCTTTTTGTGGATGGGACAGAGTACACAAAAATTACAATCATTGGGCATGCTTTCATCCGATCATAGTCTGCAAAGCAGTTGGTTCCTTATCAGTTCTTCGCTGCCGTATTTGAATAGCGAGATCTGAACGCAGGTAATAACAATAAGTCTCAAGACGACAAATATAAAACACCACCCTGAAGTAATTGGAAAGGGTGGACGAGGGTTCTAAAAAGGCGTGAGGAGAGTTTTTTCGTGAACAGTGAATGACACATAACATTGTTATGATGACACAATGATGATGCAGAAGTTATTGTTATCAACCTCCCTCTGAAAAAAAAAAAATACGTGAATGAAACTTTCGCGCATAGTTGAAAGCAATTATGACGTCAATTTAAATATGATAAAGTAGAGTAAAAATTTTATGATAAAATCGATTTTTTTCTTCTAGCTCCACTTGGTAGGTACATGCCCGAGAAATATATTCCTGAATGTCCGTTATTTTATCTCACCAGGTTCAATACAGATTTTTAAAAAGGGGAGTCTGCTCCTCTTGCTGAATATTTGAGAAAAGTATTTAATATTGAAATGAAAAATTTGATAATGTACCAATATGGTACTCCCATCGATACTAGATACAGGGAAAATATATAAGATTTTACTAATTTTAATAAACATAAAGTATTAGACACATTTAATAACTATCTGATTCGGGCCAAAGGTGAAGTTGCTGATAAAATAATTGCAGTTCAATATAAATCAGCGATTTTAATATATTTGAATATCACGTAACAAATCAGACACGCCTAAATAATGAAATGTAAACATGCATATTTTATATTAGTTATTAAGAACAGTGTTTGAATATTTGATTACCAATTGGCATCATTAAATTGGTTCATTAAAAATAAAAATCTTCAAATAGTTAAACAAAGTTATAGACTTAAACTAAAAATAGATTAACGTTTAAAGACAATAATAAACAAAGGCACAAGTAAATATTTCAATCACAAATATCAACGAACTCTTTGCGAACATATTTATGCTTTTTAGCGATTTATAAAACTTCTGTGACACAGCTACGTTCCTGCAGCAGTATAAATAACAGTACCCCAACCACTTGTGTCATATTAGCAGCAATGCATGCTTCACTCGTTATCAATACACCATCAACAAAGAACTTAACAAAATAGCTATGGAAAAGTAAGAAAGAGTGTAAGAAAAGTTTCGACTTAAGAAACAAAGTTGCAGATTTTCGAACATCCACGAAAATCCTTACAAAAATACTAACAAAATGGGGGAGGGTGGCGAAAGAGAACAATGCATATTTGGTTTGCAGCCGGAAAGTACATACATAAAATGTAAAGCGAAACTTTCTAGGAATATGTAAGTAAGATACAGCACATACACACATACATAAACACTTAGTTGTACGCGCATATAAAAATAGATACGACGATAAGCGCAAGTGGCGTACGTGTTGCACACACGATTCCTAGCTCATCTGCACCCAAAACTTACACCAAAAGACACAATACTGACATACAAAGTTCAATATCTGACGGTACACACATAGTTATGAGAAGAATGCGGGATAGTATACATACATATATGTACTATATACACATACACCACTTAAAAGGTATGCAACACGTCAATGAACAGCGACAAACAGTTGTAAATGTCACGTACTTTATTTAAGTTGCCAGCGACATAAAGCCAATACATAAGCGAAAGTTAGGAAATGGATAAATTATGACTGACGCAACCAAGTGGGCGGGGAAAGCAAAATAGCGACTTATGAAAGGATTTGTAACAATGCTGAAATTTACTTGCAACAAAATGTTGGCAAAGCTTTGCTCGGCGCATACAAATTGGCGAGGGATCAAGCTATTGAACCAAAACTGTGTGAAGGTGGGTGTATTTCAACAGTAGATGAATCATAACTGGAGAGGGTTACTAGTTTCTAATAATGTACTAAGGTCATCTTTTTTTAGAAGTACCGCAGCGCGATTGGTATAGCTGTCATTGTGTCATAAATAATGTGCAACAAATGACAGCGAAAGCCAAAAAACTGCAAATACCTGTCATAATAATGTCAATCTCACTGTTAGAGGCATTAGTACTTGAATGTCCGCTTCACGAATTAGTCTTTAACTTCTAAGTGAAGTTTTCAGTTTCCATGAGAAATTTAAGGAATTAACTCACAATTTAGTAAGAAAATTTAGTTGAACAAAAAAATTCGTTCTCTACATTCTAAGTTCTGTTTGGACACAGACGAAGGCACTCAGAGCTGCACTAACTCCGGTGGCGTATATCACAAGGCTCAGTTTTAGGTTTATTACTATGGAACCTGATGCACAATGGGAAAATACATAAACCACAACAATCGCATATGCAGAGGCCCTCTTACTGGTAGCAGTGACTAAACATCTGGATGACCTTCGGGTCAAAAGCAATGACTGTATATGTGACCTGGTCTACGAAAAGGAGGCTTAGGTGTCAAAAATTCAATTTTTTTTAACTTTTTTTTATTATTCATTCATTTATTATTTTTTCATTTATTATTTTTTTTTTTTTACACCTAAGCCCCCTTTTTGTAGACCAGGTCACATATATGGTTTGCGGCGATGTTGTGCTACGATGGGTTTAGAGCTCACTGAGCAGAAAAAGAAGTCTTGCTCATAAGTTCCAGGAAATTAAAGAAAAGGTGTCCTTGGTGTAACAGTGGACTCAAGGCTCAAATTCAAGGATCACTTTAAAAATACAACATGTAAAGCAAATAAAATCTATAAAAAATGATGGCAAATAGAAGCTTATAGGTCATGACCTAAGTCCACATTGTAAGTCTGTACAACACGTAGTTTATCACCGCCCTCGGTTTTCAAGTTGATCAAGGTTGGCATTATGATTATAATGTATGCATAATTATAACTGTTGTTATATCTAAATCAGGTGTATATCAGTATTTCAGGTGTGAATGCTCTGGCGAACAAGTCCAAAAGTCATGATTTCGTTTGATATACAGCTCGTTAAAAATGCTATTATAAGTTTTTCTCTAAGTTAGGAAAGCTCAAGCATGAAAGCTTTTAGTAAACGAATATTTTTCGAAAATTTAGCTTTATTCAAATTAAAGCTTATTAAAAATGATATTTGTCTATTTTATACGGAACTTTTTCTATTCTAAACTGAGCGTGCAACGAGAAAGCTTTTGTTGAACAAACAGTTTTCGAAAGTTCAAAAATAAACTCAGTAAAAACTTTTCTATACTATATACCATTAAAGCACGAAAGCAAATATTTTCTGAAATTCAGGTTTCAGTTGAAATAAGTACCGTTAAAATAAACCTGTGCACATTTTTTTCAATTACAAAAATTACAAAGGAGACTAAAAGCAGGAAAGCTTTTGGTGAACAAGCTTGTAAAATTAAGTTTAATAAATTGCTTATATTTCTATTTTAAAAGCAGCTGCCAACGTGAAAGCTTTTAGTAAACGAACAATTTTAGAAAGTTCAAAATTAAGCCTGTTTTATGCTCTTCTATTCTATATTATAATATCTTCTTATTTAGAGGAAACGTTAAGCATGAAAGCTTTGACGGACAGATTTATTTCGGCAGCCCAGCTTTCATTCAAAGTAAAGCTAGGTAATAATAAGCTTTTAAGCATGAAAGCTTCAGCAAAACAGTTTATTTCGGCAGCCCAGCTTTCATTCAAAATAAAACTGGTTAAAAATAAGCTTATACTTCTTTTCAAGCTTTGATTCCACGAAAGCTTTTAAGGAATTCAATTTTTCATTATCCAGGTATGCATTAACAAAATTCCATATACCGTCCTTCTTGCGCCTCTAAAGCTTGAACAATGAAAGCTTTCTCCTGCCTCTGCTTTCATGCGCAAAATTACGTTTTCACATTTCTGCTTGCTTTCAATCTCTTTGAGGAAAGTATTTGCCAACAATTCACTATTTCACAGCATCCCCCTTAGTTTGTCGGATGATGGCTTTTGTAATGACTTTATTATTACAGTTGATGCCTCGTGGGATTGTGATAAATGTCAGACTGAGTTACAAATACAAGTGCCGAACAAATAAACGAGTGCCTGCGCAATGAATGAGACAACAAAAAAGTGCACTCACACCAACACACATCACTCTTTCGTCTCGTATGCACAACTTTTCAATGCGATCTGACATTTTATTCACCTTTGCCAAGTAACGGCGTTTTTTTTTACCATCGCAGCACCGAATGCAAACAGTAATTTCAGTTTGTCTAAGAAGAGTAAGGTTATAAGTATGTGTACACACACATTGCAACACACGACGATTCTGCTGTCAATCAGTCACTTAGTCAACCGCTTAGGCGAGCCAACGCTTCGTCATTGGCGTTCGGTTTAATGTTTCCTCAATGTTTGCCGCTTCCTTCATTTGCATTGCTTAAGTGTCCCAAAGGCACTCTAAATGCTTTGCGCTCTCTGGCACATCAATTGTTGGGACGCTTTGCTTTTCGCACCCCTTTTTCATTTTCATTTTCACTTTGCATATCAATTTTATATGGATCCTGTCTTTCTTCATGGCTGCGCTTGTTTTTAGCTCACACATGAGTACAAACATGTGTTTTCGTTGTATGTGTGCACAGCCGCTAATGTGTGTTGACAAATGAACTGTTTGATTTGTCATTTATTGTTGAGGAGCGGTTTGAAGGCCTGACACCTTTGAGATTCGTATGGGATAGCTGAGAATATGGGTTTGCATTGTTGTTGGAGATAAACATATATAAATATTTGATTATTTACTGATGGAGTAACTATGTATATTAAATGCTTTAAAAAGAGATTATCCTAGGTGTTGCCACATTTTCTTTAATTTCACTCATAGAATATTGGCTTCCAATATAGAATCTTCATGGTTAATGAGATTTCATTTTGCGAATATTACTTCCAGATATTTGTAAGAAAAGAAATAATAATTTTTTTCTATATTAAACTTCTCTTTAAAAAATAACGAATTTTTATATAAGATTTCAATGCCCGTCTGAAACATAATATTTTCGAATTTTTCTGGCAATTTATGGATTTCATACCAAAAGAAATGCTTCGGCATGGCGACCAAGAAGGAATCAAGCCAATTTTTGCTGAGGCAAAACTTCTTAGTCGCTATTTTCTAAATAGTTTTAAACCGATCGTAAAACATGAGACCGACAGTTGTACTGACAACGATTTATTTCCTGGTCCGGCCGACAAATTACAGGTACTTTTTCAGCAATCATTCCCCAAAGTTTGCATTAATGATCGCACGATAGTGAGTCGCCTTGTCTCATTTGGTTTCGAACGACTCGGAAAGGTTCTTCTCAACCCTGAAAAAAGCTTCTAGTCAGTTAAGAAGCAGCTCCTTTTCTTGCTGTTTAAAGCAGCTATAAAATCGACGAAGAGGAAGTGTGTGCCGATCCTCTTTTCCTCATTTTTTGTGGAGCATCCGTTTCGCTGAATTGGGTGTTTGAATAGCTCAATCGGCAATCCATCGTCCCCCCGCTCCTTTGTTGTTCTTCAGACAAGTAATAACTGTTCCAACTTCTTCATCCAAAAACGATATCGATTGGGAATCGGGTTCACCATCGCCTAGTATTTTCTATATTCTAGCTTTTATTCTATTCAGCAGTTTGGAAAAGTGTTGCCTCCACAATTTTAATAACCTCCGGGCAGCTAAAACTGTTGGGTTTCTAGAAGTATATGCTCCAGTCTTAAAACCTTCTGTTAGTCGCCTCATCTTTTGTAGAATTATCGAGCATTACCCTTGTCCGTCAACTTGTCAAGCTCTTCAATTTGATGATTCATCGAAGGGAAATTGTGGCTGTGATTGAACGTTGTACTTACGAATATAAATATATATGTGAAACACATATATAAAACCTTCAAAATCAATATTTGTCAATGACTTGTCACAAGTATATCTAGCAGAACAAGGGTTACCAAATCCAGCTCCTCAGGGCACCACTTCACAACATGTTAGTGCTGTTTGCGCGCTATCACCCCTCTAATCCGCTGCAAGTGGTTCAATCACCTCACTTCATTTGTTTAATTTATTCTCTAAGTACTTTGTGACAAGTGTGTCGTGTGAATGTATGTGTGCATTTGTGAGTTTTTGTTACCCTCAGCGCCTGCATCGTCGCCCAGATCAGTCATTTCCCCCAACAGCACTTCCATTTCATTGTGAGGTTATGTCATTTTCACTGACAACAAGTCAATCGTTGGCATTTGTTATTTTGTAAATCAATTGCATTTGGGATATTTGGTCTTGTTTTGTTTTCTCACACATTTAATTGTTTCCAAAGCTTTGGTGATTACTTAGCATTTAGCCATAAGGTTCGCTCGACAGTCAGTGTTGACAAGCATTTGATAAGGATCGGGTGTCAAGTGTAAATTTTGTAAGATATTATGCAGTTTAGCTTTTATTGGGCACTTAAGGTACATGCTGTCTCCAGTGTGCTTACGGATATGACACATACACACGACCATTACGCAAGTCCTTGATTTTATATACAATCTTATCTGCCAAATAAACAAATGCAAATGTAAATTACACTTACCTAAATAATATATATATTATGGTATTCATGCGGTCTTGCTTTCATGTGTGCCAGTTACTTGGACGAAGTAAGGCGTTGTCACGTTCCCAACAAATCGCAAAAGTAACCACACAAGCAAGAAAAGTGTCAAAGCTTGAGGATTTCAACTTTGTTTGCTCACATTTACTGTTTTGTATTGGCATAAGCATACTTGTATTAGTGCAATGAATTTGTATGCGCTGGCATGTAGCATGTGGCATGGATTTGCGAATCACTGCAACAAATAGCCAATCGGAAAGTAATGTCTTGAACAAAGTGGGAAGAGGGATACAGCGCAGATTTTGTTCATACTTTGAAATCATGTTTTAGAATATAGAAGCTTCCCGTTTCGCATAAAAAATGCTATATTTTTAGGACGTCTCTCTTTAGGCATTGCCTGAAGTTTGACTTGAATTCGTAACCCGTCTTGAAAACAGTTTGGCTTGTTTTGGAACTTGATTCATATTTTTGCTAAGATTAAAAAAAAAAAACTAGTAAATAGTAAAAAATAGTAGTTAAATATATCTCTATGTGACGAACCTTTTCTTCGTCTAGTCTGAGTCTTAATCGATTTTTCGAGTCTGAGTCTTCTGTTGAGTTTATTTAATTCAGGCCATACAAGATTATTTAAAAATAAAAAAAAAAAATAAAATAAAATAAAATAACTAAATAAGCTCCTTCACAGCATCAAGTTTTCTTTAATTTTTTTTTTTTTTTTTTTTTGCGATCAGTCAGTTTGTATGTCAGCTGAACTTTATGCAATAGCGATTCGATTAAAGCAGATTCATCAAACATTACTATATATTGTGGCAATGGACTATAATCCGTGCCGAACTTTATGAAAATATCTTCGTCAAAGAACCTCTCCTTAAAAGAACTTATATCCAAACTTATAGTTTGTATAGCAGCTATATGCTATAATGATCAGTTATCGACATTTCCGACAAATGAGCAGCTTCCTTTAATAAAAGGTTGTGTGAAAACAGAACTATATCTTAAATACCGAGGGACTGCTTGACAAATATGCAGACAGATGAAGAGACAGGCATGGATAAGTCCTCGTGGTAAACTTAATCCTGATCAAAATTTCCAGTTCTTTGTGAAAAAAAGCACTTAGAAATTAATCGAAAGGGCTTTGAGCATATTTGTTGTGCGGCCTAAGATTGATTTCAGCACTGAACTCCGATTTTTCCTTTCCACCGAGGGTATAACATACAAGATACTTCAACACTACAGTGTACAATTAAGAAAAAGTGTTTACTTAATTCTTTGTGGCTTTGGCGCCTCCTCTGTCACGGAATATAGTATACATTGTGACAAAAAAGTAAAAAAATTGTGAATAAAATGCAAAATATTTAAATACAGCCGTTGACAGCTTATTAGAAATGTTCCCTTTGCTTGAAATTTCTCAAGGTGTTAATTTTTATGAATAATATTATTGATTTCTGGTAAGGATGTGCTTTAAAATTGTGGTTTAAAATATATTATTGAAGTTTTTTAAAGAGGAAACGGTACAGCTATACACCTAACCTTCACAGCTACATTTTTGACTTTCGTCAGTCTGGAAAGCAAAGCAAAGAAAATTCGAATAAGGTCAAATGCTCGAAATTCGAAAATTGTTTTCAATGTTTTTAAACATATGCAGAATCTTAAAACTATTTTCAATATTCACTCAATGAAAAAATCCAAAAAACTGCAACAGAAATAATGCAGAATTAACACTATCTCCCGAAGAGACCCAAAAATAGAGTTCCACTGACATTATACGTGAAACTCAAGATGAATATAATAGCCAACTATTCAAAAAAAAAAATTTCCCGGTATTTGGTCGTATCTGGACTTCATGGCAGGAAAGCATTCAAGAACCCCACTTCTGACCAAAATTCTTAGAAACGACTTTGCCAACTCTTATTGATCTAAGAGCACAAATCAACGACGGTATGTCGCTTGGAACGACGTAACAAAAATTAATTGCTTAAGTCCTGATGGTCGAAGGTATATTCGCTGTCTAATAATTCAATAATTTGATACTCTCTACATTCCACGCATAGTTGAGTATGGTGAAGCATCAATCAATGGTGTGGTGATGTTTTATCTAGAATAGTGTCGGTCCTCTTCATAAGATTAATGGAATTTTAAATCAGGAGAAATGCGTCGATATCCTAAAAAATGTCATATTGCCATGGGCTGAGAAAAATTTGCCTGTTATAAAGAAGATAGCAATTCAAAGCATACGTCTAAGTTAACACAAACGTTTTTTTTAATGAAAGTTCTATTAATGAAAATTCTTTTATATTTATCAATATTAATTTTTTCGCCGTCAAAGTGATCCCCACCAGATGATGTGTAATACACTTGCCAACGATTTTTCTAGTCCTCGAAACACTGTTCATAAGCAATTTTTGGGATGGCCTTCAGCTCTGGAGAAATTTTTTTTCGACTGAAAACGGGTTCACGGTACCGCAAGTTTCAGTTTAGGAAATAAAAAAAATCACACGGAGCCTATAATGGTTTATTGATGATATTCATTGCGGTTTTTGGTTTTAAACTCAGTCACAATCGTTGTTCGATCCATGAATCCAATGAAATATTCTTCCTCAATTCCGGCCGTTTCTGACGGATGTTCTCACGCAAACGCCTCATTACAGCCAAATGGAACTTCTAATTGATGTCTGTCCCTCCCGAACAAATTATGGTACATTTTTATTTTTTTCACGAATATCGAAAAAGAAAATGAACCAGCTTTTTGCTTGATTTTTTTGGTTTCGGCTCGTTTTTTCCCTCTATTCCGATGATTATTGACTTATACTCATAAGCCTATGTCACATCGGCAGTCACAATACTCTCGATGAACGTATGATCGAAATTCGCACGATCAAGCAAGTCCAAAGAGAGACATTTACGGTACTTTTTAAGAAAGATTCAGCTTTATCACGACGAATCGAGCAAGAACGAGTTTCATACCCAAATATCCAATAAAATCAATCGAACGGACACGCGAGAGTCAAGCTCTCTTGCCATCACTCTAACACTTTCCTGATGATTTTCAACTACCATATCCTTAACTTTTTTAATATTTTCATCAGTTGAAGAGGTCATAGGTCGTCCAGAGCGAGGCATGTCTTCAACGATCTCTCAAATTAACATTAAATCCGTTACAGTTGTTTCTTCATTCCCAGAAAACACTTATACATAACATCTAATTTCAAAAAATTGCAGACCAGTTTGTTTCTGCTTTATAAAATACATATTTCTGTTTATTATTACAATTTCTGTCAACTTGCGGAAAACTTTTCCAATAGGTACGGTATTTTTATACATACATAGCAAAAAAAGATTCGTACCTTAACATTTTTGGATTCTATAATATATTTTAATGGACGTATACCTATGCATATATAACGCTTCACTTAAACAAATACTGCAAATATATAATCGTTTATTTTTAACCGAAACATTTTTGACAGCAAAGGCTTTCAGCTGTCATTTTAGTATTTTAAATGCGAATACTGTCACTGATTTTAACAAGTTGTTTTGCATTTAATACCCAAATGACAAACCCAAAAGTACTTTATGGAGCGGCGAGCTAAACGCTGCTGCTGAAGAAGGGTTGAAAGATTTGCAGAAAGAAACAAAGAACTAATTTAAGATTCATAAATGCGAATTTATTTTTATACATGCCATTAAAAGTGACTAGAAAAACTTTATACATGTGTCAGTTATAGTGGAAATAGCTTTCTCATTTTATAAACGAAAACTGGAAGGCTTTTTAATGCAATCAACAAATGAAAAGAAAAATTGTTTCGTCCATTTGCAATTTATTAAAAAGGCAATCAGCTGGAAATGTAAAATTTCAAAGAAATTGTAAAGAAAACTGTGCTTGAAGTGTTGATTAAAATTTGCCTCAACAAAAATTAAATGCTTTCTTTCAACAATCTATCAATTATAACAGCTCGCAAGTATACAAAACCATAACTTGAAAATGCGTTAGCACTAACTAGTTGCAAATCCCAAAATACTTGCAAGCAACTAACGGCAGAAAAACGAAAGAAAACTCAAAGCCGTGTGCTGAAATTAAACCGCAAGGCATTTACCCAAAGCGCAAATCTCTTGCAATGCCACAGACTCAGAGTGCACTCGCGACAGTGCATCAGTAAGCGGCGGTGGCATTCGGCGCTTGCAACGCCGCATTGGGGTTGCGTAATTATGTTAATAAGCTTTAGCCAACACCACCAACGCAGACGCGTCACGAGCGTCAGCAGCTCTATTTTAAGCGCACACACTCCCACTTACACACACACACATACGCATTGGCGCTGCCACGCCAGCTCCTTCACTGCACACCGGGCTTCCTGTTGCTGCGCTTAATTGCCTACACAGAATGCATTGTACTATGCGCGACAACAACAACAGTACTTGTGAACAGCTGTGACTGCGGCAACAACAACACAAGCAATAACAAAGGCATAAGTATAACATTAGCGGTTTCGCGCAGCGCTCAAGTGTCGAAATTGGAGAGATTTGCTTTGGAGTGCTGAAAATTTGTTAGCAAAAAAAAAAGCGAGCGCTAAGTGGAGATAATATGCCATTTCACTGCTGTGCTCGCGTTCGAAAACTTTGAGACAGTTTTTGTGGTTTGCCTAAATGCTTTTATCGAGCATGCGAATGTGAGCCTGTTGTTGACAAGCGTGTCGGTGCTTTAATTACTGCTAAGCTCGGAGGATTTTCGACGAGCAACGCGGAAAACTTTTAATTTTTCTACGTTTTGTTGAGTGAAAATTAAAGTGTACTGTGTTTTTTTCTTTGTAAATTTTTGTTAGAAATAGTATTTTAAGATCTAAATTAGTTAATTTATTTATATTTAATTGATACAACACAACATGGCGTATGAGTAACATCAAATTAGAAAATTTAGGTCGAATTACAATTTTTTTATTTTTATATTTTTATTTTTATTTTTATTTTTGGTATTTGAGTTGGGATTTATAGATTTAAATAAGATTAATTAAGAATTAAGAAAGAATTTTGTTACATATTCTAAGCTTATAATTATGTACGCTATGGCGGATGAGTGATTCCAAATTTTGAAATGTTGATTTACTTTAAAAAAGTTGTATATTTTTAGGGTATACTTGAGATGCCGCTTTATATTTTCGCTGCTGCGCTCTGCTCTACACTATCATACATGTCAAAACAACAACAAAGTTATCGAGTTCAGTTACGCCGCTAAGTTGGTGATCGCTTTTTCCAGTACTAGCAAGTCTCGTTTCACATATTTTAGACCAATTTTAGCTCGTGAATGGATTATACTGACGAATTCCTCTCAAACAATAAAAAATATAAACTTTTTCTTAAAGCTTAAAACTTCATATGAAATATAGTTGTTTATAGAAACCGAAAGAGTACTAAAAGCTGACTGTTTAATCTTTAACTATATTTGCGCGATTTGCTAAGAGCTAGCGTAACTTATTTATTATTTCTTTTTTCCAATATTCCGGCCAAAAAGTGTTCTTGGGAGGAGTTCTTCTTCATTGATTTAATATGAGGAAAACCTCAGCCGAAAGTCATCTTATTTTTGTGAAAGTTAATGGTGAATATGCTTTAGCTAATCAAGCGTGTCGAATGTGGCTTGTATGACTTAAAAGTGGCGATTTCGGCTTGGAAAACGGCCAAAAAAAGTTGTAAGATAATGAAACAGTTGAAGTACTACTCGATGAAGATTGTTTCCAAGAAGAGTTCGCTCAAGCAAAACATTCCAAAACGTTTAACAGAAGTATACAAATAAAAGCAAAGAAGTTCGTAGCCATATGAGTTTAAGTCAAGAGACGTTGAGGGACTATTTCGAATGCAAAAAATGCAGAAAGAAACCATTTTGCATTAAATTACAACTAGTGATGAAAAATTCATCCATTACAATCACTTTATATACAAAAATACATAAATATACAAGTAAAGCCTTGCAATCTACTGAAATCAACGGAAGAACCAAATGCGACTGGCGTCAAGATAATGCTCTATATTCGTATGTAGTGCCATCAGATAAATGTGCTGTATTATGAGCTCCTAAACCCGGTTGTAATCATTAATTGAGAACGCTATCGATAAGAGCTTATTACAATCAAGCGAACGATTGCCGAAGAAAGCCGGAAAGCATGGAATTTGCAATTAGACACGAGGCTAGGCTCTTGCTGTAAGATCGTTCAAAAATTATTTTTAAATCGTCAGTAGCCAAGTTTTGTCTCACCCACCTTATAGCCAAGACCTTGCCCATTCGGACTACTATCTGTTCTGAACGCTCTCACTGGAATACTATTTCAGAACAACGTAGGTTTTATGCATTCTTTGTCATCAAGCCGGCGCAGTTCTTTTGGAATGGAGTCATCAATTTGCCAGAAAATGAGAAAATTTCATAGCTGCAGGAGGTCAATACTTTGAATAATACTATGCTACGCTAGAGTGAAAAATAACACCACCTTAAAAATATTAAAAAAAAAATGTGGATTTTGTTTAAAAAATGCTTATATGTATGTCGGATTTATCTGCGAGTGAAAGATTGAAATTTTAGGATATAACAAATATAATATGATATAGTAAATCGTAAGCAAGATAACGAAACTAAGATGATACCCTGTTTTGCATTTCAGGTGAAGATATGTTTCTTAACTTAATATAGTTGCAGCGCTAAAAAAATATTTTGTTAATCGCAGAAAGAGAAAAAAGCATAACACAATTTCTTACACATAACCGAAAATACGAGCGCAAGGTTGCAACACAAGTGCTGACAGTTTGCTTAATCAACTGATATAGCTTGTTTGATTCGCTGCTCCCCAATGTGTGGCTAATCAAAAAGAATCTTTATTTACACTCAACTAAGCTATTAGCGGGATTTGGCTTAGTGCTCTCTTGCTTTAGAGATCTCACGAACTTTAAACGATGTGATATCATCACAGATGTTAGGAGCGTGCTTCTGAAATATTTTTCTCTATGAAATAGGGTTACTATTATTCGTAGATACCCTTTTATCAAGTTTTATTCAGCTAATATTTTTTAAAATGTATGAACCACATTTCCTTCACTTTATATAAAATTATTTACGTGCTCCTACAAAATTTTCTTACAAGCAATTAAATAAAATATTAAACTCATTATGTAAGTAAATTAGTTAGTAAACCTACCAAACGGGTCAATACAATTATAAAGGATCGGAATGGGAGAACAGAATAAATCCATAACTGTTTTTAACTTATACTTATTTACCCTACACTCGTGGCCACGCAAACCTTACCATTCAAAATTTTCAAGTATTGAGCATATTTGACTACTTTTATAGCGGTACATTTTGTGGTATAGAAATTTTTTATTTAGAAATAAGTTAATGATATGATATTAATCAAAAGTATTAAAAATTATAAGCAAAACACATTCAGTTATAGATAAACCAATTAAAAGATGGGGAGGTTTACAAAATGAGCTCGAAATGTAAGAGACTGACGTGCGATGAAAAAATTATATTTGTTATTTTTTTTTTATTTCATTTCATTTACACTATATTTAAAATTAATATTTTATTTTATTTTTTTAATTGAAACACGAAGTTTTTGGATGTATCACCTAAAACAAAAAATCGGCCGCTTTTGTATAAGAAAAGCTAATTTGTGTGTTACTCATTAAACGCAATATATAAAAAACTAAAATTATAATTAGATAATTAATTTATATTATTTATTCTTACTAAAAATATAAAAAAAAACAAAATTGAAGAAAATCGCGAACGAACGAAAAACTCCAAAAAAAATTTAAGAAAGTATAGTGGTAAGGTTTGCGTGATCTGAAACTGATCCACGCTAAATCTCCGTGCGACTCTGATTTTGCGCAATCTACTTGGCAGCACTGGAAATCTGTTACATTATCATAGCTGATGTAGACACTACAAAGGGAAAAAAATATAAACAAACCAATTTATTTTTAAGCAATGAATCTAACTTTACCTGAAAATCGACTTAACAAACGAAAAAATACATCCATTGTTTCTATTATATGGAAAATTTAAAAAGAAGACGGCTTTTATTTCAAAATACTATGTGACAATCTTTTCTTTTGATAAATATTAAGTGATGTGACTTCATGAATGACAAAAACAGCTGTTCTTTGATATTTCTAACGGCAGTGAGAACACTTTTGGATTATGAAATGCTTTAATGTAATCTAATCTTTTAAATTTTCGGTCTGAACATAGTATAATTCTAATTAATGGACCAGTTGATTGGCCTATTTCAATATTGTACCTAGCTAAACCTAGCCAAATATTATACCACGTTGGTGTAAGACTCTGCTAAAATACCTTATGTCGTTGCCTACATTCAGGACGATATTTATTACGTATGTTAAGAGCAGACAGAGTTTCATAAATAAATTAATAAAAAAGAGCACACAAATTTTTTATAACAAAAAATTCATAAAACGTCTATTAAATATTAAGTAATAAGATTGAAGGCATTTTATAATAAAAAAAAGTTCATGAAGACTAGAGAGTTCTAAAATTCGTAAAATTGGAGAACAGTTTTAAGCAAAAAAAATATGCTTAATTCATATCTATTTTCCACTTTTAAATTACACAAAAGTGAACTTTAATATACCTATACATAAATATAAATGTCCATTTACATAGAAAGCACCGCAGAACGCTTAATTTATCATTTGTTTGCACGCACTTCATTTGTTTTCAATCATCATTTCTTTGACACTTATGTACGTACGCGCCTGATAAGCAGCTCGCCAGTCAACGCAGATTAATTTCTATAGCCTATTGACGCGATAACATTGACGCACAACCCACAAAAACGGGAAATTATTTGAAAGCAATGAGAGCTTGCAACTCGGCTGGGTGGTGGTTGATGGGTCGTTTATGATGCAAATCAGTTACGATAAATACTTTAATGTCAATCAAAGAGATTACCACTTCAAAAACAATGGCGCTGGTAAGCCGATGGCGACGATGGCAGGAAAACAAACAACAATATCGCCATTGGTTGACTAGACAACCAATGTGGCGCGCAAATTTAAGTGTCAAAACTGTTTACATAGGTATTCTGTTGTTGCGCCAATGCTTCGGGGGCTTATGTTTGCTTAAGTGCCTCAGGCGCGCGCTGCCTTCGAAGTTTTATCAAGTTTATTTCATTTATTTCGTCAGTAATCAGGTGCTAATGCTTTTTTGTTGTTATTTTTTCACTTTCGCGTCACATTAATTAATTTCGGATTTTTTCTTCTCTTTACAGATTTTCCATTATTTTCAATGTTCTATGAGGACCCAGCTACTAATTTTCGGTACACAATATTTATAAATATTTAATAAGGCAATTGGAGGCGACGAGAAAACGCTTTGTTAAGCACTAATATAAACACGCAAAGGCAAAGACAACGCGAAGCAGAAGACAACCACCGAAAAATAAAGCAAAATCGGCAAATCAAAGCAAGCGGAAATTTAAAAACAACCAACAACAACAAACGGTTTTCACAAAGGGAAAAGAATCACACTTTCAGTGTTTTCGTTCGCTTTTTTTGTGAGAGTGTGTGCAAAGTCGAAGGTTCAGTAAGCGCGAGGTCGAATTATCACGACCGCAGCGACAATGCGTCCGAACGTGTTGTGGCTGCTGACAGCTGTCGGCCTGCTAGCGCTGACCACTCAAGCGGCGCACGTGCGACAGGCGAGCAGCAGCAGCGGCAGCTTGGCCAGCAGCTATGCAAATGATCCACGACCCGATGCTGTGAATGAGGAAGAGAGCGATACGTTGGGCACTGGTGGTGCCTACGAATTTCGCCTGCCACAACCGCAGATAAACAAACAACAGCAGCAACAGCGTCCGCAGCAGCAGCATAAAACAAAACGGCCCAACACCACCGCCACTTATGTAACCACAACGAAAACGAGCAGCACTAGCACCAGCAGCAGTAGCAGTATCAGTGCTGGCAGCACAACCAAATGGTCGACTAAACGCCCGTCGAGTGCCACCACCAACGCGAGTGATAACAAAGCGACCAGTCAAAACAGTGAGAATGACGATGAATCGTCGAAGAAAATTATCGGCTCCAGGTGAGTGTGCTTTATTTGACACTGAAACTCTTAAGAGTGAGGGGAAGTTGTTTACAGATATTTTAAAGAATAAAAGAAAAGGGGTTGCTTTTCAAAAATTTGTGAAAAAAATAACTTAGTACTTTTAAAAAGGGTTTCAGGGTTCACTTCATCAGAAATAGTTCAATCTTCAGCCCAGTTTTGTATTATGCTTTTAATCAGTAGATCCTTGATACCAACAACATATAAGTCTTACAACTTTATCCTGAACTGAATAATTTTGTTCGATTTCATTTATTCGTTTATAGTGTAAGTGTAGACTCTACTTTTTTCTGTTTTGGCAGAAAGAGAAATCGAGACTCGAATCCTTTCGAATTTCGATTAACCAACTTATTAATCGTATTAATCAGTAGTTTTGGCTTAATTTTGGCTATCACAATAAATACGTTAATACATTTTTGACTTTCCGGTGGAGAGAGGTTTCGGGGCTCGAGTTCTTTCGATTAATCTTTGACTAAACAATCGGATTAAGAGAGAGGATTCGAGGCTCGAGTTCTTTCAATTAATCTTTGACTAAACAATCGGATTAATAAGAAGTTGTAACTTAATCTTGACTATCCCACTAAGTACATTATTAGATTATTTGACTATCGAATGATATTACTCTTTTCTTTAGAAAGAGTACAAGGGACTCTAGTTCTTTCGATTAATCTTTAACTAAACAATATTTAACTAAACGAATCGGTAGTTACGAGTTATTCTTGACAATAGAAGTTAGTCCATTGGTGATTAATATGACTTTCTAATCATATTTTCTCTTTTCTACAGTGAGATTGTAGAATTGAACTCACTCTATGAATTGTCAACTAAGAAATAATTATAATATACTATATGCATATAAATAATAATGTAAGACTCGAATACAACTCATTATTCGGTTTAACCTGTAGTTCTGACTTAATTTTGCCTACGCAATAAATATGTTAGTAGAATATTTGAATCTAAAATGGTATTATCTCCTTTCTGTAGAAAGAAAATTCGGTACTTGAGCTATTTCGATTAATCTTTATCTAAACAATCTAATTAAGCGGTGGTTCTGACTTTTTCTTAAATATAAAAATTTAACCATTGGAAAATTTACGACTGCCTGAGGTAAATTTTTCTCTTTCTTCACATCGCATACACATTTCCTTACTTCAAGAATGAAGAGGTATTTCGATGACTATTAATAACTCAATTTATTTACTGAGTTATGATATTAAAATTCAATATAAATATTTTTTTTATGAATTAAAAATAACTAAAATCATCAAAGTTCCAAAAGCATCTCTTTTTTTAAATATACTGAACTCCGAAATATTTTTTTATAGTCACAAACCATTTAAATAGCAATTATTTCATATATTTATACTGCTCTTTCGTAAACTAATTAACGTTAGTCTGCTCTTGAATACAGTTCTATTTACTTTTGGATTTTTTTTTTTGTTGGAAATATGCAAACTTTTTCCTACACTTTTTCTTCTCTCTTCTACCCTCCCCCCACTATTTTAACTGCTGTAGGTTATAACCAGCGCTCTCGCTCACTTTATCGATTAGCTAAACATTTCGGTTGTTGTGGCAACCCTTCGTTATGAATTTATTACCTTTATTACAGTCTGCTTTCAAGTAGCTGGCCAAAGAAAAAATTCGTGAATGAAAAATAATTGACAAAAAATTTGTTTGGCCGCTTTTAACGATGTGACCTTTTGAAGTTATGAAAATATTCGCATTTTAATTAAGGACAAGAAGATCTACGACGACGCCGGATAGCTTAAATAGAATGTAATTTAATTCAGCGGCATCTAAGTCAAGAAAAGAAAAAAACTTTCTCAGCATTTTAGTATAACAGGAGTTTGCGTTTCGGAGTGTTCGTATTTTGCATTTCGGCTTTGTACTTTTATGATTTACAAAAAGGGCGCTTTCATATTTAAAGTAATGCGAAATGCATTTTGAAGTTAATAACAAACTTTTCGTTCAAGTTTGAATCTTTAATTGGGGCTATTTTGTGAATATCGAATGGAATTCTGCATATTAAGGCGGTAAATCATTAAAAAAACTCGCTCGTGAGTGCGCTTAACGCAAAGAGATTGAATACTAGGTTCACACCCACTCCTCAAATATTTCAACAAAACTATTATTTATTGACATTTCAAAAGTATTTATTTAACACAACTCTGCTTACTCCTGCCTTACAAATAATTATCCAAAATCCTCCTAAAGTCAGTATTTGCAACAATTATCACAAATGCAGTAATTCTTTTGTATTCTATCACGATTGATGTTCTAGTTCACAGTTAAATGCTTTATTTTTCCGTTACTTTACTGCTTATGACCAAATTTTTCATTTAGATTCGTCCATCATACCAATGATACAGCATTCATACATTCCAACATATGTGACCTATATAAAAGTGATGTGAAATTTCACAAATTGAAAGCCTAGCTTAGACCATAATTGAAATAGAAGCAAAAACACGAAAAAAAATCTACTCATAGGATTCGCATTCATATTTAATCTGTCATGTTGATCTAGTCGCGAATCAGAGAGCTCGCACTGGCACACGCGCCTAGCAAATAGGCACACACAACCGCCATCAACCGCAGAATGGCAGTGCCCTTATGGCGTACTGAGTTCATCTATGTATGTAAATTGGTATATGAAATTGCAATGTAGCGGCGATGCGAACGCAAACTACTCATGAATATGTAAAATGTTTGAGAAAATTACGCTTGTGGTATCGATGCTGATGCTGGCGCTGCCAACCTAATGGAATGCATGCGCACGCGTATTATTTGATTTGCCCAAAAGCACAGTATCGAATTTCTGAATTTCAGAAACTGGTCACCCACAGATATGTGCTCGTTCGTGAGCGACATGCGTGTGCACTGCCGCTTATGACCGTGCAGTATGCCATTCAAAAGAGTCCGTGCCTGTGGTGCAATGTAGGATGTTAGTAGAAAACTGTCACATTTGGAAAATTGAAATCGATGTCGCAAACAGTCAACTTTTTATAGTAATGGGAATTATGCATGGAACTGCTGGAGTAGAAAAAAAAACAAATGTCGAAATTTTTGAGGTTTAGCTTAAAACTACAGAATTGTTTAGATATCAATTTTTTATAGATTTTTTTATAGCTCGCGATTTCAAGAGAATTAAAATCACTTTTCCAGTCGTCATTAAGGGGATTAGTTAAAGCTTACAGGCTCATCGTTGTGTCATGCAACGGGGCTTGGCTCTGGGAGAAACATGCACATTATGAGGGAGGATTTGTTGCGCTATTATTTTGCATTTTGTAGCTTTCGACATGAAAATATGGTTGTATGATGTGATTTAAAGATGATGTGATGCAGTAATAATTTAATCTGTTTTGAAGTATTTAATCGACATTTATAATTTTTTAAGCTCTCTAAGTAATATATCTCGATGTGACGTAATGAACCAAGCATTGTAGATCAGATCTATTAAGATCACATTTATAAAGTCCGGTGTACCTTTTTTTTGTGAAAATGAAGTACTAATTTTGAATGCGAAAGTAAAAGAAAATCATTTAAAGTATTGACCACTGCTTTTTACACATTTTAACAACCTTTCTGGCAATTTGTGGATACCATGCCAATAGAACTGTTCGTCTTTTGAAGAAAACCAATCAGACACCCAATTTTCAGCTTCTGTGTAGCAATAGAAGTGCTGCTCAGCCAATGCTTGTCTCATCGATGACAACAAATTGTAGTCGGAGTCTGGTGTTTTAAGTCGGAAGGAGTAGCAG
>CM050323.1:17084524-17110327 GCA_027475135.1 Bactrocera correcta
AACGGCCTCATTAAATTTTAGTAAGCGCAAAACGTTTTTGAATCAATCACTTAGGATTACTGGTAACACAAAGGACGAAACTCACGGAAGATTCATAAATTTTAGATCAACCCAACGACCTAACATAACCCAGCGTGAGACACGCTTGATGGTCGCAAGGCTTCAATTTTTTCTTCAAATGGATAAAATCTGTTGAAGAATCTTTCTTTACGAGGGATGAATCTTTTTTATTATCGAGAACCTTATGAAATCTTATTTTTATATCTTTAATCTAAAAGTGAAACGTATTAAAAATCTGTAATTTTTGGCGCTATTATTCCAGCTTCGAATGATAAATATTTATAATAGGTACACGGAAGAAGTACGTCCCAATAACGCCGCCGGCCCGTAATCAGCATCAAACCGTAACTTTTTCGGAATGCAATGGTGGCTCATGGAGTACGTATGGCTGACCAATAACGCATATTTTGCTTTTTGACGAAGCTACTCAGCCAAAAATGAGCCTGATTGCTGAAGATGAAATCCGGATCATTTTCAAGTTGTTGGTCAGCCCAACTCACGAACATATGACGGTTCTGGAGGTTAAGCGTCTTTAGTTCTGGCATCAGTTTGATCTTTTAAAGATGCAGGCCAAGGTCTTTTTGCAAAATTCGCCACAACGACGTTACAGAGATGCCGAACGCTTGAACGATATGTAAGAGAAGATTCCTCAATTGATGCGCTAGCGGCAGCATTATTCTCGGCACCACGGGCACTTCGTGGTCTCACTGCCTCGGGAAAAATGTTTACTATGTAGACCATAAATTGAATGCAGTGATCTCAAAATTGAGACCACTAACTACAAATTTCTATAGTATATTTTAATAATTTCGACTCGTTGTGTGATCGCATATCTTTCCATTATAAAATGGCAAACCTTACTGAAGAGAAATGACAAAAAAACCGCAGAATTAATGCTATCTCACGAAGAGACCCAAAAAACAGTTCCATTTATATTCTACATGAAATTTAAATCGAATACAATATCCAAGAGAAAAATTGCCCAACGTTTGGTCGAATGTGGGCTTCACGGCAGGGCAGCACGCAGTAACCCACTTCTGACTAAAATTCGTAGAAACAACGTGTAGACTTTGCCAATTCTTATTGGTCTAAGACAACAAATCAACGGAGGTGTGTCGCTTGGAACGATGTTATAGAAATTAATCGCTTAGGGACTGATGGTCGAAGGTATATTCGCCGTCTAATAATTCAAGAATTTCATCCTCGCTACGTTCCACGCGTAGTTAAGTATGGTGGACCATCAATCAATGGTGTGGGGATGTTTTATCTGGAATGATGTCAGTCCACTTCATAAGATTAATGGAATTTTAAACCAGGAGAAATGCGTCGACACCCTAAAAAATGTCATTTTGCCATGGGCTGAGGAAAATTTGCATGCTATAAGGAAGATAACAATTCAAAGCATGCGTCTAAGTTGACAAGACTTGAACAACTCTAGCGTGATGTTAAAAAACCGTTAGTACCAAAAATATCCCAAATACTAATGCTCTTTTTGATAAAATATGGACGGCATGGCTAACACCACCAGCGGTATGCTGTCAGAGTCTAATAACGTCAATTCGCAAGGGATGTGAAGTCATATTATAGTATAAGGGTTAAGCAAAAAAATACTAACTAAAAGTAAGCAAATTTTTGCAATATCATTATTTTTTGTTAATAAAATATTTTCGTTTCTAATTAAATTCTCAAATCGTTGATTCCACATGTTTTTGTTAAAATCTTCAAAACAAAAAGGAATTTTAACAAAATTTTTACTATTCGAATTTAATTTTAACATAGGTTTCAATAAAATAAATGAAAATACAATAAAAAATATACGGGATTTATTGGAAAATAACATAATTTAATTCAAAATAGGTGTCGTTTCTAATTAGCTGTCACCAGCTGTATTTATGTATACTTTATGAGAAAATCACATGAAAGACAACAAATCTGTTTTGAATGTTTGAGGTCTTCTTTTACTAGCTCATGATATAATGTAACAATAGGAGACACCAGGGGACACCAAGTAGTAGGCTTCCATAAATTTTTTCAAAAATTCTACAAAGGGTTTAACAATTCCCCTTTTTTCAGAAAAATCTTATATCCCACAAAAGACTTTGAACCAAATTGGATCTATTACATTTAGTTTCCATATATTAAAAAATTAAAGCGATGATGATGTTCGTACTTCCAGTTGACTTTTGATATAAATATATGCACCTGAGGAATCTTAAGGAGGAATCAGGGCTGGAGTGCCAAAAAAAACCAAAACCATTTCTATATACTCAACATAATTATTCTCGCGCCAGTCGGACTTGTACTTTTAAACAATGCCAAAGATAGATCACTTTATTCTGGTTTCTGTTTGTGTCTTAATTCTTAGTGGAGGATTAGGTTTCGAAGTTAAAACTCGGGCAACAACAAGTTGAGTTTATATAATTTGCAAAGAATGCTAATATATCATTTACAAATTTGTTGCCATATTTAAACATAAATTTTCATCAATTTGCATTTTCTTAACTTTCACAATTTTGAACTAATCTTACTTATGAGCAACAAATAAATATGTCCGAACATAATATTAAAATTCATAATTTATTCTACAAAATCTATGTCGTCTGTCTCAAAGTAACCTCCCTTGGCCTCAATACACTTGTGCCAACGTTTTTTCCAATCCTCGAAACAGTTGTCATAGTCACTTTCCGGAAAAGCCTTCAATGCGCGTACGGATCACATTTAAAGCCAGGAGTCAAATGAAGCTAAATCAGGCGAATACGGTGGATGCGGCACGATATGGGTCGAAAATTTGGCGACAAATTCATAAAGAATCAATGCAGTATGCAAAGATGAGTTACCGTGGTACAAAAACCAAGAGTTGTCGACCAATTATTCCGGCCTCTTATCAGAAATAGCTTCACGTAAACAACGCATTACACTCAAAAATTATTCCAACCTAAACAAAATTTCAACAAATGTTTTTTTCGCGAGAAAATTAAATTAAAAAGTCTTGCTTTTTTTTGTATGACATTTGTAAGTCACTACATATGTTCTGCTTAATACTATTCTTAAAGCATTCTAATTTTATTCCTTTTTTTTTTAATTCTTTGTTGACACTGTGTCCTTTCGGGGGTCTTTTCCAACCGCCCGTCTACCAACCATTAACCTCCTTCAATACCTTATACAAACAAGAGCAGGTGAACTAAGCTCACACATAAACAATGTTATGCCTTAATGAAGTTATTGTGTCTGACCTTTGGATACTAAAGAATAATAAACAGTGACCGAAAGCAATGGAAGGAAACAATAGGATGTTTACTTGTGTATGCCTGTGTATGTGATGGTCAATTTAAGCACTGCACAACAAAATGAAAAACAAATCACAAATGACTTGTGAAAATTAAAGTTAGCTGTTTGCATTTTTTTCATAGAAATCAAAAAGTTCAAAACCCGAGCACCCCAATATTTACTGAGCAGGCACTTCATTGTTTTTCCTTAAGTTCGTGTATTTACTATTATATCAATAATTTCGGTGGAATAATGTTTCTCTTTTCTAATTATTCTTTGGAAATATTTTTAGACTCTACGATTTTTTACACCATAGGATTTTATTTTCAACCATTTCGTACTCTGAACAGGGTGTAATGAGTTTGCCACAAACCTCAGAAACGTCAGAAAACCTATACATTCTATATATAGATAATTACCGTGACGAGCTAAGTCGATTTAGCCATTCATGTTCGTCTGTCTGTCCGTCCGTATGCCAATTTTTGAGATATTGATCTGAAATTTTGTCCTTCTCGTCCTTTTTTTCTTCTTTTCTGCAGGAGCCGCCAATATTGTATCACCATTGGAAATAGATTACATACAAACTGAAGGCTCGGTATCAAATACTTGTATGGAAAATTTTTTTATTTGACAAGATATCTTCACGACACGAATCATTTTCTAAGGCAATTATGCAATCTCTACAAAAATTTTTCATATCGGACCATTATTGTATATAGCTTTTTGTAAGAAGTCTTTAATATTTGTGAAGAGTCCCAAAGTCATTTTTTTATTATCTTAATAATCGCTTTAATTTTAGAGTATTATCTGACCTTCCTGTTAATCGTCTGCTAAAGTAAGCGCGACGAGAATATGCGAATATGGAATAGATGTCCGGCTATCTTGCCACGCTCCCAAAACTCATTGAAATTTTTTGAGGGATAATCGTGCAGGAACAGAGTTCACTTCAAAATAGTCCGTAAAGTCTCAATTCCGCACTCTCCGGAGTTTGTTCTGGCCAATTCAAAAATCCAAATTGTTGCACAAACTCAGGCAAATATGTTCAAATAATTTTATTTCCTCATTAATCCGTCCATTTATTGTATTGGACCGACATTCCACCAAGCCCACACTATTATACCACTGACGCCGTGTTTCATGATTTCTTTAATTTGATCTCATTAGGCCGATTGTAATGACTTGAGTGGCCTCCTTAGGGACTAATGGGAATTTTTACGAATTAACCGTTCTAAATGATGAGCATCATAAGGGCGACCACCGGTGTTGGCAGCAGAGACCAACTTATTCTTTTTATGCACTGAAATGACTGCTGTTTTATAACATCGGTTGTTTTTTCAATTCCTCTGGTTGTTTTCTAAGTTTTATATAACACAATGGTACGGTTTTCCACATTCTGAAAAATTTTCTTAAATTTTCCTTAATTAATTGACAGTATACGAACTTTACTTTTTAGTAAGATTCTTAAAAATGCCATTTTAAACAAACTTGAAGAAGACCCGAGTTAGTTCACCCGCTATCACGCGCAACAATTTGAGCTGTGCGCGTCCACTTTATGAATGATTCTGTGGATGGATATTGGATATTGCGACCTTACAAACTACGAGTACAACTCGTGTAGAAGCCAAATAACCATCAAGCGCGTCGGACTTTCGGTGAATTAACCCAGAACGAGGAAGCCAACGATCTCTATTTTCATTAAACAATTGTGTTCATTGCTGAGCTCACACCTTTGATTGAACTGGTGAATTAATAATCAAAATTGTCGCAGTAGAAGTGATTTTCATGCCGAAGCCATTATACAGACGCCGTTACATCCGCAAAATATCACTTTTTGCTGTGCTCTATGGGCAGCGGGAATTAGCCGGCTATAATGTTACAGTCAATGTAAAACACTATAGAGCAATGATTAATGACTTTTTGCATATGAATTGGAAAGTGTTGATATGGACAACGTTTTATACCAATAAGATAGCGCCACAAGCCAAATAACCAACGTAGCAACACCCAACTTATTGAATGAACTTTTGTTGAACGCATTATCTCGTGTTCCCTCCATCACATGCTCCGGGCTTCAGTCACAAGGTAACCTCTGGGAGTTATACGAGAGCAAGCTCCGGTCTTGAAACCTTCTGCTAGTCGCCGCATCTTTTCGTAGAACTTTCGAGCATTGAGTCTGTCGGCAAGCTTTTCAAGCTAGGCATACTCCGGCATTACGGCCTCTCTCGTTTTCTGTGTGCAAATGGCGCTCGCTTCCCTCTTCAACTCTCGGTATGTATCCCATCCCGCACGACAATCCTCATCGTACCAGGTATTCTCTTGCATTGAAAACTAATGGTTCGTTTGCAGCTGTACGTAAAGAGCTTGAAATGCCGCCCCTCAGTTCCCTTATACCGAGTTGTTGACGAGTGCTATCAGAGAGCGGGAGTGCAAGTCGAGTAGAAAATCGTTCTGTTGCCGCTTCTTGACGTCGAACCTTCCTTGTGTTTGTTGACGTGCGGTTTATGCTGCACAGATGCGGGTGCGTATCTCTACTGCATCTAAAAAGTTACCTTTTACGACAGCATTTTTGTGTAAGATGATTTCATTTGTAGCATCGTTCTTTGACTTGGAAACTTATTTCATTAATTCTGTTGCTTGGAAAACATATAGATTATGTTCTAGCATTCTGTCCTAAAAATAAAGTGTAAAACTCCTTCCACATGCGTTTTAATAAATTTCAGCAGTACTGAGGGAGACCGATATATATTTAATGAACTTTCGCGAGCACCAGCTAGTGTATTCATCTCGTCGGTTGTGGTATTGTAATTAGTGGTGGAACTATTCTAAAAATATTTACCTCGAATATCTTTTTGACATAGAATGACTTTTTTATCCTATTACTACATCAGCTCCTTAATTTTTTTTACGGTTTTGTTACTTCTTTTGTATGCTTGAAGGTCATATAAAAACGATAATAATTAGTATTAAGGCATTCATAGCAAAAAAGTATATAATCGGATAATATTTTAATCTTAATAATAATAATAATAAAGCTTATTTTCTCCGCCAACTTATCTTCAGCAAACACACATATGTATATGCTCAACCTTCAAGAAACTGACACAAAGCACTTAACTACCCTCATTATAAGAAAGTGTAATAAATTGGCGTGACTTTCTCCATTTCTGTTACATTACAAATCACAGATGTGACGTGAAATAATGCCTCACTTCAAAGACACTTTCTCCTTGCATTAGTTTATTCATTGATACTACTCTATGACCAGTCCAAGCACAAAAGTTGGGGTTAATAATAAAATATTTATGTTACTTTCATTGAAAGATATCCTTCGGTATTTTTCCGACAAGAAAAAGTCTACGACTACATGTTTCTTATTTTCTAACAATAAAAATAATCATTAATAAGAGATAACAATCATTAATTAATGTTATGCTTAGCCTTGGCAAAAAGTTGTTATTTCACATGTTCGCTACTAATTAGCTAATGCTTATACTTCCATGTTGCTCATATGCTAAGTGGTACGAGGGCATGAAATTGTAACTAGGCTCGCTACGGCTGAAGTCTACACAAATATAAATATAATATTCAATTTATTCGATTTTACAAATACAGCAGTCAAACATAAAGCTGAATGCTCTGTTGCATGAATTCTTTGAAATCGTTGTATAAATAAATAAACTTCCGAATAGATAAACAAATCAAGGAAAGTCAATTCCTTGAAAATAAAGGGTTGCAAGCACGCACCACTGATTGAAAATGAAAATGCGACAGACAGTTTGCTTAACCCTTCCTTGCTTTTGTTGGTTTTGTACTTATTTTTGTTGAATTTCTCCTTCTTTTGTAGTCAAAATGTTACGCGAACTCATCCATTCCTGGAAATCGGTGTACTTTTGCCCATGTCAAGTTTTTCATCAGTTAAAAGAAACAATAGTTTTGTTACCGATATTATTGGCACAATTTAATGTCATTCTCAGTGAAAATCTTGCTATGGTAATTACAGAAGGGTTGTTTAAAATACAGCATTGGTTCAAAGGAAATAATAATTTTTTAAGCTATCACTGTAAAACTGACTACAACACGCTCGACACTGATATCTTCCAAGTATTAAGAATAAGGCCTTTCACCTTATATAACTGTCAATTGAAATTAATAAGGACACATTTTCATTGACATGTCTATCTGAATACAATTCATCAACCTACCGACTACAACAAAAACACAAACAAAACTTTAACTTCCGAAGCTAGAATAACTTTCGCAAATACAAAAGAATCCTTACAAAATTTCGTAACGATGTCTCGCCTAATAGAAAATTCTTCCTTACAAGAACTAGACTCCTGTGATTCAGGTTTTAAGACAGCTATTTCCTATAGTAGTCCGATATCAGTGGTTCCGACAAATAGACAGCTTCTTTAGCAGGAAAGGAAGTGTGAAAAATTTCAGGTCGATACCCGGAAAAGCTCACGCAATCTGATGCATATATTAAAAAGTGTCTCCTTCGCTCCTTTCTGGGCGTTACAAACTGGGTAGTAAATTTAATATCAAAAGTAAAAATTTTCTGCGCACCCAAGTAGAGAATGCGATCAAGAAAAAAAGTATGTTGAAAACAGTAAATTAGATTGCTATCAATTCATTTTAATGTTATTCAATAAGGGGTCCTTCTATGATCCTTAAAAGGTTCTCATTTTTAGCGTTACCACGAATTATCAAAATCGTACTCAGTTGAATCCCGATCCCCAATATTACATTTCCTTCCAGAGAAGAGTGGAAATGGGCAAGGTAGATAGGAACGCAGGAATTATCATCTATACGGATGGCTCCACATTAGGTAACCGAGTAGAGAATGGCGACTTTTCTATAAAACTGGATACTAAACTCGCTCCAATCTATTACACCACTATAGTGCCTTCCAACCGTAAATAAAGCCTTCTTGCTCTGACAAAGTTGTGTTCATAATAACGAATACATTTATATATGCAGGCAGCCAGGCGCCTTTGAGCGCTATTACACACGGCAACTTTAGTTGCGGCAACTCTTGGTTTATAGGAGAGGGGGCGACGAGGAGAGGAGAATCGCGCCGAGTTTCCAGTGTTCAGCAACTCGCTTTGTGTTCTTATTCGTAACAGTTCGCTGCGACGTTTTTCGGCATTCGTGTCCTTTCTTTCGTAGTACATAGTTGCATTTGCGTATATTTTTTTGAAATTAATATTTTGAATATATTTAAAAAATTTAATTTCATCTTTTGGTAAGTAATTTGCAAATATGTATACAAATATACATAATATAATATAAATATTTTAGAAAATGGAGTATGACAAAAAAATCGAATTAATTAAAGATATTGTGAAATGTATGGAGAAAGCCATACAAACTGATTCAGACGATAGTGAAAAGGGTGATATATGTGAAAGCCTGTCATATAATCTTTGTTTTAATTTTGAATTATAAATAAAATGTATTTCTTAATTGACAGAACTGATTAATATATGTGATAGAGCGGCCCAAATACCTATAAGGAAAAAGAAACGACAATGGGTTAAAGTAAAGAGTAGACAGTGGGTTAAAGTAAAGTGAAGGAGAATGAGAAAAAAACTCGAACAGAGTTGCGCAACACAAGTTGCTCGTGTGAAGGTAATGGGCGACAGCAAAAGAGAATCGCCCGAGAATTAGCAACTTTTGTTGCCTCATGTAATAGCGCTCTTTGAGATCACTAAAGTTCCTTAGGGCCGCAATGAGTTCAAGAACATAGTGATATCACAGGGAACTGTAAAGCAGATGAATTAGCTAGAGCAGGCACCACCCTATAATTAGAAAGCGCACAACTCGGGGATAGATGATTCGCCTTCTCACGCCTTCAAAATGATTTTTTTGGCTACCCAAAGGATACTTGGTCTAAGACCGGAAGTCGTGAGCTACTTGAGTCATATGTAAAGGAACCGTTTCTGGTCACTCCCAAATGAATTTCGCTCAAAGAACTTGCCTCACTTGCGCGAACTCCTACTTATGCTTAAAACCTCTAAAGTAAAGAATAAAATTATATCCGTCTGATATGATTGACTGAAAATATAAATACTACAAAATAAAAGTAAGAAAGAACTAAGTTTGGGTGCCACCACACATTTTATACTCTTGCAACTTGCAAGAATCAAAGCTGGAAAATACCTCAATCCAAACAATTTTATAAATACATATATGTATATACCAACTCATAAAGACCCACATATTCGAAATAAGATTTGTTAGGAAACCGAAAATCATTATATTTAGTACATGGAAGTTGGGTTGATATCGACCTGACTTTATCTATTTACTATTATCACCCCTCATACTAAAAACTGTTTCCTGTATTACGTTAAGAAATCTCACATACAATCACCAAACAAAAATACTGATATTTGTTTCATGGGGGCTTGGTGAAGTTTTCTGCCAAATGGTGTTTATTTCAAACACAAATATATATTGTTATACGCGAACAATTTCACCATGTTCTGCAATTTTCTTTAAGATAACTAAAATATTGACCGATATATTCATCATACAGACACCTGGAAGTTCGAAAACCTTTATATTAGGTTTGTTATTAGCGGTTTGTGGGCGTGGCAGTGGTCTGATTACGTACATCTATGAACTCGTAATTTTTTTTGGACTCTTATCAAATACCAAGTTTCATTAAGATATCTCAATTTTTACAGCTAGCACGATGGATTGACAAGATACATATATTCATATATACATTCAATATAGAAACAGTCGTTTATAATTCTGTCGCTTGAAAGTGAATTTAAGTCGTCAATTTAAAACTGTAAGGAAATTTCAAAACTGTCAGCAAAGCCTTAACTTTTTGAAACTTAAATGGCAGACGAAATAACTTTTTTCGATTTTTTCTTTAACTTATAGTTCTCAAAATGGACTTGGTAAAGACCGCAATTTGTTGATTCCAAGGCATTCTCAAGAATTTCGACTGCCTCAAATTCCACCAGTTTGTGGTTATATTCGAGATTCGGTTGCAACACTTGTCAGAAGGGGTTATATCCATTTGTAAGTTCGAAAATTTGTTTTTTTGTTCATTTTTTCTGAAGAGGGTTTTTTATAGAATATATACATAAAACATATGAACATTTGGCGAATTTAACGTATCCTCAGAATTCATGTTTTATTAATAAAAATATTAGATTCCATCGTTCCTGTAGAAGATCTGTTGAAAGTTCTCCAAAAAAGGTGTTTGGCGATGAGTAAGATATTTGATCTAAATTACCTGAAATAAGAAAGCCAAAAGGATTACTTTTAGGATAGATAAATACAGGTAATGAATCAAAAAAGTAGTCGAAATTTAGATTTCAGACAAAATGGCGGCTTCCCAACAAAAAAAAAATATTTTTTGCAAGAAAATTTACACTCCAAAGTGATTTAAAAAATTGAAATTTTTGTCAGAAGCTTTATTCCTTCGATCATGTTACTATATATTCTAGTAGAACATTTTTGCTCTACAAAAAGCTCTTAATAATATTTTCGACAAACCACTCCTTTAAAAGTTAAGATTTGGGTTTGCATCTGTACAAAAGTGTTTTCACTCAAGAACCGAAGCCATTGGACCACCGTAAACATCGTGAATTTGCTGATTATTATTTTTTGAGAAAATTATCTTCTCCGAAGAGTAAGCCTTTTAACCTAATCAACAAAACAACCATTACATTCACCTAAATTGATAGTTCGGTGTGGTTTTTGATTGCTGGAATCATCGGTCCGTACTTCTTTCAAAATGAGACTGGTGACACCGTTACTGTCAATGAAGAGCTGTATAGATCATTGAATACCAACTTTTTTTGGTCGCAATTGCAAGAAGTGCATCTGGACAACATCTGGTTGCATCAAAACGGGGCTACGTGTCACACAGCACATGAAATAACCGACTACAAAAGTTTGGAGATCCGAATATTTTAAAGAACACATTGACATTGAATGGCCTCCAAGAAGTTGTGATTTAACAACATTATATAACTCCTTGTGTGTTATTTGTAGTCATTGATCTTTAGCAATAAACCAGACTCTCTTTAAGCTTTAAATGTCAATATTGAATGACTTGATTTAATGGACAAATTAATTAAAACTTGGGTTCATCGAATGCGACTTCTTTTGCAGAAGTCGTGCAGGCCATTTGAATGATGCTATATTCGGAACTTAATTGTCTAGATGGTACTTCACAATAAATATAAATATACATTTGAATTTCCTTACCAATTAGTGTATATTTTTTTTAAGGAATCATATCACTTTTATTGGAAAACCCTATATGAGTAGTAAGCATTGATGTTACTGAAAGAAAAATAAGATTTAGTATTTCCGAAATAAATACCAAATGACGTTGCATTTTGAAATCAGAATTAGTTTGAAGGTGATTTGAATTTAAACATCACTTCTTTTCAAATTTAGTATTTTCGTACTTTCCGATTCTTTTCACTCCTTGTTTAGTAATTTTTTTAATATGCGTACTCTTCTACCTCCTAGAGTTTCTAGCTGCTTTTAGCGGTACATAACCAAAGTTCTATGTATATTTGTTATTGAACTAACTCCGAATATTTGAAAAATCTCTTGTGTGTATTGAAAAACTTTAACTTTATCTCGTTTTAATGCTTCCTCCCTGCTAATCACCATTTGTGTTGTAATTAAGCTATTCTTTCCAATCTCTGCTTTTACTAACAATTGCATCGCATCCGCTGAAACTATCACGCCATTCCGCGAATTCTGCTCATTTACTCTATTTTCACAAACTCGAAGTTTATAGCCAAAGTTTACACGGATTTGTGTGCTTTCGTGAGTTGTATTGTGAACTGGTGCCCCATGTCAATTTGCCAAATAGTTTGTGCAAAATAAAATCAGTTAAGTTTCATTCGATGAGTTGAGATTTCAACAAGTAAAACTTCGTTTCCATTCGTCCTTTTTTCTATCAGTGAAAAAAATTAATCCCAATTGGAGCATTTCGAAGTTTTCCGTAGCATTGAATGTGTGTTTCCATACAATTTTTACATACACATGCATACATACTGACTGGGTTGCCTAACTAGTTGCAGGAGTTAACTTATTTGGATGCACGAAAGGTTTATTTCAGCACATGGCAGATACGTATCGACGTATTTATTTGGTTAACGAAATCACGTGTTTGTTTGCATTGAAGAATAAAATAGTTTTTAATTTGGAAATTGCAATGTTGAGCTGGCGCAATTTGCAGGAATAGTATGCATTTGGGTTCTGAAATGCCGCATTCATTTGTACCGGATCTGTGTAGTACCATATGTTTACGATTTATTTAAAGTTGGTTAGTGATTTTACGAGGACAGGGATTTTCGACAAACAGCTTAAATAAATTTTTGTTTTATTTTCAAGGAAGCATCGGAAAAGCAATGTAACGAACATATTCATTGCGGAATCAAAATTCAATGAAAGGATGGTGGGGGGTATACTACCTCTGTACAGTCATTGGTTTAGGGGCACCTGTAGGAAGCCCAACGATACAAGGATTGCTTCATTGTACGTAGACAAAGGAGTTATCAGCTTCACCGGCTCAAGTTTTTTTTGCGTTTAAGTTAAATTGGGAATTTACTATATAGGAATTCGGTAGAGGACATTCTTAGTCAACGAACGATCAGCTGGTCAGTTGTTTCTGAGTCCCTGGAGAGTCAGGACAAACATTTCGGCGCGACGTGTTTCTGTGAGTGGTGCATGCCGAAATTCTGTGTGAAACTCTGTAAATCTGCGACAAAGACGTTTGATATGGTCAAGCAGGCTTACCCAGATGTTGCTTTAGCAAGGAGTGGTGTGTTTCGGTGGCAAAAGAGGGGAAATTAAGTTAATCCTTAGTGAAAATGATGTTCATTTATTTTGTTCCTCCTGGACAAACCATCAACGCCAAGTTTTACGTGGAAGTCCTCAAGAGACTCAAACTAGGGGTTAATCGTGTCCGACAAGACATCGCAGACGATTGGATGTTGCACCACGACTCGCGCGACTCCCACCGCCTTTCTTGTGAACAGCTACCTAACCAAGGCCTGCATCCCAACGCTTTCGCAACCGCCCTACAGTTCAGATGTAGCCTCCGGACCTTTTTTCTTTCCTTGCCTTACTCGTAAAAGGCCGATGAAAGAGGATCTAAGCAGCATGCACCTCGGCTCTCAAGGCTATTCTGGAGAATGTCTTTCGTGACCCTTCAATGCTTAGAAATCGCGCTGATGGCACTGCATCGACGCAGAAGGAACCTGTTTTGAAAGTTTTTAAAGAATTGTAACGATTGGTTCAATAAATTTTTTTAAATCGACTCAGTTCTATTACTTTACGGACAAAACCTGTATTCCATCAGATTCTTCCAATTTATAGCGGACGAAACTCACTTTGGCCGAACTCTTAATGAAGCAACAAATAAATTCAGTTCTTTCTTTGTTTCATGGCTGACTTTATACTCAGCGAGACGCAAGCAATTCCATTTATTTCAAGTGTCTCACAGATTTAAAAAATGTACGGGTTAATGGTGTCATCATATCAGATGTTCAGGTGCAGTTTCTACCCGTTTCGTCGTTAATTTCACGTCATTTAGGTAAGTGGAATACGGTGTGAAAAAGTGCGGAAAATATTTTTCTAATAATGCATTGGGGAAAAAATCGTTTTTTACTTTGGAAACTACTGTTAGGTTAAGCACTTATTCTTTTTAAAAATTATGTGGAACTGCTATGCTTATGAGAAGTAATTTTTTTAAACCATTCATTTTAAACCACCGCGAGTTTCAAAGTGAAAAATATTTAATTTATTTGGCAAAGAGATAATATGGACAAGTGATGAAAAAATTGAATGGTGAGAAAATCAGTGAATTCTTTAACGAATTTGAAGAAAGGAGATTGCTCATTCCATTTCCGATGAATTTGATTTACAACATATTCAGATTGATGAACAGAACACATAGTGAATGATTCAAATGATGAAATCAATTTTTAAAAGGTTATACAGTAATCCACGATGCCTATCGAAGAATAGAGCATTCTTTTAAAAATATCGTAGAGTTAGTAGCAGCGGATGTGGTGTTTTATAAATTAACGCTTTTATTGCTGCCTTCTCAAAAATTGTTTGTTTAGCGCGTGGGAAGCCGCGGTTCTCTCCACGGCACTTTGAATTCAGTGGTTTTGTTGCCCTGGATATGAGACTAACTTTAGATATATTTATGCTCACAATTCACGAAACTATCAATGATTTTGTAAAAATTGCTCTCAATTTTTTTAAAATCTTTATTTTCATTTCAATTCAAAAAAATCGGAAAACAAAAAATAAAATGACATAAATGTTGAAAATATTAGTTTTATTTTGAAAGATTAACAAACATTGAAGTAAATAGAGAAAAACATGTTAAAAACTTATACTATATTCCCTTAAAATGCCTTTTATTAGCTTTTCTTTTATAATTCTTCTTTGGACAATCTCTTTTTAAACACCAGTAGTAATCTGCCATCATGTGACAATCCCAGCGACCCTGATACCACTCTTCCATCACTTTTAGATCCTGGTGGAACTGCTCTCCCTGTTCTTCACCATAATTCCCTAAATTATCCGACAATTTATCTAGATGATTGCGAAAATAGTGTAACTTTATACTCATATTTGCTCCTAGAGTCTGAAAATTTGTCAGCATATTTTGCACAATTGTTTCATAATTTAGTGCTTTATGATTACCTCGGAAATTTTCGACTACCAATACAAAACTTTCCCAAGCTTTACTTTCCGGAACAGTCATGACTTTGATAAAATCTGAGTCTTTCATCATTAGCCGTATTTGAGGACCATCAAATATTCCACTTTTAACTTTTCTATACTAAGCTTAGGAAATTTTCTACAAATGTAATTAAAACAGTCTCCGTCTTTGTTAATGCTTTTACAAATTGCTTGATCATTCCTAACTTAATATGTAATGGCGGGAGTATGATTTTGTCTCTGCTTACCAATGGCTCTCTGATTACATTGGCTTTACCGACATTTAAAGAATCTCTCACAGGCCAAACATCTTGATTCCAATGATGTTGCTTTGCTCTACTGTCCCACATACAAATAAAGCACGGGTATTTCGTGTATCCACTCTGTTGACCGAGTAAAAAATTAACCATTTTCAAATCTACACAGATCGGCCACTGACGTTCCGAGTATTTAATTTTTTTTAAAACTGATTTTGCATTTTCATACTCCTCTTTGAGTTTTAAAACGCATTTCAAACTTCTTTTAGAACTGTCAATGAAAAGTCGCCACTGAGTAGGTTTATATTCAGTTTAACTCATGTCTAAAAGTAGTTTCGCGATATCATTACAGTACACCAGACATTCATCTTCACTAAAAAATTGCAATAACTCTTTTTCTCGTGTACTGTATGTCGTAATTGTCACTGTTGGGGCCAATAAATTTTTTTCTTTCAATCTTGAGGCTAACAATTCTGATCCTTATTTTGATAAATAGAGATCACGTATTAAGTCACTGAGTTCATTTTGAGAAAATAACTTGGGCGTAGATGTTTCACCTTCCCATTCACTTCCACTTGTAGACTGTCCCGATTTCTGTGAATTCGGTAACATCATTGTTTATGAGGGCATTCGAATTTCTTTTGAAACGTAAATATACCGAGGAAGATTTTCACTGTGCAGTATAGGACATTTTGTAGATTGTAAATCTGGATATCTCCAGGTTTGATTGCGATTAAAACATTTAGCATCAACAACGCAAAAGTAACAATCATCGAAATGATTTGTAGGCTCCATCCAGAACATCGGAATACCAAAGTCTAATCCAGAACGTTCTCCTTTTTTCCATAACCGAAAAGACTCAATGCATAACCTACAAACTTTATGAGAAACCCATGGTTTCTCTAGTTTGTCCATTTTAAAACCGAAGTATTCAGTGTAAGCATCCTTAACAAAGTCTGTGATGTTTCGTTGTTGTGTTTTTGTTAAATAAACACCGCAAATATAACAAAACAAATCAGTACTATATTTACACTTTCTTCTTGACGAACTCATATTTTAAAAGACAAAACAAATATATATTTAAATATGTGCAGTGATTGAAACGAAATATTAACTTATCAAAACTTATTTAGATTCACGGAGAGGTACTTCGTATTGTCGAATAACTGCGATCTCAGCTGCTCTGCGGAGCAAAGGGTGGGGAACGCTAAGAGTAGGGATCACGTGATGTTTGCATGCGCGAAAAAGTTGTGCAGAAGCCTAATCATAACTGATAAAATCGATTTTTATGAATAAAAAGCTGAGTATTGTTCAAATTATAAGATTTGTGAAAATCATAAAAATAAGAGCACATTCAGTACTTTCATATATATATTCGTGATCTGGACACTTGAAAACATAAAAATTTTCTCAGATATCCAAGGCAACAAAAAAAAAATAAAAAATTTGTAGAGCTGTGTAATCTATATGTATGTATAAAGTACTGCCACTTTTTGTTGTAATATTATAATTTAAGAACGGGCCTACCTATCCAAACTAAAGCTTTAGGCTTTGGTAGGACTATTTAGTAGATTATTTGTGTGAAGTTTGCACAAAATCAATTGAATGGTTCTTCATTTATCAATTTTTCTATAACAAATCAATTCGATATAGACACAATCTATATACATTAGAGTGGGTCAATTTTTTTCTTGACAAAGCGGTTATCAAAATCGTAAACTACGATGAATTCTAAGAAAATTTGCCCAAGAAACCATGGGTCTAAAATGAAAATCGAGCCTCCGGTTTTTAGCAAGAAAATTTCGTATATTGTATTTTGTAAAAAAAAAATCCAATTCCTATTCCACTGTCGATTGTTTGCTTGTTTTGTAGCTATCGAAGCTAATTTGCTGAAATTTGGTATGTGATGTTGTATTTAAGCAGAAAATTCGACAGTACAGAAATTTTTTATAGGGGGCGTGGCACTGCCCACTTATGAGTTCATATGCATATCTCTGGAACCACCCCACCGATTTCGTTCAAATACGGCATATTACACAATGCCTACGTAAGAGATATCAAATCATTCCAATTTCTGTTACACTGTTGATTGTTTCTTTGATTTGCACTTGTTTTTTTTTTAATTTTATTTGTTTACTATGATTTTATCAACTTCTCAGAGAAAGCAAAGCAACGCTGATGAATTACTAATAAAACAATTGTTTCCGAAACCATCGTTTTAAATTCTTTTGACACAATATTACAATTAGAAGTTTTTACTCAAGAAAGAAGTGTGTGCCTCTGATTTTCGCGATTCTAACATTTTAAAGCAAAACTTAAGCGTTTTTTAATTATGGAGTCATCTCCTATATCAATTAGTTCGTGTGCTAAAGATATTACATTATCAAATCTCTCGGAATCATATTTGAAGCATATGTCAGATCCAAATTTTAGTGCTTTTGGTTTGCCAAGTGATTTACACGAACTAAACTTACCAACTTGCCGCGATGTTTTAAAATATTTTTTTTTTTGAGTGGTCGGTCTAAAAATAGAAATAAAATGTTTTCGTACGCATCTTTTACTCCACAAGTGGCGGATAAATTGATTGAAATTTGGAGCAAATTGAATATTGGCATAATGACGAAGAAAACCGTAATAAGCAAGCTGAAAATCTTCCTGAATAAATATTTTAAAGAAACAAAAGGCACGTCTACATCTAAAAAATACACCGCATTTATCAAGACTATGAACAAGTTATTCTATATTGGAAAATGCAAGTGCGATTTACAAAGAAATTGTTGCTCATGTGGTTTGATGCCTGATCATTTACACGAATTTTTGACTGATCAGCATACCGCGAGGAAACTGACAATTCCAGCGGTCCTGGCGGATGTTGTTGATTTGGATTTGGCTCCAACAGCTACTGAATATTCATCTTACCGGCCTGACTCATCAGATATGGACGTTGATGAAGATCTTGTGTTCAAAACACCGAATGCAGAAAGGCCAATTGTTATTAAGCGCGGCCCGTATACGAAAAGACTTGATACCCCCAATTATGCTATGATGTGCGACAGATTTGGTCTGTCAGACAGAGTTGCTGCGTGTTTGGCTACGGCACTTTTTAAAGATATAGATTTCAAAGACGACAATGGGGAACTTATTATTGTGGACAAATGTAAAGTAGCGCGATAAAAGAAAAAAATCAGGGATTCTGTGCTTCAAAAACAATGCAGAGATTCCAGCGTGCTGGCATTCTCATTTGATGGCAGAAAAGATGAATCATTGACAATGGAGAAGGTTAATCATAAGCTTCACCCAAAAGTGGTTAAAGAATCTCACATCGTGGTTGTGCGAGAACCTAAAACCGAACTCTAGGGTCATTTAACACTCAATGCTGAGGACGCTGGTACAAAACAAAAGCTGCTATATGACTTCTTTGTTAAAAAGAACTTAGCTCTTTTCGATCTGGCTGGTATTTGCTGCGACGGTGAAGTCAGCAATACTGGCACGGAAAACGGCATACTACGACGGTTTGAAGTACTGTTAGACAGACCATTGCACTGGTTTGTTTGCTTGTTACATTTTAATGAGTTACCTTTTCGCCACTTATTTTGCGCGCTAGAAAAATCAACTACAAGTGGACCGCGAACTGACAGTGGAGCTCTGACAAAATTAATGGAAACCTGTGAACAGATTCAGGTAAGCAATGAATTAGTACTTTAATAAAGATCCCTATTTTTGGTTCTAAATAAGTAATTTGTTCTTTTTGTAGGTTGTACCCGACTTTCAGCGTATTTTGCTGGGGAATATGCCTCCTTCGTTGTCGTCAGAACAGGAAAAAACTCTTTCAATGGACGTTAAGTACTTGTATCGGATAGCCAACGCGATTCATAACGGTTCCTGTCCAGAAGATTTAGGCAACGTGAAACCTGGACCCATCGTTCACTCTCGTTGGTTAACCAAAGCTAGTAGACTTCTGCGATTGTACGTCACAACAAATTCACCATCCGAAAATTTAAGAATTTTAGCAACGTTTGTCATGAAAGTTTACGTACCTATGTACTTTAATGTTAAGTATTACAACTCGGTAATAAAACTTTACGACCCAACAAAATTAAGAGCTTACAAAAAACCAACTATAAATTTTGACTGCACTGATTATGTTGAGATGATAAACTTAGATAACAATAGCATTTTGTCGGAGCCGCCCTTCACTGCAAACATACCCTATGACCATTTGCTAGAATACATAGAATTTGACAATCCTCCACTTCCGGATTCACAAATTCCTCGACATATTCAAGGAACCGAGCGCTTTGTGCAACTGCTGACTAGCGTTTCACGTCGAACTATAGAAAAAAATCGCGATTGTGTTATGGCAGTCACGGTTGCAAGTCGAAACGCAACATCTAGGATGGACAGCAAACAAGACCTTAAAACTAATTAATTCTGAACTTTAGAAGTATATTATATTTTTTTTTGGCCCTTAACAGTTAAGTTTTTGCTTTATATATAGATATAAAATGATACTGTTAACTGCAATAGGATTTCGCGGAAGATGAAAGCTATTAAAGTTTGAATTTTATTTATTATTATTTTAATTTTTATGGGTGGATAGGTAACATATACACACACCGACCACAGCGGCCAACGACCATACCACGCTGAATACATCGGTTCTCGTCCGATCACCGAAGCTTTTTAAAACCCGATCTAAATACTATTATTTTTTAAATATCTAATTTATTTTTAAGGGTCACAACGTTTTATTTCTTAAAATTACAAAACCCATGAGCTTTTACATTTCTTGTGTATTGATGATTTAATGGCCAATTTCATAAAAAACTTTTTTAACATTAATCTAAACATCAAAATTAGACCGTTATCTATACAGCTTCTAAAGCTGTTGGAATTTCATTTCGAACAAATCCAGACATAACCACTACTGTTAGTTTTCTTAAAAGATTCAATAACATTTTTGAATGTTTTAAATTTGTGTAGAGCACTTTCTCAAAATTGCAAGTATATAGAGATCTTAAGATCAACTTGATTTGCATCACAAAAAGAACGCTGCTGAGAAGGTGTAGCAGCACCTGTACGGTCACAGCTTGATGTTTTCGGCTCCAGTAGTTGTTACTATTTTCCATTTCATTTATTAAAAAAAAGAAAACAAAATGAAAAGTTTCTCGTTAAAAACCGGAGGCTCTGTTTTGATTTTAGAGCCATGGTTTTAGTATTCATCGTAGTTTACGATTTTGATAACCGCTTGGTGCATTTTTTTGCTCCATACAAATTGACCCGCTCTAATATACATATATGAAACAAAGTCATGTTAGTTACATCATTTATATTTCAAGAACGGCTGAACCGATTTGGCTGAAAATTGGTGAGAAGGTAGTTTAGACACAGGCGACGGACATGTGATACTCTTTATATCTTTATTTTAAAAGTCAGTTTAATTCATAAATACCTAAATTATATTTCATATCATAAGCATGTGTTCAAAATTCATGTAAATCATTTACTATATCATTAGAAAATTTTATTACTTAAAAAAAAAAAGAGAGAAATAAGTAAAAAAAAATCAGAACACTAACTTTCATATATAGTACATGAGTGGTTTCAACGTTTTCAAAGTGGTCGTGAGGATATAAATGACGATCAACATGTGGGCCAATCAAAATCCCTGATCAAGGGAAATTCCATCGAAACTGTGCATGAATTCATCAAAAATCAGCCGAAACTGATATTCATGGAAATGGAATTGAACAACTTCAAAGCAATTGGGTTTATGAAAGGTTTGTTCCGAAAAATTGCTCAGAATCCAACATTCGAATCGACGCTTGAGACTGATTATTTGATCAAAAATCACATTTTAACCATTAACAACTCCCCATTTACCTGATATGGCACCGTGTGACTTCTTCCTCTTCGGAAAAATACATACATTTGACCATGAAAGGAAAGCGTTATGCTAGAGGCCATTCAAAAGGCTTGCACCGGCATACTGGCGGTCATACCGGCCAACGAGCTAAAACACTCGTTCGACATGCTTTTGGACCGTGCAAAAAGCTGTATTGAAGCAAAAGAAGACTGTTTTGAATAAAATAAAATGATTTTGCCGAAAAAATCATTTGTGTTTTTTTAAGTCAAGTGAATAACGTGTGGTATTGGAAAATATATATCCCCAACGCTCATTTTTCCCTAAAGAAAATCTCGTTCTTTGAATCATGCAAATTGTAGGGATATAAAATGTTTGGTTGAACCCGAAATTAGCCCTTCCTTGTTTATTCATTATAGTTTGTATGCAGAGACTAGTCATATATAATAATAAGATTAATGTTATTAATGTTATCAAGCCATGTGGATATGACAGATCAATGTCAAAACTTATTCCAGAAGATCTCTGGACATAAAAGTCCACTGTTTAGTTTGCGGTTAAGGTGTACTTACTTCTATGGATCGCATTGAATCTTCTAGTGGGATTCTGCTTCACCATACAAAACAAAAACCACCCAACAGTAGTTCAAAAGTAACATTCCTGGATTTATAACTGCAGATGGTTGGCTGTCCAGATTTGATTCTATTGAACTACAATTTTTGATCAGAGATTCAAAATGGCCTCTCGAATTTCCCCTCAAATTTGTCTAAAAATCTTTGGATCGAGCAGAATCGTCAATACGAATTGAAATTGGTGGGCGCGACCGAATCGTTTAAAAGAAATTTAAGATTATTACGAATAAAATTCTAAACGCACAGGTCAAAAAATTCTATAAAGTAGTCTATAAAGTATCACTAAATCTTTAACCTAGAACTATATATTCTTCTTCTTGTAACCTAAGCCGTTTAGCATCATACTTCTTCGACCTTTCCTAAATAATTTCTTCTTCTTCATCACTTTCTTCGATATCGAAATTTAATAAGTACAGTTAAGTCATTGTATATATCTTTTGATATAATAATTAAATGTCATGGACTGTTAAAATTTATACCTAAATAATAAATCCGTTCTGTTGAATGACTCTAGAAAAGACCACATTTGCAAAGAAACTCGAACGGTCAACTGGCGGCGCTCATCAGCATGTGTGGTGCACTAAGGTCCACTCCAACCATGGCACTTAACGCCATCTTGCACATAGAGCCCGTAGACATTGTCGGAAAGTGTATGGCTGAGAAAGTTCTTATCAGACTCAAAAAATCTGGATTCATATCTTAATACTCGGATATTCTCACATATTTTGACTTCATACCGGATTACTTAGTCATGGAGTCGCCAAACCTAACTCCTTTTTCTCTGAACATTCTAACTATTGCAGTGTCAGTTGCAGCCATTAGCTACGGAAGAAGTCGGTGCTCCCATATCCGTATATAGTAGTTCTTCGTGGAGGCTTGGTCTGCGATGAGCCACCAACGGTAAATGCGTTATCGTAAAAAGATTTTGGCCCAAGATCAATCGCAAGAGATCTAGTGATCTCTTTGTCCTAAGTAAGGCTAGCCTCTCCCTAGTTGTGGTGCTTTTAACTGGCATTGCTCTATTGGCGTTCGTTCTGTAAGGCTGGGAATCTTACCAGAAGTCATTTACTGAAGCTGTATGGAAGAAAATATGGTGGAAGCAACTAAACACTTCCTTCTTGACTGCCCCGCGTTTGCGAGGTCAAGACTTAAACACTTGAGAGCACATACCTTCGGACATCCCACAGAACTGGCGGGATTTGTTTTTTTTTTTTATAGTAGGAGGAAGCATCGAAAGCCGCAGTGCGGAACTTTAATCCGCTAAACCTACAATACTCCCAACTCAAGACTGACTACTAAGCGTTTTTCTAATTGATCTCTGATCAACTATCTAACCTAACCTAAAAAGTCTGGTGGTAAATCAGAAGGGAGCTCCATAGTAATACAATATCAAACTTTTGCGTTTCTATTGAATTATTTATGCTGAAATTTGGGGCAATAGATCTAGAAGTTCCTTACAGAATTCCATCTCCTAGTTTTTATACTTAAACCACAGGATGGTAAAATATATTTATGTTTTACGCTCTCCAATTACCACAGCGCAAAATGATATTTACTACATATACATACATACATATAACTATGTGAGACCAAATGTCCGGCAAATGCACTAGTTGCAAGCTAAATCGGCTATCTGGCCACCCAGTGCGCGGAGATTCGCTTTTGGTAAAAGGTTTGTTACTTCAAACTGATATTGTATGCCATGCGGATTAGGGAAAATGTGTTTACACACACATATGTAGAGCAAATTTCACTAGGCGAGGAATGGATCGGAGTCGGGAGTGCAAGTGTGTAGGTAATATTGCGGAATATTCAGTTCGCTTACTTCAATACTACTATTTCATATAACTCTGAACATTTCGAACTGCACAAAATGCATTTTATACTCATGTGTGTATGTGTGCGAATTACATGCACCCGAAGCTATATTTACATTTCGGTTTACAATTTAAAACCGTTGTGGTTTTGGCAACCAAAATCCTGCGCACGCATGCTTCCTTTTATGTACCACTGTATGCATGCTACGAGGGCGATTTGATAACTACTTATCCTCAACACTAAACTTGCTTTAATATGATCGTACATCGGTTTTTAATCCCCCAAAAACGATTCTCATGGAGAATAAGTTGACAAAATTTTTCGGTCTCGTATTGGAAGATCGCCGATTGAAGGTATATGAGACATCTGAAATGGTGAACCTGTGTATACTATCCAACGACCGAAAATGCTATGGCCATCCCTTTTAATTCACAAGGTGTAGTATACATTGAATACCTGAAATCCTACAAAATTCGTATTATTCAAACAGTTTAAAGATTGGAGCAACACTAAGTCAATTGTACCGTGATAAAAGGCGGCTTTGTTGAGAAATAAATCACCATATTCAATAGTTTTAGTTTTGTAGACTTAGTACTAGCGAACCGAACTCGTACATATGCTTACATATGTTTGCTGGCATACACACAGAAACTCTCGATTCTAATGCTTAGTCTATTGTGTTTGGCGATATTAAAACCTATCTTGTCTGTTTGCTTACGCAAATATATTTATGTTTCAGTGCTCTCGTAACTTTTTCAATTTCAATACTCTTTCGATGGATATTTGGAAAGTTCATCCCTCTAACCACGTACGTCCAATGTAATAGGTTCGTTGTTGTTTTTTTTTTTTTTTGCACTCGCTGCATAAATTTGGTTTCAGTTTCCTTTGCAGCGTTGCAAATTTATGCTGAGTGGTAAGAGGTTTCTCAACAACACAATGGGAATATTATTTCATTCAATGCGCATGATTACATATTCATAGTGAATTTATCAGAACATAGTCGACACACGCTAAACCTAAGATACCAGCATGCTTATCCCCGTAACGTTCAACGATTTAACCCACCAAGCGGCGGTCTGCCTTCAGCTTCATAACTTGCTTGACTTTTTTTGTCTCTGTAAACTCTTTTGTGAGTCTAGCAGAGGTTTTTTTGCTAGTAATGGTGTAGGAAGGCTCCACCCACGTCGCTAGCCGTCAAATTTGCACCATCATATTGTTCGTAGAAAGCCCAGATTTTTAATTTCCTACGAGTGGGGTATCGTTCTTGTTACTGAACCTGGGAATCGGTTACGACATCCCTTAATTTCCCTTCGTCACCTTTCCGGTAGAGGACCTCAGAGCTGCTATTCGTCCCCCGGAAAGGTAGTCGCCTAAATCGTTCCAGGGTTGTCTCAGTTACGAGACCAAGCCGAAGATTGATGCACGCTCTTATGAGGCTATACGTTCAGTGCCGAAACACAAAAAATGAGCTATTTCAACTTACACCTACCTACCACCTACACCTACCGTGCCAACTTAACTAAGACTGTATGATCTATAGTGTTGCGGCTCCTCGACTGCACTCAATTCGTTTTTCGATCTTAGGTGGACTGAAGTATCGGAGTTAGAATTATATGTCATGATTTTTAGCTTCGTGAATCCATATTTGATTTTCACGCCACTTTTCCTCAGCGTTTCGATGCATTTCTTTGTTAGCACTTACATGAGTTCTGCGTATTTTTCCTTTCGGATCTCCTGCATCCAGCAGGCCATTGGTAATGCGTTTGAAAGCCGTACCAGCAAGCAATTTAGATGATATCATACTATTTGTCTTCAGCCTTTCAACTGACTGCTTAACATCTTTAACTGACTTCTGACGGTTCAAGCTTAAAATTGGGTGCAACCGCTTTCGCGCAATCAATGGTCTCTTGGACAGCCTTTGTTAGTTCCTCTTTGCTTGGCGGTTGCATCATTCTTCAGAGCAGGTGGGCTAAATGACGCTTCTCAACATTCCTTCCACTCGCTGGGCCATCGACTTTAACAAATCATTCTTTAGCAAACGCACATCTAGCAGCAACACTTTTGCCATTACTTTCATCTCCTTGGTTTGTAGGCATACAGGGTTTGTGTTTTGCTGTCGCTTGTGTTGTTACCTTCCTGGAGCTATAGCTAAGCTTCACCTCCATAGTTAGTGCGAACT
>CM050323.1:17111327-17211327 GCA_027475135.1 Bactrocera correcta
ACATAACCAAAGTTCAATGTATATTTGTTATTGAACTAACTCCGAATATTTTAAAAATCTCTTGTGTGTATTGAAAAACTTTAACTTTATCTCGTTTTAATGCTTCCTCCCTGCTAATCACCATTTGCGTTGTAATTAAGCTATTCTTTCCAATCTCTGCTTTTACTAACAATTGCATCGCATCCGCTGAAACTATCACGCCATTCCGCGAATTCTGCTCATTTACTCTATTTTCACAAACTCGAAGTTTATAGCCAAAGTTTACACGGATTTGTGTGATTTCGTGAGTTGTATTGTGAACTGGTGCCCCATGTCAATTTGCCAAATAGTTTGTGCAAAATAAAATCAGTTAAGTTTCATTCGATGAGTTGAGATTTCAACAAGTAAAACTTCGTTTCCATTCGCCCTTTTTTCTATCAGTGAAAAAAATTAATCCCAATTGGAGCATTTCGAAGTTTTCCGTAGCATTGAATGTGTGTTTCCATACAATTTTTACATACACATGCATACATACTGACTGGGTTGCCTAACTAGTTGCAGGAGTTAACTTATTTGGATGCACGAAAGGTTTATTTCAGCACATGCCAGATACGTATCGACGTATTTATTTGGTTAACGAAATCACGTGTTTGTTTGCATTGAAGAATAAAATAGTTTTTAATTTGGAAATTGCAATGTTGAGCTGGCGCAATTTGCAGGAATAGTATACATTTGGGTTCTGAAATGCCGCATTCATTTGTACCGGATCTGTGTAGTACCATATATATACGATTTATTTAAAGTTGGCTAGTGAGTTTACGAGGACAGGGATTTTCGACAAACAACTTAAATAAATTTTTGTTTTATTTTCAAGGAAGCATCGGGAAATCAATGTAACGAACATATTCATTGCGGAATCAAAATTCAATGAAAGGATGGTGGGGGGTATACTACCTCTGTACAGACATTGGTTTAGGGGCACCTCTAGGAAGTCCCAACGATACAAGGATTGCTTCATTGCAAGTAGATAGAGGAGTTACCAGCTTCATTGACTGAAGTTTTTTTGCGTTTAAGTAAAATTGGGAATTTACTATACGGGAATTCGGTAGTGGTCGTTCCTAGTTAACGAACGATCAGCTGGTCAGTTGTTTCTGAGCCCCTGGAGAGTCAGGACAAACATTTCGGCGCGACGTGTTTCTGTGAGTGGTGCAAGCCGAAATTCTGTGTGAAACTTGGTAAATCTGCGACAAAGACGTTTGATATGGTCAAGCAGGCTTACCCAGATGTTGCTTTAGCCAGGAATGGTGTGTTTCGGTGGAAAAAGAGGGGAAATTAAGTTAATCCTAAGTGAAAATGATGTTCATTTATTTTGTTCCTCCTGGACAAACCATCAACGGCCAGTTTTACGTGGAAGTCCTCAAGAGACTCAAACGAAGGGTTAATCGGGTCCGGCAAGACATCGCAGCCGTTTGGATGCTGCTCCAGAAGAACACCCGACTCCCACCGCCTTTCTTGTGAACAGCTACCTAACCAAGGCCTGCATCCCAACGCTTCCGCAACCGCCCTACAGTTCAGATGTGGTCTCCGGACCTTTTTTCTTTCCTTGCCTTACTCGTAAAAGGCCGATGAAAGAGGATCTAAGCAGCATGCACCTCGGCTCTCAAGGCTATTCTGGAGAATGTCTTTCGTGACCCTTCAATGCTTAGAAATCGCGGTGGTGGCACTGCAACGACGGAGAAGGAACCTGTTTTGAAAGTTTTTAAGGAATCGTAACGATTGGTTTAATAAATTTTTTAAATCGACTCAGTTCTACTACTTTACGGACAAAGCCTGTATTCCATCAGATTCTTCCAATTTATAGCGGACGAAACTCACTTTGGCCGAACTCTTAATGAAGCAACAAATAAATTCAGTTCTTTCTTTGTTTCATGGCTGACTTTATACTCAGCGAGACGCAAGCAATTCCATTTATTTCAAGTGTCTCACAGATTTAAAAAATGTACGGGTTAATGGTGTCATCATATCAGATATTCAGGTGCAGTTTTTCTGTTTCTACCCGTTTCGTCGTTAATTTCACGTCATTTAGGTAAGTGGAACACGGTGTGAAAAAGTGCGGAAAATATTTTTCTAATAATGCATTGGGGAAAAAAATCGTTTTTTACTTTGGAAACTACTGTTAGATTAAGCACTTATTCTTTTTAAAAATTTTGTGGAACTGCTATGCTTATGGGGAGTAATTTTTTTAATTTAATAGTGAAAAATATTTAATTTATTTTGCGAAGATATAATATGGACAAGCGATGAAAAAATGGAATAGTGAGGAAATCAGTGAATTCTTTAACGAATTTGAAGAAAGAAGATTGAAAATCCCCTCATACTTAGAATCAATGAGGCCGATACCGAAAATTATGCTCATTCCATTTCCGATGAATTTGATTTTGACGACGAAATTCCATTGTCCAATTTACAGTATACCCAGCTTGATGATTGCAGAAGACATAGTGAATGATTTGGTATTTCAAATCAACTTTTACGAGGACATTCAATATTCCACGGCTTCTACCAAAGTATAAAGCATACTTTCAATAATATCATAGAGTTGGTAGCAGCGGAGGTGGTGTTTTATAAATTAACGCTATTACTGCTGCCTTCTCAAAAATTGTTTGTTTAGCGCGTGGGAAGCCGCGGTTCGCCTTACAGCACTTTAAATTTAGCAGTGATCGGACACTTTTATTATAGGCGTTCTCTAGCGAGGAAATTAACAATGTGTATATATGCATAAAGTACTGTCACTTTTCGTTGTAATATTTTTAATTTAAGAACGGTGGGCCATCCAAACCAAAGCTTTAGACTTTGGCAGGACCATTTAGTAGAGGATTTATGTTAAATTTGCACAAAATCAATTGAACGGTTCTTCATTTATCAATTTTTTTGTAACAAATGAATTCGATAAAGACACAATCTATCTAAATATATGAAAGAAAGTAGTGTTAGTTACATCATTTATATTTCAGGAACGGCTGAACCGATTTGGCTGAAAATTTGTAAAGAGGTAGTTTAGACACAGGCGACTGACATATGATACTCTTTATCTTTTTATTTTAAAAGTCAGTTTAATTCATAAATACCTAAATTATATTTCATATCATAAGCATGTGTTCAAAATTCATTTAAATCATTTATCATTAGACAATTTTATTACATAAAACATTAGGAAGAAGGTAATTAGTAAAAAAAATAACAACATAGAGCCAATGCAGGAGAACGCTAATTTTCGTATGCTTGCATACTAATATAGTATATATTATACTGATTGTTGCTCCAAAAGAAGGCAGATTTTTTTAGAACGTCAGAAATTTTTAATATAACAATAAAAAATTGTATTCACATTTTCCGTCGTGAAGACATTGCTACTAACTTACTATATTATGATCAAAAGACCCAAATGCATTCATAAACAAGTAAGGAAGTACTAAATTCGGGTGCAGTCGAACATTTATACTCTTGCAACTTGCAAAATCGAAGCCGGGGAAATACTTTAAGGTGTACAACCAATCATATAGAGTAAAGTCAACCGGATGTTTGAAAACCCTGATATTAGTAATACGGGGTTAGGCTAAGTGTTTACTAAAATTTAACTATTTTTGGCAAAAAGATACACTGTTATGTGTAAAACACATACAAAGTCAACCGGAAGTTCGAAATGTATATGGTGGCTAAAGGAAGTATTGGTCCCATTTAACCCGTTTTTGACATACTGACATAACATTATAAGAGAAGGATTATCCCTTAATTTCAGTTATATACTATATATCACAAATTGACAGAAATTTTCAATCAAAAGTCAACTATAGGTACCAAGGTCTAAATTTTTTCAACAGTTTTTATTATATTTAAATAATTTTTGATCATAAGGTGACACACACTAAAGACATTATTAGTGCGAAATTTTATCCCGTTATATTAATTGCTTCTTGATTTTTGTACTGGAAAATGAACGACTACAGTGGATCCAAATCGTCAAATTTTCACACCGACTTTCATAAAGCTCTCTCATACTATCTGGTAACATTTAATGTCTTTGACGTGATTATTACAATGTTAATAAAAAAGTACAAGGTGCGTTCCAAAGTAAACAGGACTTTTTGAATCTAGCGCCTCTTTGTGACGCCATCTATATACCAACTGATGGTTAGAATCTGCTATCTTTATCGGTTTTTCAGTGAGAATTTCATGCCGTTTCATAGATTGAAAGTGAAGTTATTGCGTTTTAAGTGTCAGTATGTTTGTTTTATCGGTGCTAAAATGAGCTTCGAACAAAGAGCCAACATTAAATTTGGTTTTAAAATTGGTAAAACTTTTACCGAAATGTTTCAATTGATGAAACAAGTTTATGGCGATGATTGCCTATCCCGTAGCAGAGTACACAAGTGGTTTCAACGTTTTCAAAGTGGTCGTGAGAACATAAATGACGATCAACATGTGGGCCAGTCAAAATTCGTGATCACCGGACCATCGAAACAGTGCGTGAATTCATCAAAAATCAGCCGAAATCATCATTGAAATTCATGGAAATGGAACTGAACATCTTCAAAACATCGATTTGTCGCATTTTGACCGAATATTTGGGCTTTTTTTCGAACAAATTGACTGACGACCAAAAATTGCTCTCTCCGATTGACGCTTTTGACCGATTATTTGAACAAAAATCACATTTTAACCATTAACCACTCCCCGTATTCACCTGATATGGCAACGTGCGACTTCTACCTTTTCGGAAAAATGCATTTGCTCATGAAAGGAAAGCATTATGCAGACGTAGAGGCCATTCAAAAGGCTTGAACCGGCATACTGGCAGTCTTACCGGCCAACGAGCTAAAGCACTTATTCGACCTGCGTTTGGACCGTGCAAAAAGCTGTATTGAAGCAGAAGGAGACTATTTTGAATAAAATAAATTGATTTTGTCGAAAAAACCATGTGTGTTTTTTTTAAGTCATGCTTACTTTGGGAAATTTTTTTTAATATGTGGTAAGTGAATATCGTGTGGTATTGGCAAATATGGGCAAAATCAAGCCAATACTATCCCCAACGTTTATTTTTTCCTAAAGAAATTTCTCGTACTTTGAATCATGCAAATTGCAAGGATATAAAATGTTTGGTTGAACCCGAAATTAGCCCTTCCTTGCTTCTTTATTATAGCTTGTATGCAGAGACTACTCATATATAATAATAAGATTAATGTTATCAAGCCATATGGACATATAGACCAGATCAATGTCAAGACATATGCCAGCAGATCTCGACATAGAAGTCCACTATTTAGCTTGCAATTAAGCAGTACTGACTTCTATGGATCGCATTTAATCTTCCAGTAGGATTCCACTTTACCACACTAAACGAAACCACCCAACTGTAGTTCAAAAGTAACATTACTGGATTTATAACTGCAGTTGGTTGGCTGTCCAGATTTGATTCCATTGAACTACAATTTTTGATCGGAGATTCAAAATGGCCTCTCGAATTTCCCCTCAAATTTGTCTAAAAATCTTTGGATCGAGCAGAATCGTCAATACGAATTGAAATTGGTGGGCGCTGTTATTGAACAGCGACCGAATCGTTTAAAAGAAAACGGTGATTATTACGAATAAAATTCTAAACGCACAGGTCAAAAAATTCTATAAAGTAGTCTATAAAGTATCACTAAATTTTTAACCTAGAACTATATATTCTTCTTCTTGTAACGTAAGCCGTTCAGCATCATACTTCTTCGATCTTTTCTTAATAATTTCTTTTTCTTCATCACTTTCTTCGTTATCGAAATTTAATAAGTACAGTTAAGTCATTGTATATATCTTTTGATATAATAATTAAATGTCATTCATGGGCTGTTAAAATGTATACCTAAATAATAAATCCGTTCTGTTGAATGACTCTAGAAAAGACCCCATTTGCAAAGAAACTCGAACGGTCAACTGGCGGCGCTCATCAGCATGTGTGGTGCACTAAGGTCCACTCCAACCATGGCACTTAACGCCATCTTGCACATAGAGCCCGTAGACATTGTCGGAAAGTGTATGGCTGAGAAAGTTCTTATCAGACTCAAAAAATCTGGATTCATATCTTAATACTCGGATATTCTCACATATTTTGACTTCATACCGGATCACTTAGTCATGGAGTCGCCAAACCTAACTCCTTTTTCTCTAAACATTCTAACTATTGCAGTGTCAGTTGCAGCCATTAGCTACGGAAGAAGTCGGTGCTCCCACATCCGTATATAGTAGTTCTTCGTGGAGGCATGGTCAGCGATGAGCCACCAACGGTAAATGCGTTATCGTAAAAAGCTTTTGGCCCTAGATCGATTGCAAGAGATCTAGTGATCTCTTTGTCCTAAGTGAGGCTAGCCTCTTCCTAGTTGTGGTGCTTTTAACAGGCATTGCTTTATTGGCTTTCATTCTGTAAGGCTGGGAATCTTACCAGAAGTCATTTACTAAAGCTGTGTGGAAGAAATTAAGGTGAAAACAACTAAACACTTCCTTCGTGACTGCCGCGCGTTTGCGAGGTCAAGACTTAAACACTTGAGAGCACATACCTTCGGACATCCCACAGAACTGGCGGGATTTGTTTTTTTTTTTTATAGTAGGAGGAAGCATCGAAAGCCGCAGTGCGGAACTTTAATCCGCTAAACCTACAATACTCCCAACTGCTAAGCGTTTTTCTAATTGATCTCTGATCAACTATCTAACCTAACCTAAAAAGTCTGGTGGTAAATCAGAAGAGGGCTCCATAGTAATACGAATATCAAACTTTTGCGTTTTTATTGAATTATTTATGCAGAAATTTGAGGCAATAGATCTAGAAGTTTCTTACATAATTCCATCTCATAATATAATACTTAAACCACAGGATGGTAAAATATATTTATGTTTTACGCTCTCCAATTACCACAGCGCAAAATGATATTTACTACATATACATACATACATATAACTATGTGAGGCTAAATGTCCGGCAAATGCACTAGTTGCAAGCTAAATCGGCTATCTGGCCACCCAGTACGCGGAGATTCGCTTTTGGTAAAAGGTTTGTTACTTCAAACTGATATTGTGTGCAATGCGGATTAGGGAAAATGTGTTTACACGCACATACATATGTAGAGCGAATTTCACTAGGCGAGGAATGGATCAGAGTCGGGAGTGCAAGTGCGTAATATTGCGGAATATTCAGTTCGCTTACTTCAATACTACTATTTCATATAACTCTCAACATTTCGAACTGCACAAAATGCATTTTATACTCATGTGTGTATGTGTGCGAATTACATGTACCCGAAGCTATATTTACATTTCGGTTTACAATTTAAAACCGTTGTGGTTTTGGCAACCAAAATCCTGAGCACGCATGCTTCCTTTTATGTACCACTGTATGCATGCTACGAGGGCGATTTGATAACTACTTATCCTCAACACTAGAGTTGCTTTACAATGATCGTACATCGGTTTTTGAAGACTCATGCACTGATTCCCAAAAACGACTCTCATGGAGAATAAGTTGACAAAATTCTTCGATCTCGTATTAGAAGACCGCCGATTAAAGGTATATGAGACATCTGAAACGGTGAACCCTCGTATACTGTCCAACGGCCGACAAGGCCATGGCCATCCCTTTTAACTCACAAGGTATAGTATGCATTGAATACCTGAAATACTCCAAAATTCATTTTATTCAAACAGTTTAAAGATTGGAGCAACACTAAGTCAATTGTACCGTGATAAAAGGCGGTTTTGTTGAGAAATAAGTCACCATGTTCAAACCGAACTCGTATATATGCTTACATATGTTTGCTGGCATACTCACAGAAACTCTCGATTCTAATGCTTGGTCTATTGTGTTTGGCGTTATTAAAACCTATCTTGTCTGTTTGCTTACGCAAACATATTTATGTTTCAGTGTTCTCGTAACTTTTTCAATTTCAATACTCTTTCGATGGATATTTGGAAAGTTCATCCCTCTAACCACGTACGTCCAATATAATAGGTTCCTTGTTGTATTTTTTTTTTTGTACTTGATGCATAAATTTGGTTTCAGTTTCCTTTGCAGCGTTGCAAAATTATGTTGAGGGGTAAGAGGTTTCTCAACAACACAATGAGAATATTATTTCATTCAATGCGCATGATTACATATTCATAGTGAATTGATCAGAACGTAGTCGACACACGCTAAACTTAAGATACCAGCATGCTTATCCCCGTAACGTTCAACGATTTAAGCCACCAAGCGGCGGTCTGCCTTCAGCTTCATGGCTTGCTCTGACTTGTTTTTGTCTCTGTAAACCCTTTTGTGAGTCTAGCAGAGGTTTTTTTGCTAGTGATGGTGTAGGAAGGCTCCACCCAAGTCGCTTGCCGTCAGATTTGCATCGTCTTTTGCCATCATATTGTTCGTAGAAGGGCCTGATTTTGAACTTCCTACGAGTGGAGTATCGGCCTTGTTAGTGAATTTCATCAGCGACGCTTTTGGAACAGATCTGAGAATCGGTTACGACATCCCTTAACTTCCCTTCGTTTCCGTTAGAGGTCCTAGAGCCGGAAAGGTAGTTGCCTTAATCTTTCCAAGGTTGTCTCGGTTACGAACAACGCAAAGAAGGAGTCGTCTCAACTTACGCATATCATGCCAACTTTACTACGAATGTATGACCCATAGGGTTGCTGCTTGTTGACTGCACTCATCTCCTTTTCTGATCTTACGTGGACTGAAACATCGGAGTTAGAATTATATGTCATGATTTTCAGCTTCGTGAATCCATATTTGATCTCCACGTCACTTTTCCCCAGCGTTTCGATGCATTTCTTTGTTAGCACTTACATGAGTTCTGCGTATTTTTCCTTTCGGATCTCCTGCATCCAGCAGGCCATTGGTAATGCATTTCCAAGCCATACCAGCAAGAAATTTATGTGAATCATACTATTTGTCTTCAGCCTTTCAACTGACTGCTTAACATCTTTAACTGACTTCTGACGGCTCAAGCTTAAAATTGGGTGCAACCGCTTTCGCGCAATCAATGGTCTCTTGGAGCGTCTTTGTTAGCTCCTTTTTGCTGGGCGGTTGCACCATTCAGGTAGACCAAATGACGCCTCTCAACGTTTCTTTCTTTCGCTGGGCCATCGACTTTAACAAATTATTCTTTAGCAAACGCACAACTAGCAGCAACACGTTTGCAATTTCTTTCTCCTCTCTGCTACAGAGGTTGGGTTTCGCTGCCGCTGGTCTTGTTAGCTTCTTGGAGCTATGCTAAGCTACACTTCTATAGTTAATGCAAACTTTTGCACTTAGAGTCTGTTTTTGGGCTGGTTAAAACCTTGTTTTTTTAAAGCCAGACTGCTCTAATTAGTTATTTTTAAGAAGTGAGTCTATTTTATTGTGAAATGTGCCAGCCCGCCCTTGACATCACTTATACTACTGTAATCAAATTGAATTTTTTTATATTTCTGAAATCCGTATCTATTCTTGCAAATCCATTTCATCTCCTTCAAAGTAACCGCTCCCGCTGCAACACACTTAGGCCAATGAATTTTTCAGTTATCATAGGACTTGGCAAATCCGACGTCGTGATGGCCGTCAGAGTCTTCTTCGATTTAGCTTTTATATCCTCAGTTGAGGAACCCGGGTCCTCGGGTTGGTCTTTTGAGTTTGCTGAACAGCCAGAAGTCACACGAAACCAAATCAGGCGAATACGGTATGTTGCGGAACGATACTTGTTGAAGTTTTGGCGAAATGACCACAAATAATCAATGCAGCATGAGATGGTGGATTATCGTGGTGCAAAACCAAGAGTTTTCGTCCCACAATTCTGTCTTCTTGAGGCGAATAGCTCCACGTAAACGGCGCATAACGCTCAAATAATATTCCTTGTGGACAGTTTGGCTAGGCAGAAGGAATTCATAATGCACCACACCACGATAATCGAAGATACCTGTCAACATGACGATGATTTTTGAACGATTTTGATATGGTTTTTTTCGGTTTCGGCTCGCCTTTTACACGATATTCGCTTGACTGATCGGTTATTTTGGGATCGCGAGTGTAGATCCAAATCTAATCTCCAGTTATGTCGTGTTCCATCACGTTTTGAGAGTCCGAAAGCATTATTTCACAGGTGTTAATACGACGGTCTTTTTCGAGAGTTGACTTCCAAAGCACTCCTCAAATGATTCAGAAGGGATTTTTTATTGCCACAACTGGCCTAACAACGGCTTTCATTTAATCCCAGAATTCTACACAAAACTCTTGTTCCTTGAAATCAACTCTCTGATAGATAACATAACACCGAGATTTGTTTATTTACCGCCAAAGGGGCGTTGTTTTGTTTCCCCAAGAACATCAACCTTAGCAATCCCTTTGCCAGATATACTTCATAAGTTTCCAACGATTTAATTAGTTCATTCCTATTAAAGCGTGTATATCCAGCACAAAACAACAATGAAGCCAAACAGAGATTGGCCTTCGGTTAGAGGCAAAATGAAAACGAAGTCAAAATATTTCTTTGAGCACAACACCAGAGGTGTGAAAGCAAAACTATGAATGGCAAGCAGCCCTAAGAGCAAAAGCAAATTCGATAAGGCCTGCTAAGTTATTGTTGTTTTATTTGCAGTTATTTACATTTAGTTTTCTTGTTCTCTTCGGAAAACACCTTAAAAGTTTACTAGAGCAACTCGGCCGTAGGAAAGCCGTAAACAATGAGTTCAAGCGTAACTTGAATGAAAACAAAAGCCGAGGCAGAGAATGAGGCTGAATTTTAACTGCAGCGAAAATACTAAAATAAAGCCAACTCCCCAAATGCAAACAACAACAGCAACAATTCAGACAAGTTATTATGCTCGGTGCACCTCTGACGAATTTTCATTACAAATAAGCGCTCATAAATGGTGCACGCAACAAAACAACAACAACAAATACAATAATCGATTACAGCCGGAGGTGAGTCAAGCTACATGCAGCAAAACTGGAATGCAACAGCCGGCAAGGTACACCAACACACCCAACAAAGTCGAGCTAAAACATTGACGCTGGTAATAATTCTCCGAACTGCAACAATAACAATAGCAAGAGGGTGGCGTTAAAAGCATTGGAGGCGCAACAAAACAAAGCTCGGGCAGGTGGTGCACGAAATAAATAGCAACAAAAACAATTAGCTTAAAGTACAGCAACACAAGTAATGAGGGTCATCACGCAATACCGTTATGGCGGTAACGCAGCGAAGGGAATATATGAAAAGGGGAGAGTGTGAGTAATTATAAAAAAAAAAACACTTGCCCAAATTCAGTTGATTTTACGTACCAATTAGCATCAGCTACTAGCTTAGCCCGCTCTATAGGCTTAGTATAGTCCCCATCAAATGGAATTAAGAAATAAATGTAAAACTTAATACAAAATATTAAGTACAACTGAACTTATTTTTTCAATATGAGATATACATATAATCACAGAGTATCTTCTGCCTGTGCTATCATCAGACCTAACAATGCTATTTTTGGTTCCATTATCAATTGCACCAAGCCACTGCTAAGACTCATGAGAGTATGAAGACACTGAGCTGAGCAAAAAACTTTTAATGGTCGCCAATTTGTCTGGATGAAGCCGAAATTACAACATTTCGACTTTTCCAATTTTCGGTACACTAGAATTAAAATCCGAGGGTGTTGTTTCCTTTTCATTGGGTCCCAAACCCAGTTCAAAACCCTGGGGAGAGGATGTTTCATCTTCTCACTTTAGCTTGCCTTCAAACGGATGTTTTTTGCCCACCCAGCGGATATTTGATCTAAGACCGAAGCTTGAGCCATATGTAAAAAATTCGTTTCTGGCCACTCCGAAGTGAATGGCAGTCAGAGAACTTTCCTCACTTGCATTAACTTCTACACATGACTTTTCGAGAGATAGGTTCTGCGGAAGACTTATGGTTCCTTTGGCAATCGCAAACATCGCATTCGATGGAACGATGTGCTGTACGAGATATACGACGATATTGACACATGCCATATATTCCAGTGCAGCGAATTAAGGGACAGCGTCAGCGCTGGATGACATGTTGTCCGTATGGATGAAAACCCCCCAGTTCTGAAAGTATTCGACGGAGTACCCGCTGGGGGAGCAGAGGAAGGGGAAGAGGAAAACCCCAACTCCGTTGGAGAGACCAGATGGAGAGATCAGATGGAGAAGAACCTGGCCTCACTTTGTATCTCGAATTGACGCCAAGTTGCTAAAAGAAGAAACGATTGGCGCTCTGTCGTTAAATCGGCTATAACCGCGTAGCGTTGTCTAAAGAAAAAGAAGGAATAAAATCTCTTGAATGTCATACATTCCCAACGCCTGGGCTGGGTGGGACATTTATCTTTCCTTTGGTATTTTTTGTATCAAATATGTAAATTCGTTTTATGAGTCAACCGAATCACACATAATGAATGCCATGAATGAATGTTTTGAGTTTGAATCGTATCTCTGCTACTTGCAGACTCGTAGCGAACGACCTGAATGTACCGTTAAATTCAAAAAGGTGATTAATTTTGAGGTTCAAAAGTTTTTCATAAGAAAACCACAAAAACTTGAAATTTAATGGGAAATGTTTATTATCATTCCAAAGAACATTATTGGCTTCTTCTCAGATGGTCCATCCGTTGACTTCAAATTTTAATGACTCGTTCGAGCATTTTGACTGATAACTGGGGAATAACACACGTGATATTTTGCTCCAAGACCTGTATCGTAATGGCATTGTTTGCAAAGCCTTTAGATATTACATATCCCCACAGAAAAATTCTAACGGTGCAATATCACACGATCTTTATGGCCATTAGTCCGACCCAAAATGTGAAAATATCTGCTCGCCGAACTGTTCTCTCAAAAAATTCATAGATTAATGCGATGTGTGGGAAGTGGCGCCGTCTCGTTGAAACCAAATGTCGTGAAGATCACTAGCTTGAATTTCAGGCATCAATAGTCGGTTTTCATGGCGCCATAACTGTCGCCATTGAGGGTTACCTTCCAACCCAAGTTTGATATCTTTGGATAAGATGGTATCTACCATGTATGGAGAAGGTCGAGCGAAGGATTTAGTGGGAAATGCCTACAAACAATAGTACGCCAGCCAGTAAAAAGAATGCTCTGAAGGTATTGATTGAGATATTTTCGAATTGAATAGCGTAAACTTATGAAATAAAAACAAAGAATCTTTGTGGTATTACTTTTTTAAGGAATTTTCTAATCACAATTGTAGAACTCCTAAGCTATTGCGCCTTTCTTTAGCAACATGTTGAGACAGTTTGCAAAAAGGCAGACAAATTTTTGGTGGCGTTAACATACAGCTGGTAAAGACACATTAATTGACATAAGGAGATAAAAATCTACACGAACTTAGGAAAAGGAAAAAATTTTAATCGATTCAATTTGCGCGCGCACTTGGACCAGTCTGTTTCAAATTTGATCTTGAATGTATGAAGTTATGATTGCCTAATAAATAAAAATTTATCACGAAGCCATACTCATGTGTGATGACTTTCTGACTTTCGTGAAATTAAAAGGGCAACAGTGATTATTCAAATCCTCTTGTTCAATAGACTTGAGGTAAATAACAAAGCAAACAAAAATTCAATACACATTTTATAGAATTCGGGGAATTTTATTTTACATTTTGTTTTTCTCTCCAAATTCGGCATAAGAAGTAGCTGCTGTAAGCTTCACTAACATAGATCAAAAGGAACAGCATCACAACTTTCTTAGAAACAAATATTTCTGAATATTTCAAATTCATTCACAGAATGCTCTAATATAGAATTTCACTTCGGTTACATATTTTTCCATTAAGATTTATAACAAAATTTTATAAACAAAATTACTCATTTTTAAGTATTCCAAAAATTTTCGTTTACGCAATCATTCGAAATGACTCAGCAGAAAACAGATTTTAGAATTTCATTGGAAAAGACATCTGTCTTCTTCTCGTGCTGCAGTTGAAAGCACACGTAACCACACATTGTTCACTAGAAAATGCCATTATTTCATTGGAAACATATTTTATTAAGTCCTACGAACTTTCATAAATGTGTGAACAAACCGTACGCACACACACACACACACAGTTACTTACATAGTTGCTGCAAAATATTAACAAGGAAAAAAGCAGGGAAAACTTTTAAATTTTTGTACGCAATTCTAGCACATTCCAAAAAACTGCATATATAGTAGTATGTCTCAGTTTATTGTTGTTGTACAGACTGAAAATTCGAAAATTCCATAAAATGCACATTTCTTCAATGCAAAATACCAACTACACTTTACAGCCTTATATGTTTGTTCACGCGTGTGTGTGTGTGCTTCCAAATAACAAAAGATTTGACAGACAATAGCCTTGGAAGGCCTGTTTTTGGAATTTAAAGAATGATTTTGTTGGTAAAGGCATACAACAAGCAAATAAGAGAGTAAACGAAGTACGAACTATTATGATATTGTTCTTTTCATCGGTATTTTGAAGTGAAAAATAACACTAAAGTATGTATGTTTTTAACTGTAAACCCAGCAATACCTGGCAAGATATCTGAGATACTTAGAGCTGTGTCAGTGACCATATAAACTAGATAGACCATAAATAACATTTCTTGCGTCATTAGACTAATAACACCCGGTCCAACTTTCCTTCTGCACTTCAAATCGCAATGTTCGAGATGGTTGATGGAAACAATTGCTGGTGAATTCCTAAAGTTTATCAGCGAAAATCTTGCCGGCTGACGGTTGTGTTATCGGACGACTTTCAGCCGGCTACCATTCAATGAATATTCAGGTTTCATCTATTGTCATAAGTCACTCATTCTTATGGGTTATCTTTTGAGATGTCTTGAATCATATTTGAGCCAGCAGAACTATTAATAATATTACTATATAATAGACGGATAATACTATTCACAAAGAAGTTTACAGGGCGCTTACATTCTGGCCGTTGTGCCTAGAACCCGCACTTCAATAGGCGATTTCAATGAAATTTTTCGCAAGCAAATATTTTATTTAGGAATAATATATGTGTTCACACTAAAGAAAACAACAACAACAATTCCCCGCCACGATGTCACAATCGTGCTTGGCGATTTTAACACCCTGATGAGCAAAGAAGGCATCCTTTGCCTAACAGTCGGCAAGTTCAGCATCCAAAAATGGGTTGAGGCTGATCGACTTCGCCGAAGCCCGGAATATTGTTATCTGTAGTACCAGATCGACAAACAGAGAGACCCCACAATCTGTGCCAACTACCGTGGAATAAGCCTCCTCAACATCGAGTATAAAGTTCTATCGAGCGTATTGTGTGAAAGATTAAAGCCCACCGTCAACAAACTGATTGGACCTTATCAGTGTGACTTTAGACCTGGCAAATCAACAACCGACCAGATATTCACCATGCGTCAAATCTTGGAAAAGACCCGTGAAGGGAGAATCGACACACACCTCCTCTTCGTCAATTTCAATGCTGCTTTCGACATCACGAAAAGGAGCTGCCTTTATGCAGCCATGTCCGAATTTGGTATCCCCGCAAAACTAATACGGCTGTGTAAACTGACGTTGAGCAACACCAAAAGCTCCGTCAAGATCGGAAAGGACCTCTCCGAGCCGTTCGATATCAAACGAGGTTTCAGACAAGGCGACTCCATATCGTGCGACTCAATCTGCTGCTGGAGAAAATAGTTCGAGTTGCAGAACTTAATCGAGCAAGTACAATCTTTTATAAGAGTGTACAACTGCTAGCGTATGCCGATGATATTGATATCATCGGCCTCAACTCTAGTTCTGAACAAGGGAGCAAAGCAAACGGGTCTGGCAGTGGTCCTATCATCAAACAAATAGCCGTCGTACTCGCGACTTGGCTCTCACGTCACTGTTGACAGTCATAACTTTGATAATTTCGTCTATCTTGGAACCAGTGTAAACACCACCAACAATGTCAGCCCGGAAATCCAACACAGCAAAACTTTTGCCAACAGGTGCTACTTCGAACTGAGTAGGCATTTGCGAAGTAAAGTCCTCTCTCGACGAACAAAAACCAAACTCTATAAGTCACTCATAATTCCCGTCCTGCTATATACTGCAGAGGCTTGGACGATGACAACATCTGATGAGCCGACGTTGCGAGTTTTAGAGAAAAGTTCTACGAAAGATTTGTGGACCTTTTGCGCTTTGGCCATGGCGAATATCGCATTCGATGGAACGATGAGCTGTATGAAATATACGACGACATTGACATAGTTCGGCGAATTAAAAGACAGCGGCTACGCTGGCTAGGTCATGTTGTCCGGATGGATGAAAACACTCCAGCTCTGAAAGTATTCGACGCAGTACGCGCCGCGGGAAGCAGGGGAAGAGAAAGACCTCCACTCCGTTGGAAGGACCAAGTGGAGAAGGACCTGGCCTCGCTTGGAATATCCAATTGGCGCCAAGTAGCGAAGAGAAGAAACGACTGGCGTGCTGTTGTTGACTCGGCTATAATCGCGTAAGCGGTGTCTACGCCAGTAAAGAAGAAGAAGAATAAGCATAGAAGGCATCCTTTGCTTAACAGTCGGTAAGTTCAGCATCCAAGAATGGATTGAGACTGATCTACTTCGTCGAGGCTCGGAATATGGTTATCTGTAGTACCAGATCCACAAACAAGGAGACCCCACAATCTACTACCGTGGGATAAGGCTCTTCAACATCGCGTATATAGTCCTATCGAGCGTTTTGCGTTAAAGATTAAAGTCCACCGTCAATAAACTGATTGGACCTTATCAGTGTGGCTTTAGATCTGGCAAATCAACAACCTACTAGATATTTAACATGCGTCAAATCTTGGAAAAGACCCGTGAAGGGAGAATCGACACACACCACCTCTTCGTCAATTTCAATGCTGCTTTCGACATCACGAAAAGGAGCTGCCTTTATGCAGCCATGTCCGAATTTGGTATCCCCGCAAAACTAATACGGCTGTGTATGCTGACGTGGAGCAACACCAAAAGCTCCGTCAGGATCGGAAAGGACCTCTCCGAGCCGTTCGATATCAAACAAGGTTTCAGACAAGGCAACTCCCTTATCGTGCGACTTCTTCAATCTGCTGCTGGAGAAAATAATTCGAGCTGCAGAACTTAATCGAGCAAGTACAATCTTTTATAAGAGTGTACAGCTGCTGGCGTATGTTAGTTAGTTCTGCTTTCTTCATACTGCACAAGGAAGCAAAGCAAATGGGTTTGGCATTGTTCCTGTCATAAAACAAACAACCGCCGCACTCGCGACTTGGCTCTCACGTCACTGTTGACAGTCATAACTTTGTATTCGTAGATAATTTCGTCTATCTTGGAACAAGTGTAAATACCACCAACATTGTCAGCCCGGAAATCCAACACAGCATAACTTTTGCCAACATGTGCTACTTCGGACTGAGTAGGCATTTGCGATGTAAAGTCCTCTCTCGACGAACAAAAACCAAACTCTATAAGTCACTCATAATTCCTGTCCTGCTATATAGTGCAGAGGCTTGGACGACGACAACATCTGATGAGTCCACTTTGCGAGATTTCGAGAGAAAAGTTCTACGAAAGATCTACGGACCTTTTGCGCGTTGGACACGGCGAATATCGCATTTGATGGATCGATGAGCTGTATGAAATATACAACGACTAGTTCGGTGAATTAAAAGACAGCAGCTACGCTGGCTAGGTCATGTTGTCCGAATGAACAATAACACTCCAGCTCTGAAAGTATTCGACAGAGTACCCGCTGGCGGAAGCAGTGCAAGAGGAAGACCTCCACCCCGTTGGAAAGACTAAGAGGAGAAGGACCTGGCTTCACTTGGAATATTCAACTGACGCCACTTAGCGAAAAGAAAATACGACTGACGCGCTGTTGTTAACTCGGCTATAATCACGAAAGCGGTGTCTACGCCAATAAGGAAGAAGGAGAAATAGTACCAGATTTTAGCATAGAAAAATGCATCAATCTACCTAGCTGTCTCCGGATCAAAAAGCCAAAAACCAGATCAAACATGTTGTGAAAGACGGAAGGTACGTCTCCAGTGTTCTCACTCGGACCACTTTCTTGTTGCAGCCAAGGTACGCACTTTGTGCGGCAAAGACACGTCAACAAACACAACTAAGGTCCGACGTCCAGATGCTATAATCACAACAGACAGCAAAACGATTTGCACTCTTGATTTCTGAAAGCACTCATCACGAAGAACGAAGTGAGATTCATTTGCCGACAAAAATGAGAAAGACCGAAATGCGTGAGTACGAAAAACTGACAAACTGATCGACAAGGGTAAAGATCGGCGATTAGCAGAAGGTTTCAAGAACGGAGCATACTATTTTAGAATCCTTCAAAGCTCACAGAAATTACGGAGAGAACACTTGACCAGCCATAACACCACGAAATGATGAAACCGATTCCTCAATCGATGACGACGAAGCGGACGTTCCATTGCCCTACCATGAAGAATTTCGAATAGAAATTACCCGTCTGAAAAGCAGCAAAGCGGCGGAGGTCAATGGATTGCCGGCCAAGCTTTTCTAAAACGGCGGCGAAGAACTGATAAGGAACATGCATCAGCTTCTTTATAGAATATGAAGGACGATAGGAACTTAAGTGTGCTCTGTCCAATCAACAAAAAGGTAGACCCCACAATCTTTGCCAATCTTTTAAACGATTGAACCTTTTCTATATCCTTCTCCTTTACACACAGGGACTATAACATTTGATTAAGTGAAGATCGGAGATGAAAGATAAAGCTTCTTCCTCCTCAGATAACGAATTTTTTCAGGTACTACTACGTGTTTACTTTAAGTTCAAGAAAGTGCATACTGACGGCGTTTGGAGCGAGAAATATCATCATAGACATCATAATGGTCTCAAAAGCAGACCAACAAATTTGAAGCGATTTGGTCCACTTCCAAATGGCTTGGTTCCAACTTAGTTTGTGGATAGTCTTACTCACTGCAAAATGTGCTTGCAGCTCATATTCAGAAAAACATACATACATACATGTACATATATGCATGTAAATAATAGGTATATTCCAAAACGTCGAGCTGCCTGGGCTTTAGCTGCTGGTGGCTTTTGGCAGCCGCCCACCACATCCCAGCACCGAGTCCTCTTTTGTGTAAATGTGCAATGGTATTTTTACATGTGTGTGTGTGTGTGTTTGCCAACATATTTGCATGAATTTGTGGTCATTTTTATCATCTGTTACCTTCACAATTGCTATCCGTTGAGTTTAACTCTAGATTGCAATTTTTGCCTTTGTTGCTTTTGCTCTCCCCCATTGCTCGACCGGCTTGTTATTAATTTCGTTTTTCAATTTGCTCGCCCGTGTTGCCTTTTTTTTGTATTTTGTTGAAAGCTATTGTTTTTGCTGCCATTTTCGTGTTGCTATTGTTTTTACACTGGTGTGTTTGTGTGGAGAGCGGTGCGGTGGCAAGGTGGCTGCCGCTTGTTGTCTTTGCACATTAAGTGAATGCCCAAGCGTTGGCCACACAAAACAGAAATCCGAGTGCAAAAGCAACAACAATGTGTACAACATGTTGTCGGAAATAAAAATAAATGGACGTAGGAACGAATGAGCCAACGACAGCATGTACGAATTTCCTCTCATGTGTTGCATGCCACACAAATTTTCAATTACTCTCCGCCCAAGTCATCGCCTGCTGGCCATGCGCTGGCAACAGCAATTGCTGGCCATGCACCCGCTTTGTTGGCGCATATCGCATAGAAGCTGTTTGAGGTGGCACAAAAATCTTTCTTCGGTTTCTAAAGTTTTGACTAACCCTACGACTTTGTTACGTTCCCGTATAAAATTTGGGGCCAAATTGCAAATGCAGCCGTCCATCATTTCGCTGCAGTTGCTCGTACGATGTATATAGTAAGTGCTTAGCTTTCACTGCCTGGCAAGCGCTTTTAATATTCCATGCAATTTAGGTGCACACGTCGCTGCCAATGCGACGCTCCGTCTGTCCTGCCTGTCCGCCTGCCGGTCCGCCCACCCACTCACTTATCTGCTCGAAATCACTTCTATTCTTTTTGGGCTATTGAAGCTTTCTTTTCACTGCCTTTTTTGGGGGGACACACATATGTTCGTATATTGCATTATTTGTCCACTGCACTGCTTAACGGTAACTCGGCTATCTTATAAGTATGTTGTTGGCGATTTTGTTGTTGGTTGGCAGGTTTACTGCTTGCATTTGCAGTGTGTTCGCTTTGATTGTTTGTTGCGGTTTGTTTAAATTGAAATTTGTGCCTGTTTACATTATTTGGCAGATTTCGAGGGATTGTCTAAAGATGCTTGCGGCGCTGGCCCCCACAATGGCGTGTGTGACATATACATGCAGTAAGATTGTGGCTGATCGCCTTAAAATGATTTGCAAAACATGTTGCCGCAGCAGCTTACCTACTTGCTGCGTTTTTATGCTAAGCACAGTTGCTGGTGTGGCAGCTTTCCTTATTTAACTTTCTTTTGTTTCCGTTTCGCATTTCAGTTGCGCTTTTTTGCTAGTTTCTTTCAAACTCTGCTTCGTTACCAAATCAGGTTACGTATACGTCACGTTGACCTCAATGCGGTGACATCCTTTCAGTGGCACATCTCTATGCCGGGGGAGTCCAACACACACCAATACAATATAAAATGGCAAGCTTTGAAATGCAAATAGGAAGATAGTATTGAATTCATATATTGTGTAGAAGAAATTGTTGCAAATGAAGCGACGCAGTTGCATTACGAAAGTCTTGTGAAAATGTGACATTCTGCAGATTTGCATTTTATGCGCACTGCACTTTTCAATCAATGTTTTTGCATATCCTACAACTACATACAAATAATGTTGCTTGCTTGTGGTTTTTCTAAGAGCTAGCTTAAATGTTCGGTTTTAAAATTTTCAAGCAATTTTCGGAAAATAAACGGTTTATTAGAAGCTTCTTTGGATATGTGGTTTTTAAGCAGAAATAAAACTCATGTAATTTAATATTATGGCTTAAAACTAAGCTTTGTTATTAGCCTTGTCAGAATGTTACTAAAATGCTTTCAGCAAACCGCCGCGGTAGGTCAATTTTCGACTACGTTTCGCAGCAATTATGGCCGTAAGTAAACAGTAACGCGCGGAATATTATCTTGCAAGGTGTCAATCATATCAGACTTATCTGCATAGATAAGCGACTTTACATAAGTCCACAAAAAATAATCCCGCGATGTTCAATTTGACGCTTTTGAAGGCCAGACTACGTTACATGACAAGAAATATTCCCTGTAACCGGAACCGATCTGGAGTTTTATCCGGCCAAGGAAGGACTGTTAACTCGGCAGAACTCTGCCGCTACAACACAAATTCCAGATTCCAGCGCCCACAAAGAAAAGCTTATTCAACAAAAAGTGAGCTTCATCGCTGCAGAAAATTTTTGTGAAAATTCGATCGGTGGCTATCTCATTTTGGCTCATTTGCCGAACGTACCGCAAAATATACCAGGAGATGGGCATAAACCCATTTGTTGAGCGCAATGAAGAATGGATTCATTCGGGTTTTCTTCGCTGATGCCGTCTCTTTTCCACTATAGGATTTATATTCAGTTAGAAAGCCGAAAAAAGCAATTCTCTAAATTTTATTCTTATGATTCTGTGTATGTACTCTAATACTTAATATTAGTAAAAATATTTCTTTCAGAATTAAACTACTTCTGATCTCCGGAGCTCATCTCAAATTCGACGTTTTCCGGTGACCACTATATCTCTGTGTTGAATCCTCTGTAATTAAAAAAACAAACAGATTTCCATAAAGTATTATTGAATATAGTAACCAATCGAAGGAATAGACGAATTAAGTTTTTTGACAAAATAGCGGTTTCTATAAAAAATAAAATTAAATTTTTGACCAAGATTTTGGACTAAAATTGTTTATAAAAAAAAAACTATTTATCTATCAACAATTAGATCGAGTGAACGAAACAAAGACGTAATCAAAGTAAAGCCTTTAACTTAAGGGTTTAGTGGTAAGTAGAATTTAAAAATTTTTTTTTTCTTTTGCATTTTCTTTAAGTGTAATATCTTAAATATATTCCCTGGAAATTTCACGTTGATCCAACAATTAGTTTTTGAGATATTCGAAAAATAAGAAAGAGAGCTCAGGCGCTTCAAAGCGTTTTTCTCAATACTACGTTTTTTTTTTTTTTGAAATTTTATTATATTGAAAACAAAATAAAATCCTTCGAATATTATCTATTATAAAATTATTATCTATTATTTATTTATAAAACTAGTTTTTTGTCCGATTGCTTTTAGATGAATCTCCAAGGACTTATGCTTGTCAACGCAAGTCCCTTTTTTTGGAACAGGGTCACCACAAACAACTATAACTAACATAATTTAATAAATTAAATTTTTTTTTCAAATTTTCGTGAATTCAAGTCAACACATCTTATAATAATGCCATATTACTGCTTGTATAAAATAACATAATTTAGTAGCAAAAAAAAAAAAATACTGAAAACTCTCATTTTTTCGTGCCTCTGACTACCCCTAACCCCTTAATGCAAAAATAATAATTTTTTTAACATAACATAAAAGCTTCCAAAATTTTAATTAAATTTCCCGAGTACATGACATTTCAAACAAAATGTACTTTGCTAATTTGGTAGGACTGTCCTTAATTACTATGCCAATATGAACGTGATCTGTCAACCAGTTTATTAACAGCACCTACTTAAGTCGGTACACCTCAGTAGTAAGTTGCGATTTTTACAATGAACAAAAACATAGAAGAAGAGAATTTGTCTCAAATTTTGGAATTTAAATAAATTTGGTGTGCGGAATCGCTTCAAATGTTGAACAGTCCTTACGGTAATTCATTTTTATCAAAAACATAAGCCTACGAGTGCTACCAAGGCTTCAAATATGGTCGAGAGATCGTTGAAGATATGACTCCTTCTGAACGACTTTAAACCACTTCAGCTAATGAAAATATCAAAAAGTGAAGGATATGGGCTTGAAAGTCATCAGGCAAGTGTTAGGTAGATGACAAGAGAGCTCGACATCTCTCGAGAGTCCGTTCAAATGATTTTGTGGATATTTTAGGTATGAAACGCGTTCTTGCTCGACTCGTTCCGATAAAGCTGAATGTTTTTAAAAAATCGTATCGTAAACAGGGCTTTTTGGACATGCTTGATTGGGGGAATTCAATAATACATGAGTTTATGAGATTTACATCCAAACACATAAACAATCATCGGTATAGAACCCATTTTCAGTCGATCAAAGAAAAAAAACAAAATGCGCTGAAGGAGCTGAAGGCCATCCCAAAAACATGTCATATTGTCACCATGTATAAGTAGTATTTTAACATTCCAACTAAGTATGGTTTAAAACGCAAAACCAACTTCAGCAGGCCTACTTCCCACGTAACACAATTTTAAATTCCATTTAAAACCTTCACTTTTCAGTCCACAAATCAAGAATCAATAGAACTTTGATAGAATACTGCATTTGAGATGTTCCTTATGACTAAAAATTGCATAAATCGAACCAAATTGTTCTAGCCCCTAGGTACGAACGTGTGGACCCAGTGCTTACAATTGACTTTTTACCGAAAATATCGCCAAATATGTGAGATAATTGAAATTCAGAGTAAGCCCTTTTCTATGTAGTTTGAATTGGGTGAATACTTTCCTTAGCTCCAATATAACCAATATAAAGATATTAGAAATTCCACGTGAATTTATACCGCATCTTAATAAAATTGAGAGTGCATGTTTCTCTTATAGCGGTGCATCTTTGCAAAAAAACGAATAAAATCGGATAGAAGCTAGACCCATATAACTAACAAACCTCATTTATCTGAAGGTATTTCCACAGTTTTAATATTTGCAAATTACAAGTGTATGAAATGTTGGGTTGTACTCGAACTTAATACTTCCTTCCTTGTTTATTAACGCATACAAGTATATAATATTTATTACTTTTTCTTTTTCACAAGGCCTCAAATGATTCGGTCATTGCTCAATGGCAGAACACCCAGTCTCTATCGATATTGACGACTGCTTGAACCAAAGTTTCTTTGAGGCTCTCCAAATTTTGCTGGCGTACTTAAGGGGGTATTCTACTCCAAAATTTTGAAAAATTCGATTTTTTTTCATATATTTAAAGTTTAAGAATATTTCCTCCAAAGGATTTTTAAAAATTAAAATTATTTTAAGAGCTACAGTTACTTTAGTGACGCAGTACCTAGTCCGGTTCGGCCGGACTCACTTTTTTAAACGCGTTTTTCTCGAAACTACTTTTTTTTCACACGGTACCGGCATTATCTCGAGTTCTATAAAACCTATTTACTTGAAATTTTGTGTGAACCTTTTTTATACAATCCTTTATCCTATTCCTAACAGCATCGTGTCAAAATTTTTGTTTTCAATATATTACAAAAATTCAGGAATTTCAAAAAAAAGCGTAAAAAATGATTTTTATTTTCAGGCAGTCGCCATTTTTAAAAAAAATTTTTTTTTTTGTGTTCCCTGAAGTAGGGACTATAACAGCATTCTTACTGATTAAGACTTTCTTTTGATTTTTTTTTCAGATCACCAGGAGCATCATCAATCAATGTCACCAGGATGCGCCATTTTTTTTACACCTCTCTCTCACCCCCCTCTAATTATATTTATTTTTAATATTTTTTTGTAATTTTTTTTTTTCTGTATTCTTAAGATATCAATAAAAAACATCGTAAAAAAATGGATAGTAAAAATATTTTTTTTTTTTTATTAAATTCAAAAATTTGCCTAAAATACCCCCGTAACATGTAACGTAGTTTGAGTAAATTTCTTGTTAAGTACACCTCAAAGATTCAAATCTTGACTTCCAGATGACCAAACATATCTTCTTCTTCTTCTTTACTGGCGTAGACACCGCTTACGCGATTATAGCCGAGTCAACAACAGCGCGCCAGTCGTTTCTTCTCTTCGCTACGTGGCGCCAATTGGATATTCCAAGCGAGGCCAGGTCCTTCTCTACTTGGTCCTTCCAACGGAGTGGAGGTCTTCCTCTTCCTCTGCTTCCCGCGGCGGGTACTGCGTCGAATACTTTCAGAGCTGGAGTGTTTTCATCCATCCGGACAACATGACCTAGCCAGCGTAGCCGCTGTCTTTTAATTCGCTGAACTATGTCAATGTCGTCGTATATCTCGTACAGCTCATCGTTCCATCGAATGCGATATTCGCCGTGGCCAACGCGCAAAGGACCATAAATCTTTCGCAGAACCTTTCTCTCGAAAACTCGCAACGTCAACTCATCGGTTGTTGTCATCGTCCAAGCCTCTGCACCATATAGGAGGACGGGAATTATGAGAGACTTATAGAGTTTGGTTTTTGTTTGTCGAGAGAGGACTTTGTTTCTCAATTGCCTACTCAGTCCGAAGTAGCACCTGTTGGCAAGAGTTATCCTGCGTTGGATTTCTAGGCTGACATTGTTGGTGGTGTTTACGCTGGTTCCAAGATAGACGAAATTATCTACAACTTCAAAGTTATGACTGTCAACAGTGACGTGAGTGCCAAGTCGCGAGTGCGACGACTGTTTGTTTGATGACAGGAGATATTTCGTCTTGCCCTCGTTCACTGCCAGACCCATTTCTTTTGCTTCCTTGTCCAGTCTTCTGGAGAAAGCAGAACTAACGGCGCGGGTGTAGGCCGATGATATCAATATCATCGGCATACGCCAGCAGTTGTACACTCTTATAGAAGATGGTACTTTCTCTGTAGAGTTCTGCAGCTCGAACTATTTTCTCCAGAAGCAGGTTGAAAAAGTCGCACGATAGGGAATCGCCTTGTCGGAAACCTCGTTTGGTATCGAACGGCTCGGAAAGGTCCTTCCCGATTCTGACGGAGCTTTTCGTGTTGCCCAACGTCAGCTTACACAGCCGTATTAGTTTTGCGGGGATACCAAATTCAGACATCGCGGCATAAAGGCAGCTCCTTTTCGTGCTGTCGAAAGCAGCTTTGAAATCGACGAAGAGGTGGTGTGTGTCGATTCTCCTTTCACGGGTCTTTTCCAAGATTTGGCGCATCGTGAATATCTGGTCGGTTGTTGATTTATCAGGTCTAAAGCCACACTGATAAGGTCCAATCAGTTTGTTGACGGTGGGCTTTAATCTTTCACACAATACGCTCGACAGAACCTTATATGCGATATTGAGGAGGCTAATCCCACGGTAGTTGGCGCAGATTGTGGGGTCTCTTTTTTTGTGGATTGGGCATAGCACACTTAAATTCCAATCGTTGGGCATACTTTCGTCCGACCATATTTTGCAAAGAAGCTGATGCATGCACCTTATCAGCTCTTCGCCGCCGTGTTTGAATAGCTCGGCCGGCAATCCATCGGCCCCTGCCGCTTTGTTGTTTTTCAGGCGGGCAATTGCTATTCGAACTTCTTCATGGTCGGGCAATGGAACGTCTGCTCCATCGTCATCGATTATGGTATCGGGTTCGCTTTCTCCTGGTGTTGTGCGTTCACTGCCATTTAGCAGGCTGGAGAAGTGTTCCCTCCATAATTTAAGTATGCTCTGGGCATCGGTAACTAGATCACCTTTGGGGGTTCTACAAGAGTATGCTCCGGTCTTGAAACCTTCTGTAAGCCGCCGCATCTTTTCGTAGAATTTTCGAGCATTACCCCTGTCGGCCAGCTTATCAAGCTCTTCGTACTCACGCATTTCGGCCTCTTTCTTTTGCTGTCGACAAATGCGTCTCGCTTCCCTCTTCAACTCTCGGTATCTATCCCATCCCGCACGTGTTGTGGTCGATCGTAACGTTGCGAGGTAGGCAGCCTGTTTTCTCTCCGCTGCGACACGGCACTCCTCGTCGTACCAGCTGTTCCTTTGCACTTTCCGAAAACCAATGGTTTCGGTTGCAGCTGTACGTAAGGAGTTTGAAATGCCGTCCCACAGCTCCCTTATACCGAGTTGTTGACGAGTGCTCTCAGAGAGCAGGAGTGCAAGCCGAGTAGATATCTGTTGTGATTGCAGCTTCTCGACGTCGAACCTTCCTTGTGTTTGTTGGCGTGCGTTTTTTGCTGCACAGAGGCGGGTGCGAATTTTGGCTGCAACAATATAGTGGTCCGAGTCGATGTTAGGACCTCGGAGCGCACGCTCCGTCTATCACAACATGATCGGTCTGGTTGGTGGTTTTTCGATCTGGAGACAGCCAGGTAGCTTGATGTATCTTCTTATGCTGGAATCTAGTGCTACAGATAACCATATTTCGGGCCCCGCCGAAGTCGATCAGCCTCAGCCCATTTGGGGATGTTTCCGCGTGGAGGCTGAATTTACCGACCGTAGTGCCAAAGATACCTTCTTTGCCCACCCTGGCATTGAAGTCGCCAAGCACGATTTTGACATCGTGGCGGGGGCATCTCTCATAAGTGCGCTCCAAGCACTCATAAAAGGCATCTTTGGTCACATCGTCCTTCTCTTCCGTCGGGGCGTGGGCGCAAATCAGCGATATGTTGAAGAACCTCGCTTTGATGCGGATTGTGGCTAGACGTTCATTCTCCGGAGTGAATGATAGTACTCGGCGACGGAGTCTCTCTCCCACCACGAATCCAACACCAAACTTCCGCTCCTTTATATGGCCACTGTAGTAAATGTCACAAGGACCTACTCGTCTCTGTCCTTGCCCCGTCCATCGCATTTCTTGGACGGCGGTGATGTCAGCCTTTATCTTTACGAGGACATCTACCAGCTGGGCAGGGGCACATTCCCAATTAAGGGACCGGACATTCCAGGTGCATGCCCTCAAATCATAGTCCTTATTTCGTTTGCCATGGTCGTCATCAAAAGGGGGGGCTCTCATCCGAGGCTGATTGTTGGTTTTCATTGGGGGGTGTTTTTTTACGTGGCGGGTCCCAAACCCAGCGCACAACCCTATGCAGGGGTGTTTCGCCTTCTCACTTTAGCTCGCCTTCAAACGGATGTTCTTAGGCTACCCAGAGGATACTTGGTCAAAGACCGGAAGTCGTGAGCTGCTTGAGTCATATGTAAAAGAATCGTTTCTGGCCACTCCCAAGTGAATGGCGATCAGAGAACTTTCCTCACTTGCGTGAACTTCTACACATGACCCCATCCTCCCCATACATATGCAACCAAACATATGCAACTATAAAATCAAGAATTTTGTTTTTAAGCCACTGCTGTCTAAATCAGACTAAGACTGGAAAATGAAATGCTCTCCATCGAACTTAACTCTTTTACCACGCCTTCTAAAACGTGCTGTTGCTACACTTTTTCCCCTGTTTTAATCCTTTTTACACAGAAGTCAAGAGGTGTTTTAACCTTTGACCGCGTTCCACTAAAGAAGTCGCTTGCGTTTGTTGAGCCCAATTCGCTTCCAGCTGATTTTTAGAAAAAGACCAGTTGACCGATGAAAGGCTTTCACGTGGAAATAATTTTAATTAAGTCATAACATTCGGGTTGATACGGCCGTTTCCCTCGACATCAATTTTTGGTTTCCAAAGGGAATTTCTGGGAATGCGTTCGGAAACATTATATAATCAACTGTAGACGTTCGAGAAACACCATCAATAGTGCGGTATACAAATCAAGTACCATTAAACATGTAGAAACTAAGATTTTCAAAAATAGAGTCTTCAAAGTATGCTATCTCAAATCAAAAAATTTGATTTTTGTTGGCTTTTTACCGAAATTTAATCAATAAGGTAAGGACGGATCGTATTTTCTTCCACGCACAATAGCTTATTACTCCTAAAACTTATGCATATTCCTTAAGATTTAAGATCCTTTGGTGGCATTAATTAAACATATTATTTTATAAATAATATGGCTTATTGCTAAACCGCCCGAACCCTAAACCTTAAAAATTTTGTCGTTTCTGAGGAACTACAAACGATTCGCAAGTTCGTTAATAAAACTCTTCAATTCTTGTTCAATATTTTCTTATATTAAGGTTTGCCAGCATCTGAAAATATTGCCTACCTTTGGTGCTTTGAATTATGAAAGCATAAAATATTATGTTGTAACCGAACTTACCGCTTTTTCAATTGTTTTTAATTTCAATTAATGCGCTGCGACTTCCTCAGTGTTATGTCATTATATCTATTAGAATCAAGAGTAGACACATTAGCATAAATGCATATATTTGCAATCAAAGTTTATTTGTTAAGCACACCACTGCCAAAGGTTGCCACATTACAAGAAATGGGCAACTAATGCTTATATAAAATAGGGTGTTCCTTAAATGTAGAAAACATACTGTTGCATCTAATCAGCCAAAACTCAACTTATTTTTAGGTGAGGTTAGTTTAGATGGCTGATCTAATCAGATCACTAGTGGACTACTATATGTAGTCCTTTGTGAACCCATAGGAAAGAATAGCTCCTGTGCTCGAACTTATAAATTTACAAAACTCTTAGTAGGCAATACATATGTGCATAGACATTTAATTTCTATTTCCTGTTTAATTTCTTCCTGCTGTGGGATCTCTGAAGGTATGTGCTTTCAAGTTTAAATTTTACATTCTCAAACGCGGTACAGTCAACAAGAAAGTGTTGAGTTGTTTCCACCGCCTTACAGAATGAACACCAACAGGCCAATGGCCCATTTAAAGCCCCACAACTAAGGAGAGGCTAGCCTTACTGAGGGCAAAGAGACCTCTTCCGACTTCTCAACACTGACCCCTTTGAGTCATCTGATACTCAGGAACTTTTCTTTGACCATAAGTGCTACATCGTCTGCACAGACAATCACCTTGCAGCCACGATACTAAAGTTTTTTAAGCAGGTCGTTAATAACCAGGATCCACATAAGAAGAGCACGTGCATTGCCCTATTCCGTTTCGATCACTTTGTCGCAGAAAAAACTGACTTAGGTATTTGAGGTTAGGTTTAATTCCAAAACCGTCCAGAGAAGTTACGACTGTTTCCGGCAGGATGTTATTGAAAGCTCCCTCAACATCAAGGAAGGTCCCAACAGTGAATTCTTTAACCGTATGGCTTCATCAAGCCAATATATTTTAGCATGCAGGGCCGTAGCCACTGAACTGTCTTTAAGATAAGCATGTTGAGCTCATGATAAATGAACCCTCGGATTGCGCCTCCTCATGTACCAGTCCATCAGTTTCTCCACAGTTTTTAGTAAAAAGAATGGGAGGCTGATGGGATTGAAGTCCCTGACTGCAACGCGGGACCTCTACCAGCCTTGGAGATGAACGTAACTCGGATTCGTCAATAGGCCCCGGGATGTAACTCAGTCTTATGGAGTTCGCACAAATAGTTGCCAACCAATTGCATCACATTTTAACAGCTGTACTGGTATGATACCATTCGATCACGGATACTTGAAAGGTTTGAATTGATCGCCCAGATCTAGTACCGTTTATCCAAAAGATCGCTAAAGGCCGCTCAAAACACTTCTAGCTCTCCGAGGGATATCACATAGGGGACGTATTGGAGCATCCGAAGTGTATCTTCAGTGTTAAGATAACCGGGGAGACGGAGTGCTTTGCGATAATTTGAAATCTATTATGTTAACAATAAAAATTTGTTGACACATATTTTATAACTGAATTTTGACCACTGTACTTTCAATCGATACAAAATTTTTAGTATCAAGTATCATGATTAGAGTAACTTATTAATGACGTGTGAGAATCATCCTAATGCACACTCCCTCCCACACCGTGTCAAGCAATTGAACACGCGTCATTGTCTCTCAGCCAAAGTCGAGTGCATTCTCGCCACTTGAGGAGTGTTTGCCATTTTGTGCAGAGCTTCACAGTCTTTTGCAGCTGCTATTGACATTAAATGACATTTACCAGCTGATTTTATTGCTCTCTTACAGGAGCTACGCAGCCTTTCTTGCACACACTAGCAGCTACAATATCTCCCTCCACTCTTCGGTGTTTGCTAATTATGCAGTCTTAGGCGGCGGCGGCAGTAGCAGCTGAGGAAGCTCTTCAAAAGCCTGCCGCACGCCATTTAGCCTTCGCTGCTGTTGTACTTTCAACAACTATTCTTACTTCGTTTGCAATTTTTTTCGCATTTGTTCTTCTTGTTGTTGTTTTTGTGCGTTATACTTTCGCTGGTGCTTCGCTTCTTATTGAATTTTTGCTACATTAGTTAATGAAAGTGACTCTTCGCTAAAGTAATTAACTTAATTGCAATGGATTAATTTATGCACGTTGCTCTAACGGTGTTGGTGTTGTAAGTACCGTTATTTTTATTGCTATTATTGTAGTCAGAATTTCCTCAGTCGTTGCGTTGCTTTGCGTATTGTTGGCGGCAGCAGTCGCATAAAAGCGTCGCACAAAATTGGATTTTAATTAAGTAAGTTGAAGGCAGCGAGCGAAAAAATGGAATATACTAAAGAGCAAACCCAAAAAGAAACCGAAAAGAGTGAATTGTTCTTGCGAGAAATATGCTGTTAAACATCGCGTTGCCTGATTACGTGCTTGTACGAATGACTGAGTGAATTACTGGATACGAGAGTAAACTAAATGAATGAGGCAGCAGACGAATGTATTTAAGCACATTTGGTGGAAATTATGGCAATGACAAGAACGAATGACAAGTGAACTCAGGGAAATTAACAAAATTCTTAAGAATAAGTTTTTTTGTTAGTGGGTAAAAGACCTGCAAAGTGTCTCTTTTAGCTTCCATGCCAGATTTTGCTGTGAGGTTCTCAAAATGCTTTACGAATTTCCATCCCTTTTTTCGCAAAATATAATGAGCTGCATAATATGGTCCGGCTGCGATAGTGTAGCCTGGAACCGGATTCTTGCCCTTGGTCTGGATGAAATGTCCTTTCTGTTGGCCCCTACCAACCTGGCTCCACCGCACACTTTCCCAACTTTAACTATACCGACTTTTTAGAGTTGGACTGATCTTTCGTCGTCGCACAGAATGTTTTTGACTTGGCCTTGGCATCTGTGCATTTCCAACCTCACGTTTGTCAGCGCAGCTTACACCTGCTTCCATTGGGCTCTGAGAATTTTTCTTTCGGGATCTCTCTCATACGGCACACCAATAATAATGTGGTTCCGGCCAACATCAGTAAACGATTTGTCTTCTATCCTTTTATCTGACGACTTACCTTCTTCAGCTAACTTTTGTGGTTTAGAGGCCGCTGCTGGTGGTTTAAGCTTGAAATTGGGTAGAACTACTTTCGAGTATTCAATGGACTTCTAGGCGCTCCTTTATTAGTTCCTAATGGTTGGTGATTACAACTCTACCTTTCTAAGCAGGTAAGTAGTACGAACTTTCCCTGAAAAACCGTCAACCTCACTTGTGGCATCTCTTTTCCTTCTCTGTACTTTGTATTTTATTTGGTTACAAACCCACCATAAGTTCCGGTTGCCGCCACCTTCCTGGAGCCTTGCTTAACTACAGCTTTAGTTTTAATTCCAGCCCTTGAACCCCGACCAAGCTTAGGTCCGCTCTATGTGCAGGTTGACTTAGTGCTCTTTCAAAACGCTGACCTATTCATAGAACAGGCCCTCTCGTTGATTTATTTGTGTTGACTCTGGCTGACAAATTTTATAAAGAAAGTTTTATCAAAAAGATATATCTCGTTGAAAACCTATAGGAGGTTTGTTTGTACCTCACGAAAGGAAAAGGGGTCAGTGCACAACTTTCAATATCACGAAAATCTATTGATTTGACATTTTTTATATATTAACACATTTCACATCAAGTGCGTTTTCGACTGGGTAAGTAATTTTGACAACCAAAATCTGAATTTTAGAGCTTCTTCAAATAACAAATCAGTAATTTTCTTCTCGGAGTACACAGCAAAAAAGTTCGGCGTTGTTCGCTTCCTACAACGAAATATTAGCTGCCATACACAATAAGGTATCATGATTAGAGTAACTGAAACTTGAAGATTTCATATCACATTTAAAAGTTCAAACCTCAAGACTATATTCAACGTAAAAACGAAATATATGCCCTCTGTGGATATAATAATCATTAATTAAATCATAGACTGGGGAATCTTCTTCCTAATTGGCGTATACACCGCTTACGCCGTTATAACCGAGTTTATAACAGCGCGGCAGTCACTGTTTGGCTGAGGTTGTTGTTGGTATTAAAATTGGTTCCAAGGTAGACGAAATTATCTACGACTTCGAAGTTATGACTGTCAAAAGTGACGTGGGTGCCAACCCGCGAGTGCGGCGATTCTTTGTTTGACGACAGGGGATATTTCGTCTTGCCCTCGTTCACCACCAGAGCCATTTGCTTCTTTGTTCACCCTTGAGAAAGCAGAACTTACGGAGCGGTTGGTCAATGATATCGATGTCATCGGCGTACGCCAGCCTTTATAAGTTCTTTAGGAAGGTTGTACTTTCACCATTCAGCTCTGCTTGCCGACTTATTTTCTCTAGCAGTGGGTTGAAGAAGTCGCAGGGAGTCAAATTGTTTGAAACCTTGTTTCGTATCGAATAGCTCTGAGAGGTCCTTACCAATCATGTTGGAGCTTTTGGTATTGCTCAACCTCAGTTCACACAGTCGTATTAGTTTTACGGAGATACCAAACTCTTGCTGTCGTGGTGTTGTATGTCGACCGTCTTCTCAGTAGTCTTTTTCAAGATTTAGCGAATGGTGAATTTCTGTTCAGTTGTTGATTTTCCACGCTTAAAGCCACAGTGATAAGGTCCAATCAATTTTTTGGTACGCCTTAATCTCTCACACAGGAGGAGACTTATCACACGGTAAGAGGTATCCCACGTCCGACCACATACCTCTTCTTTCTTTTTCTTCTTTGCCACTATATTTAAATAGCTCGGCTGACAATCCATCGGTTCTCGCCGCTTTGTTGTTCCTCAGGAAATTGAAATGCCGTCCCTTAGTTTCCTTATACGTTTGGTCATGGTCATCATTAATAGGGGGATCACTCATCCAAGGCTTTCGTGACCTTTTCATTGGGGGTGTTTTTTACGTGGCGAGCTCCAAACCCAGCGCACAACCCTGTGGAGGGATAGTCCGCCTGCCCACTTTAGCTCGCCTTTAAACGGATGCTCTTAGGCTACCCAGAGGATGCTTGGTCTAAGACTGGCAGTCGTGAGCTGCTTAAGCCTTATTTAAAAGGATCGTTTCTGATCACTGCCAAGTTATTGGAACTAAGACAACTTTTCTCACTTACGTGAACTTCTACATATATCTCCATTCTCCCGGGACTTAGCAATAGGATAAATAAATGTATCTTAAAATACTCTTGTTGGTCCAAGATTCAATGCAAATTATCATAAATTAGAGCAGTGTGATGCCAAATGGTGTCGATTGCTAAGGTCAAAGCTCGAGAAAAGTGAACGACGAGATTCATCAAGTGAATCAGAAGCAAACTCATGCCTGAGATAACATCTTTACGATCCTAACTGTGGGCTCACCTATCCACACATATAAAAGCAGCTACAGTTTGTATTTCCGCTCAATCACAGAGAATAATTCAATTCTTCAAAGTTTACAAAATTGCTTCCAAGAAGTTTTCGCTTTTATTTCGTGTTCATTCTATATTTAAATTAATTTAATTGCAACAAGTTCTGCGTGGCACAAAAAATACTAAAATTAGACGGAAAGAATTCTGAGCTCCAATTCGACATTATTAACAAAAGTGCAGGCAAAAAAGTGCAATCCATTGCAAGACGCTCATTGCCATTTCAAGCGTGCATTATTCAAACCCGCTCTAACCTTCCCGGTCACTATAGCTTTCATACGCGTCATTCTTTTCGCTCGGCGCATTCTTAACTTTTATAAACACACATACATACGTATGTAGTTCAGTGTAGTTTGCAATTTCATGCCATTTGCCGTTCGCAATTTGTATGCCGTTTTAATTTCCTCGCTTTTTCCGCTTAGCGGCCAGATTCCAATCCAATTTGCCACAATTCATCTCTGCGCACTTGCCGCTGTCCGCCGTCGTTCTCGCACTGATTTTGCCTACACATTTATTTATTTTACAAGCGGCATTAATTTGTATGGCTGGCTGGCCAAGCAGCAGTCAGCAGGCAGTGGGGCGGCGGGGAGCAGACAGCGCGCAGGGGACCACAGCAGCGCTGTGATTATTACTCTTGGCTGGGTAATTAATTTTAAGTATATTTCTTGCCAGCTTCTGAATCTGTGCACCAACTGTGCGGCTTGTTAGTCGGCCAATGAGCGCAAGCGTTTTGTTCGTGGCATTTCAAGGGTCCGCCAATTTCATTTAATTATTTCTTCTGCTGTTTTGTTAAAGTGAACAAGGAACTGGTGAGCATCCATAATTGTGCCGAACGGTGTATGAGTAAGATGGCGCTGTGACTAAGAGAAGCGCCGAGTCAATAAATCAATCAATTCTTCTGAGTGGGAATATGTAATGAGAATATTAGAAGGGCAAAGTCTACGATAGATTTGGTTTTGATTTTTGTTTATTGAATTCAAACGAAATTTACAAAATATTATAAACATATAATAACAATTATAAAATTTTCATTTTAGTGAAAATTTTCATTTTGGTTGAATTTATGGAATGACAAAAAGTCGACCAAAAATTAAATAATCAAGAAAATTTCTTCCGAACTGAAAGCACGTGGTACGAATTCAATTTCAACAACTTAAGATTGTGACAGGGGGCATTCTTCTTGCTGAAATGGGCTAAGAATAATTCTTATATGAACTTTTACTTATGACAAAATGTCTCATAGATTGATATATAAATATCTTGATAGTTCATCAGCTTCACAGTTTCCTGCGATTTCCCTATGACCAAGCAACTAAAGAAGTCTGATAATGAAGTAGCTTGATGGTATGTATATCTAGCAAGACACTCCTTAACTAACTTTGATCGCACAATTTGCAAACTCAGTGCTAATACTGCCGCTGTACTGTCAGACTGAATGCTTACATCCCTGAAAGAGGCTGCACTTCGTAATCGTACGTCTACAGCTACTTCAATAGCAGCAACTTCTGCCTGAAAAACACTACAATAATCCGGTAACCTTAAACTGAGCTCCTTAGAGAAGACTCCTATGAACCTACAATACTAGCTTTGACCCATCCGAGAAGGAAATCCTTCATATACACAGCTTCTGAGCGGCCTTCGAAGCAATCCACCTCTCAGCAATATGTGAGGCATCTATGCAGAATGCCATTACGCTATTTGGGTTGATGTAGTGCACCGCAGATGGAACTGGAAGCCGCTCTTTGAACACTTTCACTTAGAAACCAGTTAGTAACAATACAAAAAACCTGAATATTTAGGGACGTTTTGGAATCCAAGACAGAATAGCTTAGCTGTTAGAATTGCAACCAATTCCGATTTTCAATGGTGGCACAGAATCGGATTAGATTTTCGTCTTTTCGAACATACAAAAAACCAATATTCGAATCAGCTGTTTACTAATGTGACAAAACTTGGAAATGAATGCATCTGGAAGCAATCCTATTAAGGTTTTTGATGAGTTCCTAATTACAAAAAGATTTTAAGAGATAACATTTATCGAATGAATAAAGACGCATTTGGGAGTTAAATTATGTTTATTACGTTTTATAAATCTAATATCCTTAAATATCCGGATTTTTTCTCAAAACTCAATCATTAAGACATTTCGTGTTTTACTTATGATTTCCCTTATGAAAATAAATTAATAAAATTAATAATAAAATGACGTAATTTGATGTTCGATCACTCTCCACTTCTTCGTCGATTCCAAAGCTGCCTTTGACAGCACGAATAGGTGCTGCCTTTATGCCGCGATCTCTGAATTTGGTATCCCCGCAAAACTAATACGGCTGTGTAAGCTTACGCTGAGCAACTCCGCCAGGATTGGGAAGGATCTCTCTGAGCCGTTCGATAACAAACAAGGTTTCAGACAAGGCGATTCTCTTTCGTGTGACTTCATCAATATACTTCAGGGGATAATAATTCGAAATGCAGAACTAAACCGAGAAGGTACAATCTTTTATATAAGTGTACAGCTACTGGCAGATGATATTGATATCATTGGCCTCAACACCCGCGCCGTTCTGCTTTCTCCAGGCTGAATAAGGAAACAAACAGTCGTCGCACTTTCGACTTGGCACCCGCGTGGAACCAGCATCAACACCAATAACAACGGCAGCCTCGAAATCCAACGCAGGATAACTTTTGCCAACAGGTGCTACTTCGGACTGAGTAGGCAATTGAGAAATTTGTCTTTCGACAAACAAAAACCAAACTCTATAAGTCGCTCATAATTCCCGTCCTGCTATATGGTGCAGATGCATGGACGATGACAACATATGAGTCGACGTTGAGAATTTTCGAGAGAAAAGTTCTGCGAAATTTATGGTCCTTTGCGCGTTGGCCACGGCGAATCTCGTATTCCATGGAACGATGAGCTGTCTGATGTATACGACGGCATTGACATAGTTCAGCGAATTAAAAACAGCAGCTACGCTGGCTAGGTAATGTCATCGAATGTACAAATAGAGTACACTGCAGCTCTGAAAGTACTCGACGCAGTACAATCCGATGGAAGCAGAGGAAGAGGAAGACCTCCACTCTGTTTGAAGAACCAGGTGTAGAAGGCCCTGCAGCCGTTCAGGCAAGTGTTGCTGAAGACCGCAATTTGTCGATTCCAAGAAGTTCTCAATAATTGGGACTGTCTCAAACCGCAACCTGGCAGTTTTGAGAAAGGATTTGGTCTTGCATTCGTATAGAATTGTTCTCACTGAAGAACTAAAGCGATTGGACCACCGTAAACGTCATGAATTTGCTGATTTGAACAACTTTTTTTTAATAAATTCTCCAACTCTCTCACTATTGTCGGAGTGATATTCTAAATCTACAAATTATTCACAAAGAATCTTTATATTAACCTAAATTGTCAGTTTGGTAGAATAATAGGTATGTACATACTTTCAAAATGAAGCTGGTGACACCGTTACTGTCAATGGAGAGTGGTAAAGGGATATGATAACCACCTTTTTATAGTCGCAATTTTTAAAAGTTGCGCTTGACAACATCTGGTTCCAACAAGACGATGGTTACGTGCCACACAGCACGTGCAACAATCGAATTATTAAAAAAAAGAACTGGATATTCGAATATTTCAAGAAATTTTGACATCGAATGGCTTCCAAGACGTTATGAGTTACCGCTGTTAGCCTACTTCTTGTGGAATTATTTGAAATCATTGGTCTTTAGCAATAAACGAGACTCTCTTCAAACTTGAAAAGTCAATATTGACATACGACTTCATTTAGTGGAAAAAGTACTCGAGAATTGGGTTCATCGAATTCATACCTGCAAAAGAAGACAAGAAGTCATTTTAATGATATTATATTCATAGCTTATTGTATCGACATTACTTCATATTAAATAAAAATCATTTGAATTTCCTTTGCAAATAGTGTGTGTTGTTTTTACAGTAATTTTGAGCTATCGATCTGAATTTTTGTACATATCGATTTCTTCTCACGAATCGGAAGATCGGACTACTAGAGCATATATCTGTCATACTTGTACAAATGAACGTTAGGAATCAAGTATATAAAACTGTTTTCATTGACAAAAATAAATTCGTGAAAATATACTTAGATTATTAGCCAAAGCTAATAACGATATAATATCCGAATAAATTGTTCAGATCAAACAAAAAATAGGCAAATTAATAAATAATATCATTGCGATTCATGGGTTACTATAGGTATTTTGAAAATGAATGTGGACAAAAGTAATCTCGAGGGTACACACAAAATTCCGTTTCTCATGTTAGGTAACAAGCTAATGTGGACTAACGTGTCCTTTGTCTTCCCCATTTAGTAAATATAATGATTTAAATTAATTGAAATTTCAAGCAAAATCTTTTTGTAAATATATTTATATAACATATATTTTGCATGACCAGAACGCCTTCATCAACACCCACAGGTATGTGCTCATAACGGTTGCAAAAGTGTTGTAACAGCAAAAGGTAAATGTCACTTCAGTAATGCGTTTCAAGTGTTACGATGAATGTAGTAAGCTTTCATTTATTTCGTTTCATTGTTATTATGTATTTAGTAAAGGTATTTTTGTGTTGTTACTTTTATAAACAATTTGTAAGGTTGATTTTATTACATTGGGGTGATTTTAACCAAATTTATTTGAATTTAAATTGAGTATATGTATTAAATATTAATGGGAAAGAGTTTGAAAAGTGCAACAGGAGTTCTCTCCATATGCTTAAATCTAGCATTATCTCAGAAGAGAACTGCGTTTTTAATTTCTAAAGACTATACATAACAGCTTGAATATACTAGCTTTCCAGTCTTTCATTTCCTACGTACTATTTGACTGAGTACCCTGATAATTTTTACCAAGTTTACCACTGAAAGTCTAGTTATTGCCCCTTGGGTAACCTAACGCAGTGGCTCTTAGTATATGTGCTGCGGATAGCCGTAATCGCTTAGCTATTCACTTGAAAGTTAATAAATTTGCTTGTGGAAGTAGAAGCTTGGTTGGCGTCTTCTGCCTACCTAACAATTTGGACTAAAGACCGAATTGTATTCGGTTAGTCTAAAGTTACCATCTGTGTACGTAGGTAACCTGCTTCTGTTCCTGATTAATCCATCGGTGAGTACGGTGATTTTGCATTTTAAACTGCCGATCACAGAATCATTTTTCTTTAAACAATATGTTTACCTACCCTTGGATCTCGTCTCGGAATACTAATCAAGCCCGACTTAAGTAGCAAATCGGGTGTAAGGCAACGCCTGGACCGTGAACTGCTATATGTAGCCTTTTGTAAAGGCGTAGAATAGAACCACTCTTGTGTTCGAACTTATAAATTAGTAAAAGGCTTAGTAGCCAATACAAATTCGCATACACGTTTAATTTCCATTCCCGCCAGTTGGGTGGGATGTCTGAAGGTATGTGCTCCTAAATGTTTACGGCTTAACCACCCATCGCGGGAGGTTTGGAGTTGGTTCCACCTCATCTTCTTCTACACAGCTTCTGTAGATGACTTCTGGTAAGATTTCCTGCGTTATAGCGTGGACGCCACTAAGACAATAGCCCGTTAAAGCCCCCACAACTAGAAAAAGGTTAATTTACTGAGGGCAAAATGATCATTAGATCTCTTGCAATCGATCTTGGGTCAAAAGGATTATGCGACAGCACATCTACCGATGGTAGTCCTGCGCTGACCAAGCTCCCGCGAAGCCCAGCTATCCAGTAGTAGAACACAAGAGGATACGGGAGCATCGATCAACTCCCATTCTACAGATAGCGGTTCTAGGATATCTTTCCTTCCTAGCTCATCGGCTTTACAATGTTTTGCGAATCCGCTGTGGCCTGGCAACCATACCAGTCTTACCACAAAGGCAAACGATGCTATAGATAGCGAGGTAGGGAACTACTTGACCAACCCTGAACACACTGTTAATGAGTTTAAGGCTAGTATCGCCGCCTTCTATCTGAGTGGATGGACACTATTCTAAAGGAAGCTGCACTCTGAAGCAGTAAATCTACTGCTACCTTAATGGCTGAAAGCTCGGCTTGGTAAAAACTGCAATTGTCAGGAAGTCTGAAACTGGAGTTGATAGAGAGCTCCTGGCAGTAAACCCTTCCACCAACTTCTTCACCAAGCGTTAAGAAACTCACTGCTCCTCTCTTTCAATGGCATCTTCCAGCCACAACTTTCTAGCCGGTATATGGGCAGAGAAGCTGCCACCAGAATTCGATTTGGCGAAGTTTTGAAGTCAAAGTGTGTGAGGATTTCCAAGTTTTGATAGCACTTTTCGCAGCTATACACCTTCCGACGATGTCTTGCAAGATGGTGTTAAGTGCCATGGTTGAAGTGGCGTGACCTTAGTGCACAACACATTCTGTTAAGCGTCGTCTGGCAGGATTTTAACGGGACGGGGCCGGTTGTGACATTAGCCCGTCAGCCATTTCAGATGCAGGTCACTACATCGTCCTCATGTGTCAGAGCACCACAACCACCAGCCCAGAGATCTACAAAGATCCTATAGAGCTAGTCCTAATCATTATCCAGTTTCAAAGCTCGTCGTTGTCCGGCAGTTGAATGGCCGAGATAACGAGGAAGATCTCCAGAGCCTTGGCTGAGACAGATTTTACCTTTTACATACGTGGCATATCCTGCAGCAATGGCTCCATGGCTCTAGGTGGCTACTGCATCCATCAAAAAGCAGACACATTTTTTTTAGAAATCCAGCGATCTACTATTTTTTATAATATTCAGTCTCCTCAAATTCAAGCGATATGAACTCTAGTTCTTCTTTTGGCTTTGATATTTTCCTATTGCGAAAATTCCGTCTCAACCATCCTCAGCCTGCAAACCAGCTGTTATTTACTTGTGAATTGCCATTACAGCGGCGCTGGTGTCTGCGCTCATTTATACACATGTCGATCACTGCCAGCTGCCACACGCTGCTCATTTGCAAAATCATAGAACAAATCATTTAGTCGCAAGCGCGCACATCAAGCAGCCAGCAAGCAGCAACTAGCAACTAAATGTCAAGCACTCGTGCTGGGAACTACTAAACACATACTTGTACAAGACTCCAGCAATTGCACGCACTTACCACACGTGCATGCGGCAGCCCGTGTGCCTGTGGGTGTGTCTTCAAATTCAAATGGACAAACGACATTGCTGCATGCCACAGGCAGCGCTGCCGGGCAGAGCAATCAACGCAGCTTTGTCGCGCAAATGAAGCCAGCAAATACTCCGCCTAGAACATATGCGTATATATACATGTGTGTGTAGGTGTATAAGTGTAGGTAGTTCACTTATACAAATACAAATGGAAGCGCCGTCGGCAAGGCTTAACTACTGACCAGCACAGGCGAGCAACTGAATGCGTGACGAATGAGTTGAACTTTTGTGGAGCCCATTTGCCATGTTACGTTATGTTATGTTAACGTAAGGGAGAGAGCGCAGCACATGTGTGTGCAGGTGCCTGCTGCGTTTGTTATTGTTTGTGCTGTCTAAAATGCCAATAGCACAGCAGCTGTCAATGATGCTGTCGTCCCACTGCTGTGCGCCAATCCAATGAGCGTCTGTTGGTGCTCCAGCAGCTGCAGGAAGACAGCCGATTTGTATATGTAAATCACGCACACACTTACATATACAATATACATACAGATATATATTATATGTTTTCTGCCACTGGGCGTTCGTTTGCGCTAACAAGTTGTTGCTTTGTTACAAATAATGCTGATGACGTTGCGTTGGCAAAGGCGCGGCGGTGCGGTCGACGGCGGAGTTGGAGGCGGTGGCTCTGATGAAGGCCTAGGCGCTGTTGGAGCCAGCTGCACAGATGGTGGCAGTATATTTCACAACAAAGACATTTAAGGCTGTTGGTGATACATTTATCACCAGCGCGTTGGAAATGTGAATGCTAGCAGCGCCATTAACAAGCATTACACTCGGCTTCGAGCACTTTGCAGCGGTAGCAACAGCAACAACAACAATGATAACAATAACAATTGCAACAATAACCGCAATGTGACAGCATCGATTGTAAGCGGGCAAGCAGCACAATTGCAACATCAATTGCGATGGCCATTATTGTTATTATTGTGCTATGCTTGAACAATTGCACACTCACACACATACGCATATGCATGTATACTTACAAGTGCTCAGCATTGACACTTATGTGACACTCGAGCTCCGGTTGTAAACTGCTGCTTGGCCTATCGGTGGCCCTAAATGCTCCTAGATTTATTTGCTTAACAATGTTAACTGTTTGTGTGTGTATGTATGTGGCAGGGTGCCCAGCAGCGTGTTAGTCATGTAAATAGTGGGTATTTGTAGCGCAGCTGTATGTGGTTCAAAAGTTAATGTCATGACACATCGAACAATTTGACACCAAAGCAAAGCATGAATAAGACACTACGTGGAGCTTTATGCTTTTCCCTGCTCTGATGAAAGGACAAGTATATATTTTAATTTATTTAATGCAATGCTTGGTCTACTATTCTATTCCTATCGTAGGCACGGAGAAGATTTGTATAGCTTATACATATGTAATTTTATTATATTATGTTGGGAAAGCTTTGGTAAGAGGGCTCTTTGGAAATTCTGAGCGTCATACGTAGTAGAGGTACTGTTTTCTATAGCCCTTTTTGGTGGATCATGCGTGAGTCGTGTCAAGCTGTCATGTTATTCTTGTTCAGTATTTTTTGACATTTCATCGTGAAAAGACTTACGCCTTAACAATGTTTACAAATTGTTCAACTTTAGTACGAAAACTCACGAGGAATATGTTTCGCGCACTTCGCTTATTTTGTGGTCAACATAATCGGCCTAATGAACGTACTATTCACAACACCATCACCCTTCTTGAGACCCAACATTCATTACAGGATAATACTCGACCGAATAGACCCCATTCAACGGGAAAATATGCAGACGTAAGTGAGAGTGTACACGGCAACGGTGAATAGTCAATTCGCAGTTACTCGGACTGACGACTTGGTGTATCTCAAATTGAAAACGTACAAAATACAATGCTCGACCTTTTCAAGCAACATCGCTTCGCTCTATGGACTCTTTAAAAGTTTCAGGAAGATCCGAGGTTATAGAGCCAAATTCTTTCCGCTGCAATGGGTATGTAAAAAGCAAAATTTCCGCAAAAGCGGCGAAACCTGAAAAGATTCAAGAAAAAACGGTTTGGTGTGGCTAGTGGGCCAGCGGAATCATCGGTCCATATTTCATCGAAAATGATGCCGATTAGAATGTAACCGTCAATTGCGACCTTTATCCACTATGAAAACCGACTATTTGTTTCCTCAAATTGAAGCTCGTGATCGCTGCACCATCTGGTTTCAACAAGACGGCACCACTTCTCACACATCACATCAATCAATGGATTAACTAAAATAGCACTTCGGTAAGCAGATAATTTCCAGTTTTGGACCGGTCGATTGGCCACCAAGATCATATGATATCACCTCGTTAGACTTTTTCCTGTGATATGCTAAGTCTAAGATCTATGCGGACAAGCCCATTTCGAGAAATAATCCTCAAAAAATAAATAGCAAAGAATGTTCTTTCGAATGATATTAAACATTCCCCATTAAATGTCACGTTGTGAGTCTTTTCTTTAACAGAATAGGGAACCTCGAAATGTGTTCTACGTCAGTATGACGCGAAAAACAATCCAAGATCAGCGTTTTATTTTAAGGACCTCTGCTAATTACTATTATGTTATGCAATATATTTCATACTCTTTGGCAATACTTTCATATATGTACTCTGAGTGATTGCTTTACCAATTGCGCCAACTTCTTTTATCACATTTAGTTGTTAGGAAAACAGATAGTTCAAAAGGGAAAAACTTAAACTTTGGTTGCTAGAATACCCTTCACAAATACAAAATATTCTCTACACACTACACACTATAACACTTGAGATCGTTCAGTTTGTGTGGCAGCTATACACTATGGTGTTTCGATATCGACAACGGTTCCGATAAATAAGCAAATTTTTGGCGAGAAAAGTACCTATGAAGTTTTAGATTAATATCTTAAGGACCGACTGAAGACAAAATATAATGACGCAGAATTGCAAATTACGAGGAATTGATTTAAGTTTTAAGGGGGTATTCTGGTCTAGAAGCATGAATTTTAGGTAATTTTTAAAGTGTCGTAAAAAACAGGTTATTAATATTTTTACCATCCATTTTTTTATTAGTTATATTTTAATTTTAGAAGAGTAGAGAAAAAAATTAAAAACTAAAAAAAGTAAAAAATTTCAAAAATTATGAGCTGACGAAAGGAGGGGGTCTCTAAAAATTTCCACGTGACCATACCCATGATTTCAATCCTGCTGGTTATCTAAAACCACAAAAAAAGATTATTAATCTAGAATAATGCCGCAATGGCCGGAACTACGGAAAAGTGTGAAAAGAATTTTTTCACAAAATGGCGACTGCCTGAAAATAAAAGTTTTTTTGGGTCACTTTTTCTGACTCTTTCGAATTTTTTAAAAAGATTAAAAATAAAAATTTGGGGATGGGGTTAATTTCATTCATAGACAAGCTTATATAGAAGACTCTATAAAAATTTCTTGTAAATCGGTCCAGTAGAACCTGAGAAATCGTGGGTATAGTTCCGAAAACATCAGTTTTGAGAAAAACGCGTTTAAAGTTTAACGTAATATCCTTTGTTCGATTAGTTCCGGCCAAACCAGTTTGGATGCCGGATCAGAAAAATGCCTATATCGCCGAAAATAATTTGAATTTTGATAAATCCTCTTGTACACATATTCTTGAAAAGTTAAGCTTTGACAATAAAAAAAAGACTTTTTTAAAGTTCTACACCAGAATAGATAGAGATAAAAAAAAAAACGAAATAGAATTAACCAAGAAAAATTATGACATTTGTCGGAAGTTTAACGAAGTAATAGGTCTATAAATATTGTATAATTGTCAATTCAATGGTAAATGCGGATATTAATAATACCAAACTAATGCTCTATTTTAGTAGAATCATAAGGTTGTGCTGTATCATGCGCTCCTAACAAAATAATAAACCATTATAAAGCAGAATCACCCTTGCCAACAGGTACTACTTTGGACTGAGAAAGCATTTGAAAAGTAAAGCCAAAAATTTCCACAGTGCAATTTGTAATGTTGATTTTATTACAATGAGGTGATTTTAACTAAATTTATATAAATTTAAATTGAGTATATGTATTAAATATTAATTGGTAAGGGTTTGAAAAGTGCAACAGGAGTTCTCTCCATATGCTTAAATCTAGCATTATCTCAGAAGAGAATTGCCTTTTTAATTTCTATAGATTATTCATAACAGCTTGAATATACTAGCTTTCCAGTCCTTCATTTTCTACCTACTATTTGACTGAGTACCCAGATAATTTTTACCGAGTTTACCTCTGAAAGTCTAGATATTGCCTCTTGGGTAACCTAACGCAGTGACTCTTAGTATATGTGCTACGGATAACCGTAACCGCTTAGCTTTGCACTGGAAAGTTAATAAATTTGCTTGTTGAAGTAGTTCGGCTAAAGACCGAATTGTATTAGTCTAAAGTTACCATCTGTGTACGCAGGTAACCTGCTTCTGTTCCTGGTTAATCCATCGGTGAGTACGGTGAGTACATAGATTTTTCATTTTAAAATGCCGATCACAGAATCATTTCTCTTTAAACGATGTGTTTACCTACCCTTGGATCTCCTCTCGAAATACTAATCAAGCCCGACTTTACTTTGGACTGAGAAAGCAATTGAAAAGTAAAGTTCTCTCTCAACGAACAAAGATCAAACTTTACAAGTCCCTCATCACTTCAGTGCTCCTATGTGGTGCAGAGATATGGACAATGACACCTTCTGATCGACAGAAAAGTTTTGTGGAAGAATTATGGTCGGTATGACGAGTACCGCACTCAATGGAACGTTGAGCTGTACGAGATATACGACGACATTGACACAGTTCAGCAAATCAAGAGGCTTGAGTAAAAATTCAGATATCTTCAAGAAATTTGTACACATGTACAAAAATTCGCTTGGGAGAATTTTTGGAATTTTTACCGGCAGTGTGGAAATGGATGAAATCGGATGAATATCCAAATGACGGTACGGTTAAAAACTGCTAAAAGCCCGACAAATCAATAACAAATTTTTAAATTCCATTTGGAACTTTCACTATCCAATACAAATCTAGAAGCAATTAACGGAATAATACCTTGGCGTATGCCACCTTTTGATCCGAAATGAACCAAATCGGGATAAAACTGTTCAAGCTCCTAGGTACCGAATATGTTGACCCCAGTACTTATAGTACTATATAATATGGGACAATGTGTAAAATATATAATTAAAAATCAAAGATAATCCTTTCCTGATGACAGTGAATCTGTGCCTAAAGTCAACACATGTATCGGCCAATATGCGAATTATCTCAATGAAAATGAGAGAGCGTGTTTTAGTCATAGCAATGAATTCTTGTGCTTAGAATGAATAAAATTGGGTGCAAACTCGGACTAGACCCCATATAACCAACAAGCCTTATTTACTTAAAAGTACTAGCAATTTAAAACTTTAGAGCACGTACCATGCCCACTGAGTTAACATTTCTTTAAACAACTTAGTTTTTAATGGCATTTAGAACATCAAAAAATACTTGAACAAAACTATTATTCTCATATTGTTTAGTATTAATGAATTTCAACTGATCTGACACTTGCGTACTTCTCCACAAACCCACATAACAACAAATCTAATATATGTAGAAATATGTAAAATTATATAGTATATCGTGAAGAGCCTGTTCATCTGTTTGTTTTGAATTTAACCCGCCTGCTAATGACGTTCTAATAGCTTTTCAGCAAAATAGGTCAGCACTGGCGCATTTAATTATAGGATTTGGAATGGATGTTAATTTATTGAGGTAATGTATGTACAGTGCACAACGTACTGATATACATACATATAACATTTATCAATGTGCTCGTATATTTTAGTGTTTACTAAACTCAATATATTAGTGAAATGAGTGACCTAATTACTTAATATCTTATGCCAGCAAACGAAACTAACTTTGTGAAATAGTATTCTGGGATTTTGGTATAAATTAGAATACGGATATATGGCTTAACTTACAGCGATGCTTTGGTATAATATGGACAGTTATTTAAATAAATTTGTATACCGAAATATACGGAATAGGGGTGCCTACGCAACTGACTGTTTAATAAAAATTCCCAATATTTTTATCAAATAAAACATTTGTTGGTATTCTGTGGCCAACTTGATAAGATATGAAACTTCAGGGTACAGAGCTTTTCCACTCACGTGTAGTGAAGAAAATAATTTAAGCAGAAACACCTGATTTTTGGTGAAATTATATTAAGGGAAAAAAGCACCCGGAAGTTGTAATTTAAATTTCTGGTAAATGATATTTAAAAAAATGGTATTTGCTATTTTAATAGGACTGTATTATTATGCCAAATATGAGCGCAATGTGTCAACCATTTCATTTACAGCAGCTCTTCGATATGCCTCAGAAGAGTGTGTTGCGATAAATGGATAAAATGTTGAACAAAGAATTTGTCTCAAATTTTGTATTTCCATCTTAATTTCTTGTGCAGAATCATTGCGAATATTGAGAAAGGCATCCGGTGATTCAGTTTTGTCACAAACACAAGCCTTCGAGTGGCTCAAATCCTTCAAAGACAGTCGTAAGATTGTTGAAGAAATATATTCTGGACGATCTTTGACGTCTTCCACTAATCGAAATAATAAAAAAAAAAGTTATGAATGTGCTGATTGAAAATCATCAGGCAAGTGGCAAGAGATTTTGACATCTCTCACCAGTTCGTTCGAATGATTTTGGGTATGAAACACGTATTTGCTCGACTCGTCCGAATAAAGCTGAATTTTATTTTTCAAAAAGTACGAATTCCGGTCCCACATTCATTGGCCGACACCAAAATAACTACGCCAAAGCAGCACAAAAATCATCTCATTGTGTTTTTCGTTATTTGTGGTTTGGTGTATCACGAATCTCTTCAGGAGAGACAGATGGTAAATAAAAAGTTCGATTTGGCCGTATTTAGGCGTTTTCGTCAGAACATTTGTCGAAAACGGTCGGAATTGTGAGAATACTATTCATGGATTTTACACGATGATAATGCACCATCGCATCGAACAACGATTGTGACCGAATTAAAAGTCAAAATGAATACTATCGATGAACTATCATTTTCAAAAACTGAACTAAAATAACAACTTCGTGAAATTCGTGAAACTGAACTGAAATAACCACTTCGTGAAATCCGTTTTCAGTAGATCGGAGATATAAAACAAAATTCGTTGAAGGAACTGAAGGCCATCCCAGAAAGTGCTTATAAAATATGCTTCAAGGACTGGATAAATAAGCGTATTACATCTAATGGCAATAACTTTAAAGGCAAAAAAGTAAACATTGACGAATAATGTAATTTTTTGACACAATGTATATATATATATATATTTAAAAGTATATTGAATATTTGTTGCTTAATTATATATTATACTTGTAGATCTAATCGAATTTGCTTGGTCCATTTAAATTGTGCACGTAAGCCACATCGATTGATTTTCGTACCGTAGATTAATACCATCCTTTTTTATGTTAAGTCACGATATGTCAATTGCTGTTTTTCAGTCCTTGAAAATGTTTTAGAAGTGTTTTGGAGAGTCTCGTAATCACGGACATAAATATTTGAATGATACAAAGCAATCATCAAGTCATCAGAGAATCTCAAAATCCTCTTAAGGATCGTCTCAACACATTTTGGTTAGTGTTCTTATTATGAAGATTGTCAAATCTACATTCTTCAATTGCATTATTGCTGTTGACCAGTCGTGATTTTCTGAATATGATAGTATGACGTCGATTATTGTGTACACTACTGTGCCCAAAGAATAAGGTGACATGAATTTTTTAGGTTGGTAGTACTGTCAGTCACATTTATGTCAAATTTCATGTCAGAATATTCATTAGAGTTTGAGATACGTCTCGTTTTGTGAGCTGCTAAAAGTGAGTTTTTGGTTTTTTGCGATGTCGAAATTTGTTGAGCAAAGAATTTACATTAAATTTTGTTTACGGAACCAATTTTCTGCTGCGAATACGTTGAGGATGGTGTAGAAAGCTTTTGGTGATGAGGCTATGTCTAAAACAAATGTTTACAAAGGGTATAGTGAGTTCCAAGCCGGCCGTGAACGTGTCGAAGACAAAGAACGTCTAGGGCGACCATCAACCTCAACCGACGAGGCTCACGTTCAACAAATCAAAGCTTTGGTGTTGAAAAACCGTCGATTGACAATTAGAGACCTTGCTGATGAAGTTGGCATATCGAAAGGCTCAGCCAATACCATTTTGAAGGATGTTTTTGACCTCAAGCGCGTCAAGTCTCGACTGGTACCGAAAACATTGAATTTTTTTGGAAAACAGGCGTCACGTTGAAGTGTGTGAAACGATGCTTTCCGACTACCAGGGCGTCATGAAATACATTATAACTGGCGATGAGACTTGGATCTATGCTTACGACTCCGAGACAACCGATCAATCGAGCGAATATCGTGCCGAAAGAGAGCCGAGACCAAAAAAATCGCGCCAAAGTCCCTTAAAAATCAAAGTAATGTTGACTGTTTTCTTCGATTATCGTGGTGTTGTGCATTATGAATTCCTTCCAACCGGTCAAAAAGTCAACAAGAAATATTATTTGAACGTTACCCGTCGTTTGCGTAACGCTATCCCCCTAAAAAGACCGGAATTGTGGAAAGAAAATTCTTGGTTTTTACACCACGATAATGCACCATCCCATACTACCCTCGTAGTTCGTGATCATTTCGCCAAAAACATAACCCATATAGTTTCGCAACCACCGTATTCACCTGATCTGGCGCTGTGCGACTTCTGGCTGTTCACCAAGCTCAAAAGATCACTCAGGGGACACCGTTTTTATACGATAGAGGAGATTCAAGCCGCAGCGAAGACGGAACTGAAGGCCATCCCGGAAAGTGACTACAACCAGTGTTTTGAATATTGGAAAATCCGTTGGCATAAGTGCATTGCATCGAGAGGGGGTTACTTTGAAGGGGATGAAATTGGTTTGGAAAAAGAAATAAAGAATTTTCAAAATATACAATAGCTGTAACCGAAAAGAATACAAAATTCACTTAAGGCTCTATCAACTGAGGCTTATAAAAAGTGTATAAGAAATTGGATAAGATATTGGTATAATTTTATTGATTCAAAAGGATCTTAGTTTGAAGACGATAATAAATATTTGTATTAAAATAGGTGTCAGTACGGGTCAAATTTGATCAGATGCATATGTTATTCAGTATGAAAAACATGATTGCTAATTGATAAATAGCTTAAATTCTGAAAATATATTTCACTGTAAAGGGTGACCCATTTCGAGATTCCTTACATTCTTAAAGAAAAAGCACTTATGTATTTTTGAAGATCATCTCTTTCAAATGTTAGCCGCGGCTACGTCTCAGATTATTCAATCCTTGAATCTAATTTTCGATGATTGGATTGTTCGTATAGACTTTAGATTTTACATATCTCACAGAAAAAAGTTTTACGGTGTGATATCACACGATTTTGATGGTCAATCGAAATTATACTTGTATGCTCACCAAAGTGTTCTCTCAATAAATCAATTGATTAATACGATATGTGGGAAGTGGCGTCCTTTCGTTGAAAACATATGTCGCCGAGATCACGAGCTTCAATTTCAACCAACAAATAGTCGATTATCATGGCACGATAACGGTCGCCATTGAGGCTAACGTTCTGAAATATGGACCGATGATTTCACTGGTCCACAAACAACACCAAATGCGGTCTTTGTGTACATTTTGTTTCTTACTGCGGTGAACGCGTTCTATTCGGTCGAATAGTATCCAAAAACACTGGTAAACAAAAATCCACTTTTTTTCGTGACATGAACAAAACAAAATGTTTATTATGTAAAAATTGCCACAAATACAGAAAATAACTACAGATTTCTTTTAACACCTATAGTTTTTTTGCTATGAGGAATTTTGTTAAAAAAAGAAAAACAGTGATAGATATATTATATATTGTCATATCAAAGAGTACCTTAAAATGTTAGTGTCAATGTTTTTCGGCGATGTTTTTGTTTTTTTGGAATAACCCTTAACAATGTTTAGCAGTAATCGGCAACTTGGCACTCCACTTGTTTTGGTACCATTTTTCCATAGCAGAAATGTCTTGGTGGAACGGTTCCCCATGTTCGTCATTTACGGTCCCTAAATTTTCGGAGAAAAAATCTAGATGGTAGTACAGAAAGTGAATTTTAAGAGACATGTTGCAACCCATTTTTTATGCATAAGCAGTAAGTACCTTAGTTACAAGATCTTTGTAATTGTCAGCTTTCACAATTCCAAGAAAACTTTTAACAAACCCTGACCGTATGAAAATATGACATGACAGCAAAAAGCAATCGAAAAAAGTACCTCTGATTGGATCACCCGTTAAAAGATAATTTAGTAATTCATGAATCATATTAATTATAAACATATCATCAACACTTTATTTAACTGACTCTAATCAAATTCATGCAATCGCTTAAACATTTAAATACCTCAGCGAATATGAAAAAAGCGATCGGCGTTAGCACCTAGTCTTTAACAATTACCTCGAATGGTGTCATGCCAACGTATAATTTAGTTTTATCTCATTTATTTTACTTTTGCGCAATAATTTTAATTGGACACAGTTGAATGCAAAATTTCCGTTAAAATGTGAAAACTTTTTCACTCACATTAGTCGCATATTTTCGGTTATTCGCAAGTATATGAAAACTATGCTAAACGCCATTGTTAGAGTTGCCAAAATGGCAACAAAAACGACAACAAACGAATACAAATGTCGAACTGTCAGCAACACAACACAATAAACTGACAGTCGTGTAAAAGTCAAGCAGCAAACTGTGAGCCACAGCGACCGCAAATGTCAACGACTGCTTCGCCAATGATACTGGCAGTGGTGACGCCTACTCACACTGATATACTCATTAGGATGAGTCACAATTTTTATGGTGGGAAATATGGACGATTTATTTTTTGGATACATTGTTGTAAAGTATTTGAGATATGTACATATGCATTTCAAAAGAGAATCTTCCTTAAGCGGATTATCTAGATCAAGGGCAAAGGACTAAGTAAGTTTTTTATCGCCAGCATACTGTCAAAACAAGGTTGACAGATTTATGGTGTTGTTGTATATAATTTCCTATGGGGATAGCTGTAAATATACCCCGCATGCCTCGTGGCTTTTGAGTTCTTCATATATTTAAATGTCTATTTTCTGAGTTCTCAATTATTTCAACAGGATAGTACATCTCTCCGTACGATTATAAAACCGTGATCAAGAAGAAATTTTTTTGGAAAAATAATATCACTAAATGAGATTGACAGTTGGCAAGCTAGTTCAAAAAGTTCCATGATGTTAAACTATTAGCTATATGATCTATAATGATAAGTCAGCTGAGACTGATCCGATGAAAGGAAACATTTCGAGATTAAGTCATTTAGGACCAGGAAATATAATCTATTTTGTATTATACTAAAATAATCTTCACAATCACATTAAATTTTCTTAAAGGTCAGGACTACAGAACGATTATAAAGAAGCAAATTCGATGTTTTTGTTGGTTAAAATCCTTTAACACTCTTTTACTTTTTATCCGTAACGAATTTTCTCAAACTCTTATAAGATCATTATTACTCTTCTTCCTTCCGAGTTTACAATATCACGCCTGTCGTTCTTCCTCTTCGCTGTTTGGTGCCAATTTAAGATTCCAAGAAGCCAGGTCCTTCTCCTCCTAACCTTTCCAGAAACAAAATCTTCCTCTTCCTCTGCTTACCCCGATGGGCACTGCGTCTACGTTTTAAGGCTGTTGTCGTTGCTCGTGTTAATGCTAACTTCAAGATAGACGAAATAGACTGTCAACAGTGACGAGGGAGAGATATCTGAGTGTGACGACTGTTTGTTTGATGACAGGAGATGACAGGATTCGTCTTGCCCTCGTTCATCACCAGACCCAATTGCCTCGTTTCCTTATCCAGTTTGGATAAAGTAGAGGATATCAATCTCATCGACGTAAGCCAGCATCTGACGGTATTAGTTTTACGGGTATACCAAATTCAGACATAAAGCCAGCTCGTTTTCTTGTTGTCAAAAGCAGCTTTGAAATCAACGAAAGGGTGCTAATCGAGCCTCTTGATGGTCGGGCAAAAGAACGTCCGCTCCGTCACCTATTGGGGAATCGGGCTATTCAGCAAGCTGGAGAAGTACTCCCTTCATAATTTCAGTATTCTCTGGGCATCCGTCACTAGATCACCTCTGAAGGTTTTACCATAGTATGTTCCGGTCTTGAAACCTTGTGTTAGTCGCCGCAGCTTTTCGTGGAATTTTATATTACCGCTGTCGGCCAGCTGGTCAATCTCTTCATACTCACGCTCTCTCTCTCTCTTTTGTCTGAAAATGCGTCCCGCTTCCGTCTTCAACTCTCGATATCTGTCCCATCCTGCAAGTCTTGTGGCCGATTGTAACGTTGTGAGGTAATCTTCCCATTGCAACCCGGCACTCCTCATCGTATCAGCTTTTCTTTTGCCTCTTTTGAAAACGAATGTCATCGCACAGTACCCTTATACCGAGTTGTTGAAGAGTGCTCTCAGGGAGCAGGAGTGCAAGTCTTTTCTGACTGCAACTTCTGGACGTCGAACCTTCCTTGCATGAGGCGAGTGCGTATCTTGATTCCGAGAACACACGACTCAAAAGTATTTTCTTTCGAAAATAAAAGCTTCAAAAAATATTGGCCCGTCCTAAAGTCCATAAATACTTATATAAATATATATTTTCAAAAATATTAAAACGAGAAGCAACAATCACCGCTAAATAAACATGAAATTCACAACAAATAACAGACATGAAAAAAAACTAGTTGTAGCGAGAGAGAGAGTAGGTTGGTTAGTAAAAGCTCCTCAAAACCCAGACAAGCAAATATGAAGCGTTTGGTTGCATGTTTATAAACATATGTACATACATACATATGTACATATATACCAAATGTAAATATATAGTACAATCCGCTTTGCTGTTTGCCTGTGGCAACGTTATGCGGGCGCGAGTGTGGAGTGTAATTGTGGAATTTAATATTTATGCACTTCCGGCGGCAACAGAAAACTTTTCGCTTCCGCATACGAGTCCACGGCGCTTTGCCGTATTTTTGACACCCCTCAAGGCCTCTAGCAAGCTGTCGTCTCGCTTACACGGCGTGGCCGCCGAAACTCGCTGCAGACACTCACCGCTGCTAAATTTGTCAACAGCGCAGCGCTTGTCAACGGTGTACTACAAATATATACTTACATACCAAATATGTATGTGTATATGTATATGATATGTATTTATATACCATTTGTGTGTGTGTTTTTCGCTGCAGGTTGCTTCACTTGTGCTCCGCCTTTCATGCTCCATCGTTGGCATTCATTCCACATGCCTTTGGTTTGCTAGAAGATCCTTGCTCTTTGGCGCTTTTCTTTTTTCATCTACTTCTCTGCATGCATTTTCTATGAATTTTCCTTTTGTTTGTGTTTGCGTGTTTAGTTATTTATTTGCTTCTCACTTTGGTTATTTGCTGTCGAGCTTACTTCATAATTGCTGTTGGTTACTCTTGGAAATGAATTTATTACTGCACCGCGACGGAGCAACGAAATACCTCATTTACGTGGGTCTGTTTGTGTGTTGCGGTATCAACAAATGAGACAAACTTCATTTGGCGCAACTTGCAACCGCCGACACAACAATCGGCAATAATAAACAGTCCAACACTGAGCGCCACAACTGCTTCGCGGTTGCTGAAAAAAAGTGCGCAAAATATGGGAAATATCTCCTCCAATTCGCCTTATTTCGCTGCTTCGCTTCGGCTGTTCGGCCACAAAACCAGTGAATTTTTTATATCTGGTGAATTTTCCATACAAATTTACTCACTTTTTTGTTGGCCTCTTTGTAAATTTTGAAAGGTGTTTGGCGTTCGGGGAATTGCGAACTTGCAAAGCATACGACAGCGAAAACCTTAAATTAACATTATCTGTGTCTTATTTATATTCCTCGCAATTCTTTCCGGTACACAGTTGGTACTCATTTGTAATTGATATTTTTCTCAGATTAATTGTAAACTCAAATTTATGTTTGGCGTTAAGCCTTTTTTACTGCTAGAAGTTGGAAATAAACTTTATGCTTAAATTATGTTGTTATGACTTTTTATTTTTTTATGATTACTACAGCCGAAGTGCTATGTTCGACGCGTGAGCGTTGGCAAATATTCAAAGATCCATCGTCTTCAAAATGTATGTCTTAAAAGTCGGGCGTTTAACCTTCTTGATGTTGTTATCATTTTCTTTTAGGAAACTCTGCAACGCGTGCACATGAAAAATCGAAAGTAATAGGACTGATTTTCTTCCGCCACGACTGTATTTCGGAGCGTGTGCGCGCCGACTGAATAGAGTGCGAACGAACGATCGGCTGGTCACGGTCCGGCCACTTGGAGTATCAGGACAAATATTTTCGCACATGTTTCTGTGAGTGGGGCAAGCCGAAAATGGATTGTTTATTAGAGTGATTAAATTCTATGTGCAACTCGGTAAATCTACTACAGAGACGTTTGATATGATCAAGCAGTCTTACCCAGACATTGCTTTAGCAAAAAGTGGTGTGTGGTCAACGCCAAGTTCTACTTGGAAGTTCTCAAGAGATTCAAATGAAGGGTCAATCGGGTCCAAAAAGACGTCGCAGCCGATTGAAAGTTGCACCATGACTACACCGCCTTTCTTGTGAACAGCTACCTAACCAAGGCCGGCATCCCAACGATTCCGCAGCCGCGCTTCAGCCCAGATGTGGCTTCCCCGAACATTTTTTTGTTTCCTTGCTTGAAAAGGCCGATAAAAGGCAAGCATTTTGACGCGACAGAAGAGCTCTTAAGGCTATTCCGGAGAATGCCTTCCAAGACGCCTTCAATGCTTAGAAATCGCTCTGACGGCGCTGCATCGACGCAGAAGGAGCCTATTTTGAAAGATTTTAAAGATTTGTAACGATTGCTTCAATACATTTTTTTCAATCGACACAGTCCCATTACTTTCCGAACAAATCCTGTACACGTTTTACCCACCTCACCATACGCTCCCACAAACCACCTTCTGCAGAATTTTTCGAACTTTTGAATATACTATACATCCCTTCGCAGCAAGACTGTTCTGAGAACGATGACAATACTCCGAGGAATCGTGTTGCTTTACTGTTGGCTCCAACGAAATTCTTATCGTTGTCACTCCGAATTCTCACTGGCAAACCACGACGCAAAGTTTTGAATTGCAGGAATGCAGGCAACTGTCGAAAGAACAGCAGCAGCATTGATAGAATTGCTCACACAGCTGTGCAGGTGCATAATACCGAGCACATAATCAATAACTCTATTTGAAAATGGAATCACAAATAGCATTAGTCTAGTCAAGTAAGATCATGGTTCGATGCTAGAATGACAGGACCGTGGTATCATACGGAAGGCAGTATTGCAGAGTCCATAGCACTCACTAGACGTCCTGCACATATCTTTTGACTGCAGCAAACGTTCCCAAAACGGTTGTCTGAAATTCAAAGTGGGAATGGGCATCGTTTTGGTTCATATTCTACATTATGACATTTTTTTAAGGTTCTTTGCTAGCGCTCACGGTGCTTTGGGCCGGTCAAACATTGAAAAACACAGCAGTCTGCTGGAAAGATAATGGCGTCTGTAGTTTGGGATGGCCATTGGATTATTTTTTATTTTCTACATTGAAAAAGGAAGATCCATCAACAGCAACTACTACATAGCATTTTAGACTGTTTGAAGGAAAATTTCGCCAAATTTGATGAAAAAGAAAGCGTTTTTTCACCAAGTCAATGCACCGAGAAACAGTAAATATCACAGGTCAGTGAAAACGATGGCAAAAATCCATGAATTGGGCATCGAATTGCTCCGCATTCAGGGCAAATCGTTCTACCATATCATTTGACATCGAAAAGTTGCAAGGACGTTATAATCATTGCAAGGTGGTTATAATATAATCAATTTCCAGTTCCGAAACATTCGGAATGTTGAAAAAAGTCGCCGTCAGCCCTCAACATCAATTGATGATCAACACGTCAATAAAATTAAAGGATTGATGTTTCAGAATTGACTATCAACAGCCAGAGATCTTACCAAATTCGTTGAGTATCGGAGAGATCAGTGAAAATCATTTTAAAACATCATTCAGGCCTAAGAAATGTGAAAGCATTATTGGTTTTAAAATTACTAAATTTTTTCAAAAAACATTGCCCCATCAACGTCTGTGAAACAATGCTTTCAGTTTAACACGATGCCATGAAACGTAGTATCATTGACGATGAGTCTTGGAGTTATGCTTATGACCCAAATACAGATGCTCAATCGACCGAATACCTTGACAAAGGTGATCCGAAGCCGAAAAAACCACGTCCAGACAGTTCAAAAATCAATCCTATGCAGATAGTTTTCATCGATTTCTTTCCAAACTGTCAACAAGGAATACTGTTTGAGTGTTATGCATCGTTTGCGCGAAACTAAATGTAAAAGAGGCCGGAATTGTGGGCCGACAATTCTTGGTTTCTTTGCAACATAATGCACCGTGGCATACTGCATTAATTCTTTGAGAGTTTTCTGCCAAATTTTCAACCAATATCGTGCCGCAACCACCTGATTTTCGATGAAGATGTTGATGATTCGCCTGATTAAGCTATGTGTTACTGCAGGCATTAAACCTGAATCGCTACGCGTATTGAAAACTGTTTCGAAAATTGACTTCAACAAATTTTTCGATAATTGGAAAGAATACGTTTTCATGCGTGTATTGGAGCCAAAGAAAGTTACTTTGAGGAGGACAACATACACTAGTCGGCACAATTATTTTGACGAAACTTTTTTTGACTATTGAACTTAGCGTTGCTTGAAATCGTCAAATAACGGTGCGAAAATGAGACTCAAAACAAAGAATCCATTTTTAGCTATGTGCATGCCAAATTTTATTTTTACCTCTTTCTGCTGATAAGAATGCATGCAGACATCGGCTTTTTGCGTGGCACAAGTATTTTGACTGCATCTTTATGGAAATATTTTCACACTTTTAAGCACGCGAGAATTAAAGATCTCCTGTGTTTAACTTTGAGCAATATTAAACGTTGTTATTAAAATAGAAAGTTATTAAAAATTATTAAATAACATGGGTAAAACGGCTGAGCTAAGTTTGGTTACCAGATCCTCAATGGTAGCAAAGTTTAACGCTGGAATAGCAGTCTAAAACATTGGTTTAAGGTGTCGCGTCAAACTGTGCACTACCAAGTTAAAAAGTTTAAAAAGCATAATGACATGCGTAATTTAAGAAGAGCAGGTGCTAAGCGCAAAACAGATCTCAGTTAAGACGGGAATTTAAAAAAAAAAATCTTTTTCTAAAGCCCCAATCCGCAGCAGATCAATTTAATTTGACAGCTAAAACACCAATTAGCGAGCGCACAGTCCGTCGACGATTAAAAGAATGTGATTTTAAGACTTATAAAGTCAAGGAAGTACCTTATATAACAAAAGCAAACAAGCTCAAAATACTGGCTTCCGCAAAGGAATTTGTCTATAAGCCAAAGGAGTTCTGGAGGAGCGTTCTATGGACAGATGAAAGCTCCTTTGAGTATAATTCACCAAAAAATAAATTTTGTATAAGATTACCAATGGAACAAAGGCAGAAAAGGCGGCCTGTTTGCCAAAAAGTAAGCCATGGTATAGGCTCTGTGATGTTCTGGGGATGTGTAGCGTGACTTCGCGTCTGTCACTGGCTTGATGAACCAAGACCAATATTTACGGGTTTTAGAAGATAATGCATTTACTTCTGGAGGCAGGCTTATTGGTCAATCCTTCATTCTGCAACAGGATAACGCCCCATGCCACAAAACCAAGATGAATACAACATTTTAAAAGGATGTTGGTGTTACCACTTTACCGTTGGTCTCTTATGAAACGTAAAAGAACAGTATCGCTGAATAAAACCAGAGAGGAGACAATTTCTGAGGTCAGTTCCTTTGGGAACAGATATCTCCAGAGATCATCCAAAATTTAATCGATTCAGTACGGGGACGCCTGGAAAAGTTATTGAAATTATATATTTTACTAAATTCTTTTTTTGCCTTTAGTTTTTTTAAGTTTAAGCTTTGTTATTCACATAAAAAGGTACTTGTCAAAATACTTATGCCACAACGGGAAAATTACTTTAGCTTATATTTTTTGAAGTTCATATGACAAAATGTTGAATTTATTACTTTTAAGTTCGTATTAGCACTATGTAATACAGAAAAAAAAATCATTGAGTTATATTAAACCATTGCAAAGTTACATAAAAACTTAAACCATTTGTTTTTCGTCAAAATAATTATGCCGACTAGTGTATATTATAAAGAATAAATTAAAAATTTTAAAGTTATGGACAAAGTCTTACTATTTTTTGCTCATATATATATTTTATAGTATTAACAAGTTTTTGCATACATGCTGCTGCTATAACTCGCAATAAAATAGTGATGCTAAACCGCATTAACTTTATTAACTCAAGCATTAAGCGCTCAGCGAATTGTAGGAAATGATAAAATTTGCAATGATGACATTATGTAAAAGAAGGTGGAAAAGTAGGAAAAAACTGCGGAGAAAATAAATGCGACTTTAATCGCTTAAGGGACATGCTCCCAAACGCAACCGCTGGCTGTAATGGCAACCACTAACTGAAGCATGCAAGGGATTCAAATGCAAAGCAATGACAGCAGACTGATTAAACAGCACGTATACGCCGTGTAGCCCCCCTGTGATGTGAGAGCAAACAAAAATTTATGCAAGAATTCATCCAAACAATTAACGCTGCTTACCGTTAGCGGGAAGTTATGTATGCAGCAAAGGATTATTTGCGCGCTTGTCTATTTTTATGCATGTGTATGAGTGCTAATGTCAATGTGTGATACACGCTGTATGACATAAGATTCTAGCTTAAGTTATAGGAAAACAATGTCGGGTTTTCAGTGGAAACAAAAGCATAGTTAAGTGTATACAGAAGCTTTTGCATATTGAACTGAATGCAATAGGACGAGTTGGTGCATTGTAGGGGTTAGTTGAGAATACAAGTATGATCTAAGTATTTCTTTTCAGTCGTAATTCTGTATGTCTACGTGTACATAAGTATGTGTACTATTTCCACGATTTTTTTAAAGCAAATTTAATTTACTAAAGCGAATGAAATACGGAAATATTTATATAATAAATAAATTATATATATTAATTTCCATTCGAGCTTCCCCTTTGGCTTGCACAAAAATGCTTGCTTACATGATATCGGTTTATGGCTCATGGCATATTATATCTGTAAAATTCACAAAATTTTTTACTTGATTGCACAAAAAATGTCCCAATATATGAACACAGAAATGTATAAAATATGTAATGACTATGGCAACTTTTGCAATAATTAATTTATTACTTTTTTATAAAACCAAAGTCAACTCGGGTGACATTTTTTCATTTAATCACATCTGCTTTTTGAATGCACTAACTTAATTTATTCGTTTTGCCACAGAAGCTTGCAGCCCAACTTATCAGTATTATATTTCAAACTACAAAAACATAACCATAAATACAGTAACCGCAAAACTTAAAGCACTACAAATGTGTTGCACTACCCAAAAGCTTAACAATGACATAAAAATTTTTTATTTTTCGAACACCTACAACATTTCAGTATCGCGTCAGCAGCTTAGAGGCCATCAAAAACAATATATTTCTTCGCAATATGCTTTTGTTATTGCACCGAGTTCTTAGCATTGGAAGACCTCAAATAATCACTGCTGGTGAGCTTATGCTGGATACTTCACCACTTCATAAGATAGGTTTCTATCTACTTTCTCAATACAAAATGAATTTTCCCTCTTCTAAAACGGGCGGTTACGATAAGGAAGACTACTAAATAGTTTGATAGTATGTTGCAAACATCGAGGTCAATCCATTCAACAGTGTTCATAACATAAAGTGTATAAGTGTGTCATATTCAATGAGGCAATACATTTCCTGCAGTTGATCTTTTTGGCAACTGATTTATACCCAGTATGGTTTGCTATTTCATAATGAATAAGTGTACTCCGGAACAACGTTTGCACATCATGCTAATTTACTACCAAAATAATGCGTCCACTGTTCAGACGACAGATTCGCCGAGAAAAGTTGATAATTCGTGCAACCATTTACTGTAAAATGCATATCCTCAGAGATGCTGTGCAGTGCACACCGAAAACGCTACGGCTGCTGTGAAGCAAAGCGTCAAATAAGACCCGAAGATTGTAATGTGCCCATCTCCTTTATGAACAATTTTTCTGAAAGGTCATAGTTTGAGGGTTAACAAAATTCATCTCGTGCGCAAATTGAACCTATTGAATGACTCTGTAACGATTCCGCTCAAAAGATATTTTTGTTCGGAGTGATGAGGAAAAAGACACTGTTTGGTGTGCTCTAGGGGCATAGGAAACCACTGGTCCATATTTCTTCAAAATTGAAACTGGCCATAATTTTACAGTCAATGACAAGCGATTTATAGCTATAATTAATGACTGCCTAATGGAAAACTCTGATGAGGACGACCTTTGGTTCCAATAAGATGGCAATAAATAACAAATTTTCATATTCCTGCTTGTAATAATTCCTACGTGTAATCAGGTCCTTCCTCATTTGACATTGAGTAGTTTCACCCATTAGAACGACATAATCTAACCAGTGTAGCCGCTGTCTCTTAATTCCCTGAACTAGGTCCATGTCGTCGTATATCTCGTACAGCTCATCTTCCATCGAACGCGTAAAGGACCATAAATCTTCTCTCGAAAACTCGTAACGTCGACTCATCAGAAGTTGTCACGTCCTTCGTAGCTTCTGTACTATATATCAAGACGTGAATAGAGTTTTCTTTTTGATCGTCGAGAGAGGGCTTTCGAACCTTCCATGTGTTTGTTGACGTGCGTTTTTGCTGCACAGAGCCTCGGAGCGTACGCCCGTTTAATAATCACTGGAGACGTGAATGCTAGGCCTCGGCGACGGAGTCTCTCTTCCACCTCGAATTCCACACCAATCTTGCGCTCCTTTATATGGCCACTGTAGTAAATGTCACAAGGACCTACTCGTCTCAGTCCTTGTCTAATCCATCGCACTTCTTGGACAGCGGTAATGTCAGCCTTTATTTTCACGAGGATATCAACTATTAGTTTTCATTGGGGCGTTTTTTATGTGGCGGGTCCCAAGCCCAGCGCACAACCTTGAGTAGGAATGGTTTGTCTTTTCACTTTAGCGCGCCTTCAAACGGTTGTTCCTTAGCTACCCAGAATATACTTGGTCCAATACCGGATGTCGTGAGCTACTTAAGCCATATGTAAAAGGATCGTTTCTGACCATAGCTGTAATTTGGTACAGGGGATCGCAGTAGCAAGGGGGCAACTGTGCACAAAAAATTTTGAAAGGCTAAGCTTAAGCTACAACAACCAAATTTGCTGAATGCAAATCTTATAAGAACATCTACCGAAAATTGATGAAATCGGAGAATAACCCAGCTCTTCCCACATAACGCTACTGTTGAAAACTACTAAAAACGCAGTAAATCAATAATTAAATTCGCCAGAATCGTAAAATTTTGCTGGCGGGATGGTGTAAGAAGGCTTTAGAGGAGCCCATTTATCGGTACCCGACCAACCGATTTCGACAAAATTTAGTAAATAGCGTCCAAATCCATACAAAACTGTTCAAGACCCTAGGTATCGAATATGTGCATCCCAGTATCTATAGCAGACTTTTGATCGAAAATATCGGTCAATGTGTGAGCTATACAATTGAAATTCAGACAGAACAGGAACAGGAACAATAGTAATAGTACCAAAAATTGTTCGTGGCTTTAGTGCTTCGAAATCAAAAAGCACGTATCCTGCTATCTATGATGAGATTACGCGTGTGGATCGAACCTTTTCAGATTAGATTCTTCGGGCTTTATTTATGTTTGCATAATGTGCCCATCTCTCTCTGCGGTACTCCTTCTTTACTACAGCTCTACAAGCAATCACCCGATCTCAACCGCGTAGGCAATCTATAGAAGATTTTAGTTCTGAATATGAAGCCCGAAAAAAGTTTCATGATTTTTTTTTTTTTTATTTTTTTCAAGTATCAGTGTACGTTACGTATTCCAATTTTGGCTCACACTGTATACATATATGTATGTATATGCGCATACCACACCGGAACCAAACAAAAAAATAAGTACAAAATCCTTGCGCTGCTATGATAAACAGCGCTGTCACCTGTTAAATGTCAACAAACACTGTTATATTGCACTACATGACATGGGTTTCACATTTACACACACATTAGTGTTGTTTTTGTGTTTTTGCAGTTGCTGTTGCACGCTGACGTAAATGTCAAATATGTATTTAAGAGCATATGCAGGCTTACCTGCGCCACAACCGCGCCAAATGCACGCGATCCCGGTTTGGCCTCGTTGCGTAATGTCGATTTTGTGATTTTTAGCCGCAACGTTAAGTCTTTTGTTAAATATAAAAATCGCTCAATTTATTTTGCGTGAAAAAGGCGCCACCAACGTGGCGTTTGCACAACAATGCTGCAGTGGCGATGTGTAAACAGCGTAAAGCGAAATATTTCCGAAATATATATATATATGTATATGCAAATATACTTACTAGCATGTGTACATAATGCATATATGTAAGTATGTACTGTTTGCTATCTATTGTTGTTGTTGCATACTGTATATTTGCTGATTTTTTCGGTTTTATTATGCCAGCTGCGCATGCGTTACAAGCGCCCATTGACAGGAGCACACAAATATATGATCTTATTTGCTTTATGCTTTAACATTCAAAACATGGCGGCTTTGCAAAATAACAAAAAAACAACAAAAAAGTAAAGGGATACTTATTTTTATGCGAAACAGTATTTACCGTTAAGCTAATTTTCTTTATGTCTGTTAGTAATTATAAAACAAGCAAGGAAGGCTAAGTTCGGATGCAACTGAGCATTTTGTACTCTTGCAATTTGCAAGCATCAAAGTCAAGGAAATACTTCAAAGTGTAAAATGTCAACCAGAGGATCGTAATCTAACCAAATTTGTATAGATGTACATACACTAGCAGCCCGTCCCGGCATCGCATGGGGTAGACAATTGTTTATTTTGGGAAGTTTGGATATAAAACATTTTTTTTCACAAATATTTTTATTTGTATTAAAAAAAATCCCATAGTTATATTTGTATGTAAGTCTATTTACGTTCAATTTCTTTGATGGTTTAAATGGCGGGCACTTTTGAAAAATTAAGAAATAAAAATATTTTAATAATAATACAAAAATTAATTAATTATTGAAATTAAAATTAATAACAGTAATAAATAATGAATTCAATCGTTTTACATATAAGTAAATAATAAATTATTAAATAAATATATTAAATAACAATAATAAAAAAATTCTTTAAAAATTAGTGTATAAAAATTTTATAAGTGAAAGTAATAATTACGAAAAAAATAAAGTAAAATAAAAATAATAATAATTAAAAAATTAAAAAATGAAAATAACAGTAATAAATATTGAATTCAGTCGTTTTACATATATTTTTGCCACTGCATGTGCTCAATTCTGCTAAATAGCAGCGACAACGTCGAATTCCTTACTTTGATTCTATCGGCTCTGTTAGCCGCCAAATCGAACATCATACAGAATTCAATTTGCACCTTCTCTATACTACACGATTTCTGGTCCGGCGCGATTTTCAGAATGCATCGCAAACAACGGCCACGGCGCTATGGCGGTTTTGTTCACTTTTTAAATTTTTTAATTCGTAATATCTTTTGAATGGAAAGTCCAATTTAAAAACTATTTTATAGGTAGTTAAATGGTATTGACCATAAAATAATTTATTTGGATAAGGATTAATATAAATACATAAATAGCATGCTTTGAATTTGGTTAGCATTTTTATTAATGTTTAAAACGAAAAAAGTTGTTGTAGTGACATTACTACAATAGTTGGGCATATACTACCGCGGAGTTTTTTGTAGACATTATGATGTTCTTCAATATTGTTTTACATTATTTTGTTCTATCGTTAATAGTTTCGGCAGCGCATTCCACGAAGAACATTTTAAGACTCATTTTTCTACTCCTTCGGTTACATTGTTCAAATTTTACCAAAGATCCCCAATTTTTTCAAAATGAAATGTAGCTTATGTCAAATTGAAAGAATGTAGCATTCTACTGGTGAAAGAATTTTTTAAATCGGCCCAGTACTTTTTGAGCCTATTCATTACAAACATACAAAAATTGTTACAAATCTTTCCTCTTTATAATATTAGTATAGATAAGCTATATATAACTCATACACTGACCGAACATACACTGGACACATTCAGCATAAGTTTTTCTAGAAGAACGAATATGGGAGTTGGGGATAGTGTCGACCTGCTTTTATGTATTTTTGCCAATACTACGCACCTTGGATATACCACATACTATAAAATGTTCCCTGCGATTCAACAAGGTATCTCACATACCATTACCAAATATATATATAACGATAGCTGGATGTTAAATAACATATTTGTTCTATGGGGGCTGAGTCAAGATTTTGTCCAATTTTATCCATTTTGCAAACATACACTGTTACCAGTAAACAGGCCCTTTCATTTTCATAGAGATATGTAACTACATGTTGGTCGACATAAGCGGTAGAAAGCACATGGAAGTTGGAAAATCTTTGTGGTAGGTACATGAGGGCTAAGCGAATTATTCACACATTTTTGACACACCGAATAACAATTATCACAAGACGATTATTTCTGAATTATATATCACGCATATTCGCCGATATTTGTGGTAAAAAGTCAACTATAAGTACTGAGGTCCAAATATTCGGTACTCATAAGCATGAACAGTTTTTGTTGAATTTAAACAATTTATGATAAAGATGGCATACGCCGCTATGTTGATTGCTTTTTGATTTGTACACTCGAAAGGATAAATTCAGAGGAAATTTAAAATTGCGTTATATGGAAAGTAGGCGTGGCTGTGGTCCCATTTCGGCCATCAACAACGTGTACGCAATTATATATAATTAAAATGCAAAATATTTAATTATTCATCCAATGTTTATTTTGTCGTCTTCAAAGTGATCGCCATATGGTATAATACACTTATGACAACGATTTTCCAGGCCTTTATTTTTGAGCAGCTTTGGCGTGATTTTATTGGTTTCGGGTTTTTTTTTTCTCCATTCCGATGGTTGTTGACCCATATCTGGTCGGCAGTTACAATGCTCTCCATGGATCAAGAATGTCCAAAGAGACCTGTTTGTGGTAATATTTCTGAAAGAATTCAGCTTTATCGCGACGAGGCGAACAAAAGCTCGTTTTATACCCAAAATATCTAACGAAATGATATGAACGGACTCGCGAGAGATGTCGAGCTCTCATGCTACCCCTCTAACACTTTACTGACGATCTTAAAGCACCTACACTATTTTAATATTTGAATCAATCGAAGAGGTCGTCCAGAACGAGGCATATCTTCAGCGATCTCTCGACCATCTTTGAGGGATTTATACCACTTTTTTGATAAAAGTGAATCACCGTAAACCTTTTCCAACATTCGGAGCGATTCAGCTAACGAAATTTGGTTAGAAATACAAAATTTGCGACAAATTCTTTGTTCGATAATTTTATCCATTGCAAAAATGGCAACGCACTGCTGAGGTGTACCGACTTAAGCAACTGCTGTAAACAAACTGGTTGACACATTCCGTTCATATTATATTTGGCATAGTAATTAGGGAGAGTCAGTCCTATTACCTTTTGCAAAATAATTTTTTGCAAATATCATTTACCCGGGGAATTTAAATTTCAATTTCAGTGAACTTTTTTGTCACAATTTATATAACTCTATATTAATCTTCCTTATTTTTAAGTAATACGTACAACTATTGGGTGAATAAAACAATTTTACTCTATAGCGACATGTTGCAAGAGCATAAAAACGTTAACTTCGGCTTCACCGAAGCCATACTAACCTATGTTTCATAGCATAAAGGATATAAAGTGATCCTTATATTGGTTTTGATCAGCCAATTTAGATGCCACTATAGCGGACCGATCTGAACAATTTGTTCAGAGGTTTTAGCGATGGCTTGGATAATTTGTGCCAAATCCAAACAAAAACTGGAGTTCGATCTGGCAGTATGTATGGCAGCTACATGCGCTAGTATTCCAGTACCACACAAACCACACGCCCAAAAAGTGTTCAAAACTATGGGACTCTGATCCCATGAACAACAAAAAAAATGCAAAGTTGTCGCTATACGGCGCAGTCTGTTCGCCTAGAAGGTTGTGTGAAGGAGGTAAATATGTAAATTGTATTTTTAGACTTGAATTAATGAAGAAATCAGTGTCTTCCTTCATAAAAATATGCGCCGTATACGAGTGGCGACAACTTTGCATTTTTTTTTTTGCTGTTCATGGGAACATAGTCCCATATTTTTGAACACTGATTCTTATGTAAAATTGGAAAAGTCAATTTTGAAAAAAAAAATTAGTGGAAAAGCACAAAAAAACGGATTTTTGGGAAAAAATGTATTTTTTTTTTTGGATTTTGAAAATATTTTTATCAGAAAGCTGAGATTTTTTTTACATAAAATTTGATAACTTAAAAATTTGTTTCACTCAATTTTGAGGTGGTTAAAAAATAAAGGAAATATGTAGTTATATTTTTTTGTTTGATCTCAATTTGAATTGCGTGCCAAAAAACAATGGAGCAACTTTGACCACTAAAAAGTTAACAGATATTCCTATTTTTGCCTATATTATGATATTCTAAAGTTTGGTCAAAATCGGAGAACCACGGGTACAAAACCATGTCGCCAATTGATGGAATGGCCCATACTTAGTATACCCGATGTAAAATAAATTAAAGATTGCGTTTTATGAGAAGTGGTGGTTATCAGCTGTCATTGCTGGACACAGGAAAAGGTGGCCGAATTCTACATTATAGCTTCGTTAAGATGGATTTAGGACAACAATGGACATTTCAAAGTCGTATTTACTATAACAGCTTTTCATCCACATATTCGAATTTTCACACGGACCGACGGTAGACGGCCTTTGTAAATCCCTTTTGGTATACCCTATATACATATGTCGATTAATTTTAAGTATCACAAACATGCAATAGGAAATTTTACCAAATCGGAGCCATTTAAACAAGGAGCGCTCACCGAATCGATAAGCATTTTTTACCAGATTCGCATATTCAAATATGTTTCAAACCTATACATTATATGTGTATATATTTTTAAAAGTCAATCGCAAGGTTCACCAAAAAGAAAATTGATCATTTTTGAAAATAAAATTAATAGCTTTGAACAATCAAGCCTAAATCTACAGATAACAAGCACAATTTGTCTAACCCTGGTCGGTAAGAGAAGAACTGGGGTGGTATGGGTGAGCGCGAAAATAAAGATTCCCATAGAGAACCATACAACCTAACATTTTGAAAATTTTTCTCATCACGAAACAAGCATTTGGGGACTTTATCATTATAACATCATTTTCTTTACAAATTATAATTCACAAAATGTAGTTAACAGCCTCAAATATGATTCGTAATAATATGGCGTGAAAGAAATGAGGACGAACGGCAATTAAACGCGTCGCACGTTTAGTGAATGGGTCCAAAACGGAATGGTCACCTATTTCGATCTTCGCAAAAAACGTTTGTTCAGCGATGAAGCCCACTTTTGGTTGCATGAGTACGTTAATAAACAAATTTTTTTCATTTGGAGTGATACTAATCCACAAGCCATTCCTGAGACCCGTTACATTCTCAAACAGTTGCAGTTTTCTAGAACAGAAGAAATGGTTGAACCATATTTTTTGAAAAAAGAGACTGCCATAATTTTACAGTCAATAGGGAATTCCAACAAGTCGGCGCTATATGCCATATAGCCAATGAAACATTGAATTTATGGAAGGAAACTGTTGGTGCTAACATACGCTCCCAATTTGTGCTCCTAGCAGGCAGGGGGTAGAATTTGTCCTCGGTAAGGAATGCTTGTCATAAAATACGCCTAAAATCCAATATGCACTAAATCTGCTTTTGTCTTATCTCAAAATTTCAGCATAGTCTTGATTAATCAATGCTATAGTATTCAGCTCGAACTGATATTATTGACTCCGAATGTGTTTCCTTCTAGTTTGAAGGCTACACATCTGGTAGTAGCAATAGCTAGATGGTCTGATCTTAAATCTGGTACCATGAGGACCAGTTATCTCTTAGAGTTCGCTCCAATCTGCTCAAGGGGTTTGGCTCTTTAGGGAGATTTGTGGTGGGTGTTCAATTCAGTATGGAGTCGCACTGCGGCCCGGCGCCGGACCCACCTCAGAGGTTTTAGATCGGCCTCGAACCCGACCAAGGTGGAAAAGGTGACCCTTCCACCCAACCAATTGGAACCAAATAATAAATGCTTTTTTCAAGCTGAGCAACGCATTGCTTTGTTCTAAGTACTTTTAAGCACCGTGAGGGTAGGCCATCGACAGCAGATACTCACGTAAATCACAACAATTATGATCTTAGTTCCTGCTATGGCAAAGTTAAATTCATAGCCATGTCTTTAAAATACACCCTTATATATGTATTTCGGAAAGGGCACATTTACCTAAGAACGGCCTTTCGCTTTTTTATTGTGTTGCTTGCTGGCCTACTGGACAAAAGGCTGTAAGTGTGCGAAGCTAGCACAATTGTGCTATGAAATGCCACAATGTTGTAGTATAAAACACGGGTAATATCTAATGACAAAGAGTCTTAGGTATCAATCAAAATACCCTCACACTCGTATACGTTTTTATAAATAAATGCATTGACCTTTGAGCCATAAGATTGGGACCAATCAATTCGACTGTAGGACAGGCAAGACGATCGAACCTTAATCAAGACAAGGTTGAGGAATAGAGTTTCTTCCTCCCCTCTTTCTTGGCAACTTTAGTGATTGGCATCAATAAAAAATTATAATTATTTCCTCACAGCTTGGACAATTTTTGTTTGGTGACCCTACAACTAGGTTAGGATGAAAAGCATTAAAATTAAGAAGATTCTAATCAAGGTCAGAATGATTTCACAGAAGCGCAAGTTTTGATTGCTGACTAGTGCTCACCGGCCTCGCACTAAGCTCAATTATCAAACGTTAGATCGGAAGGGACAACGGACCACAGACCACAGACCGCATTTATTGCACGCACTTCAGCTGTACAGAGGGAACAAAAGCCATACAGATAAATTTATGTATTTTATCTCATATGATATATGAGTTACCAAAAGCAAATTCACTTATTTGAAAATAAAATTCGAGGTTTAACAGAAATGCAACATTAGGATCCATTGTATAAATGTACCAGCAAAACACAAACGCGTTCACCCACAACTAACCCAGTGCAAACAGCGACAACTAAACTTGCTTGCAACAATAACAACAAATCACTATTGCGGCCGATATGTTAAATTGCTTCATTTACCATAGTGCCATATTTCAACAGCACCGCTGGATTACTATAACCACAACAGCAAACTTGCACATACACACGCGTGTTTAGTGATGTAATGGTATATGTATACTATACTCTATATGTATATATGAATAAAAAAACCGATCTGCCCACCGAACCAACAGCCAGACTCCCAACTATCCAATGAGCCAGCGAAAAAGCTGCTGAGCGATGCCGCAGCACAGCCGCATGGAGATGGTCTTACCACCGAAAAGGCGGGTTAGCGACAGTCGCACATTACACCAACACACATATGTACTTAATATGTATGTATGTCCATAATACTGTATTTAAATATGAATATGTGTGAGTAAATTGTAGCATAGTAGACCACATTCACATTCCGTGGCACTGGCTGGCTGTGGCAACCAGGACTATGTAAAGCGCATCAGCTCGCAGCCAAGCGACCAACCAACAAACCCAGCAACCGACTAACCAATCTGCCCAGCAATGGACTTGTCGTCAGTGAGGCGTCAAGCCAAAGCGGCCCGAACACGTCACTCGCCCCTCCTGGTTGGCGCGGTTGTTTGTATGCTCGAGTGCTTATACTGCGGTACGCCATTACATGAAATGCCCGCTCGTAAAATTTAAAATTTTAACAACAACAGCAAATGACATTCGCGTTGTTCGCCACGCGGAAGCGTTGTTGCATGGCGCGCTGCGGTGTACTGATTCCCGGCTGCAGATACACTACAAACGTTTTAAGGTAATGTGCTCGGGCAGATGTGTATTTCGTATTTATTAAGCGAAATGCCACCACATATGTTGCGTTCACTTTTTGTTAACAAATTTTGCATGGAATTGTTCGGCGCAAATGCAGTGGTGTTTTAATGTTTTTTTTTTTTTCATTAAAAGCGGTGTTGAATAAATACTATTTAAATTTGGTAAATATATGGTTGGCAAAGTAGATAGCTAAATGTTACCAAATTTAACTAAAGGGCTTAAATCGAAAATTTCCACTTTTTGCTTATTTCGAATGTACAAGGTGCGTTCCAAAGTAAACAGAACTTTTTGAATCTAGCGCCCCCTGGTGGCGCCATCTATAACCTGCTATCTTTACCGATTGTCCAGTGAGAATTTTATGACATTTCTTGGATTTGATGTGAAGTTGTTGCCTTTTAAGTGTCAGTATGTTTCTGTTATAGGTGTGAAAATGAGCTTCAAACAAAGAGCCAACATTAAATTTTGTTTTAAAATTGGTGAAACTTTTACCGAAACGTTTCAATTAATAAAAGAAGTTAATGGCGATGATTGCCTATCCCGTAGCAGAGTACACGAGTGGTTTCAACGTTTTCAAAGTGATCGTGAAGACATAAATGACGACCAACATGTGGGCCAATCAAAATCCGTGATCACCGGAAATTCCATCAAAACTGTGCATGAATTCATCAAAAATCAGACAAAATCATCATTGAAATTCATCGAAATGGAATTGAACATCTCCGAAACATCGATTTAACCCATTTTGACGGAACATTTGGGCTTACGAAAGGTGTGTGCACGGTTTGTTCCACACAAATTGACTGACGACCAAAAATTGCCCAGAATCCAACATTCGAAAGGCAACTTGTGACCGATTATTTGACCAAAAATCACATTTTAACCATTAACAACTCCCCGTATTCACCTAATATGGCACCGTGCGACGTCTTCCTTTTCGGAAAAATGCATTTGCCAATTAAAAGAAAGCGTTATGCAGACGTAGAGGCCATTCAAAAGGCTTGCACCGGCATACTGGCGGTCATGCCGGCCAACGAGCAAAACACTCGTTCGCCATGCTTTTGGACCGTGCAAAAAGCTGTATTTAGGTAGAAGAAGACTAGTTTGAATAAAATAAATTGATTTTGCCAAAAAACAAAAACATTTTTCTGTTTTTCTTTTAAGTCATGTTTACTTTGAAACGCACCTTGTACATATGTGTTTAAGAAAATAATTGCCAAAAGTTTGATGTTGATATGGCAAATATTTTCGAAGATATGTGCGTGTTTATTTAACTAAGTGTGAAAGACCCCCTAATCTCAGTTGTCAGAGTATGGAAGTAAAATTTCTGCGAAACAGTTGTAATGCTGGACTTGAATGATCGAAAAAATACGAATTTTGTTAAAAATTTTGATTATTTTTAACACTCCGAAGTGTAAATTATTTCTCAAAAGACCATTTTTTAGAACGTCTAAAAGAGCAAAAATATTTTATTCTTCAAAATCTATGGTGTCCTCTTCAAAGCGGTCACCCTTGGCCCCTATCCATGTGCGTCAACGCTTTTTCCAATCCTCGAAAGAGTTATTAAAGTCAGTTTCCGGAATAATCTTCAATGCGCGTAGCGATTCTTTGTCACGCTTTTGGGCCGATTGATCGGCTGTTTCCGGGTCGTAAGCATAGATCCAAGACTCCTCGCCAATTATAATAGTTTTAGGTCTATACTAACTGATCCATTTTTGTCCTGAATGTATTTTGAGTAATTACGTTTCTCGTTGAAATCTTCTCTTTGTCTTCTTGCGACCAGGTTTTCCATATTTTTTCATTAAGTCTGTACGATAAGTGAACAAAATACTAAAAAAAAATGGAATGTGTAAACGTAGCGGAGAGAGCCTTAAATTCCTTCTCATTAACTTCTTGTTCTTTCAGTTTTCTAAGCTGTTCATTTCTGCCGGCTTGGCATTACAGATACCTTATTGCTATAGACGTTGTTTCACTTACATTCGTGGTAAGTTGCAAAGAGTGCTCGATTTTAATTTCGATTTACTACTTTTGCTATGCTACACTTCAGCTGATTAATCATATTTTCTCTTGAAATTGGATTGATGTGCAATATCTGGCAGACGATGGCCTGGATTGGATGGATGGATGGTTTCTCCAGATGATCTTATACTTGTTTTTGTTGTTCTAACGGATATCTAATCCCCGTTAAGATGAAAAGGGTTATCTAGGTTGTCGTTGACGTCATCTAGCGGTAGGCCCAGTAAACGTGTAGTTTCGACGAGGTCGGACCAAAGAAAAAAGGGTGTTAGATGATTGTCAGCATTTTGCTTGGACAGTACTGTCAACGGATCCCCATATATTGATTAAAATCAGTTGATCATCATTTATAACAATTTTCATTTATAACAATTTTCAATTTTGGAGGTCAATATTGAAACTACTTTTCATTTGGCCAATCAGATTTTTATTTTACTTCATTTATAAGAAAAATTATTGCAAGTTTTTAAGCTGCTTTTTCGTATTTTTTAATCCAAAATTGAGAACAAATGCTCAATTTCATTCAAGTAAATTAGGTAACCGAGCTGACTTAATCCGAATAAGCCTTCTTCAAAAAAAACAAAAAAACGAGTAGCCAGGCAATATTTGTGTTTGAGATCGTAATCTTGTTGAAAGATAAACGACCACAAATTCATTATACCACACTTTTTATCAAATTTTTGCTAAGAATATCAACATATGAACTACTTATCTTTCCTCCATCGATTTTAACTAAACTACCTACATCAAATTTGGAGAAACAGCCTGAAACCATAAGAGAACCTCCTCGCTGACGATTTTTTGAACTCCTTAGCTCGAATTTGGATTCATCGGGCCAAATTACTTTGTCCCAAAATGTGGCTGACGTATTTAGATATAGTTTTGTAAACTATAGTATTTTTTCTATTCGCAACGGAAATCCTATGCAATTTTTTGCCACATAGTTTTTTAGACCAAATGTTGGTAGTTTCCCTTGCATTATAGTAATGGAAACATCCAAAGCAAAACCAAAATGAAAATCATTATACGTAGTATATGGAAGTTGGTTTATTATAGACCCGATTTTATCTATTAACTATTATCATACTAAAACAATGTTCTCTGTGTGTTACGCACAAAGTTAAACTGTTTCAATAAAACACGCTTTCTCATTTTCATTGAAATAACTCACATATTCGCCGATTGTTTTCTATAATTTGATCGGTATTCGTCGTCACAGGTCTTCGTCGAAACCATTCGTCCGCAGTTCGAAGTGATAGAGTATCATCCCCCGAAACAACATTAATCTTACAGAACGTTTCTCGAGCGGATTTGCCTTTAACGAAATAAAACTTTAAAATAGCGCGAAATTCGGCGATAGTGAACTCTATGTTTACACATCTATAACTGTTGAACGTAATATCCAAACTATTTATGCATAGCGTCGTTTTGTAGGTTATGTCGAGACCTTTCAAAGATGTATAGTATTGCCAGATATGAGCTCTGAACCGGCGAAAGGGAGATATTTGACAACCTAATATATTGCAAGCCACCAAAGAAATTTTTGAAGTTTACGGAGCCGATGCTTTATCAGTTCTTGCGCAACAATGGTTGTATGTGAAATATGCATCTCGTTCTGTTCGACCTATCGTTGAAAAAGTCGATGAAATTGTGAACAATATTGACCAGGACCGTCACATACATAAGCAGCTAAGGAACTTAGCATTCATCATCAAATGGGTTTGAACCATTTAAAAGAGGCTGGCTACAAAAACAAGCTCGATGTTTGGGTACCACATAAATTGTCTGTGAAAAGTTTGATTAGTAGATCAAATACTACAATAACGTGTGAGAAAGATCATGATCCAAGCATAGTGAAGCTCAACAAATCGTCATCCACTATGAGCTGCTCCAGTCTGGTCGAGCGATGGATTCTACATTTTACTGTCAACAACTGATGAGATTGGAGCAACCAATCGAAAAAAAGGACCTGATGAACAGAAAGGCCTTCGTCTTCCATCAGGACAACGCTAGATTACACACATCTTTGATGACTCGGCAAAAATGGGAGAGCTTGGCTGGGAAGCTTTGATGCATCCACCATATAGCCCTGATCTTGCACCATCGGACTACCATTTGTTTTCGTCAATGCAGAATTCCCTTAATGTGGTAAAATAGGCTTCAAGAGAGGCCTGTGAAAATTACTTATGACAGGTTTTCGCCGAGAAACCAGAAACGTTTAACACTGATGGATTAATGTCTCTAGCTGCAAAATAGCAATAAGTGGTCAACCGAAATGGTATATATTTGGTTCATTAAAGTTCATTATAAATAAGAAAAAAACAAGTTGAAGTTTGAGTACAAATACATATATTTACTAATACAAAAAGGAATTTTCACCTTATATTTATACTTTCATTTGATGCCTAATTTCCGCTGTCCATTATTTTTCATGTTTATATATTTCTAAAAAAGACAGAAATTATGAGTACTCTGCGTTCTACTTCCTTTGGCATAAGCTACAACCCACTCAGACACGTAATTAATACGAAACTCCAATTTGCTTACAAATCGCTAAAATATTTACATACATAATCAAGTGTTCAACTAAGCGAATAATCAGCCAGTCTTTATTTATCGTTAATGGTCATAAACGTCTGACAAAAGTTAATAACTGTAATGGAATTACTGAAAGCGCACAAAAAGAAAAATGAATAAAGCAAAATAAAAAAGCAATGGCAACAAACAAACAAACATAAAATTGCAAATTCACAGACTGCTTAATACAAAACCGAGTTTCTGTGTACACAGGACACACACACATATAACCATGCATACATTTGCCATCGGTCACCGGCCCCGGGCAGCGGTTTCAACGGCGACTTGCAACATTCAGTCGGTCCGTCGTCCTCTAGCAGGGCACAAATGCCTCATTACCATTTTCAATCACATTCAAATTCACCACCAATCACTTTTAACGAGTTTGCAACACCACTACCCACACACACACACACATAACGCGACAACCAACAATAACAGTCATGATGCGCGCAGCAGCAATCAAATCAACTAGTGCGGCAGCAAACATGACTTTCCAACAACTACTCACACAAGCACACTCGCTCATGGAATTCATGGAGCACTTGGCCAACTTGGTGCACGAAGTATATCGCGCAGAAAATTCGAAGCGCTTCTGGTAAAAAATCGCCAGCAATTTTTTGTATGAGTGGACAATTTCTCATTTCGCCCAGCTTTCGGTGCTTCATTTTCGAGCATTTTTTTGTTGTTGTATAGATGAGTGTGTGTGTTTTGCATTTTTTCAACTTTTTAGATTTTGTCTTTGCAAATAAAATTGAACTTTTGCGAAACTAAGTAAAGGTGTGCCAAGGCGCCTGCAGTGTGGGTCAGCGGCAAGAATGCTGCAAGTACTCGGAAGCATTCTTCAAACAAGCAAATTTGCATGACAAAGCACAAACACACAAATAGGTATGTTATTATATACATAGCATAAGCACATAGATCGGCAGGTAAAAGTTTCGCTTCAGAATGCACATGAATATTTGGAGAAACACACACACAAACACACGACAAAGTGCACTCCCGAAACAGCGTCGTTTGCTGTAAAGACATAGAAACCTGCAATAGGAGTAAAAAAGTACTAAAATTTTAAAAACAACAAAAAAAAAAATTGGGAATAGCGCAATAAAATAAACAATAACGCATATTTTCATCACCTGCAAAGTTACGGAATACCAACGATGCCCACATACGAGTACTTCTACCATATATAGAGCATGTGTAAAGACAGTAGAGACTTATAAGTTCACATATATGTATGTATGTGCAAGGCATCCTCAGGAAGTTTGTTTTATTAAGCGATTATCGTGCTTGCGAAAATGTAAAAAGTGCCATTTTATACCCTTATATACCCCATTTTAAAGCTTAAGTAGAAGTTTGTAAGTCCCAGGAAACGTCGGAGCCCATATAAAATATATACATATAAATGTTCAACATGCTGAACTGAGTTGATGAAGCCTATTTATATACCATATACCCAAACTAGTATTTTTCTCCACAAAAAGCTGCTTATTTTCTGGAACCGCTGATATCGGATCATCATGGGATGTAACTGTCATACTAACTAACCGATGAAACTCAAGTCCCTGTAAGGAATATTTGCATTTGCGAAGCGTACGTAGGTTGGTTTTTATATTTCACAATTTGGTAATCCTAGTTTTGCAATCTGGCAACTGACAGCTTTCTCGTAAAGGTTGACATTTTTGGTGTTATACACTAGGCATCAAATGAAAGTATAAACTTCACAGACGTTATTTCAATGCAGTTTTATTAAAATAAACAATTAATAATTCATACATTAATATTACATTTACATAGGCATTTAAGTAACAAAGAATAAATTAATAAATCTTTTTTCCGGAATAGTAAAGAAAAAATTTTGTTCCACTTTAAAAAAAGGTACAAATTTAAAAAATACAAAGAATTTGGTTTTAAAAGTAAATTCAATAATTAATATTGTCTTCTTTATTCTTAATTACTACACAAAATCGTTTTGGCAAAGCCTCGAAACAAGTTTTCTAATATTTTCATTATTTGAAATAATGTCAAATTGATGCTTCGTCTCCAAGAACAATTACTCCAAGTTTGAACGGCTGCTTTTTGGTATTTTGAGATCAAAAATTAATTACAAATACTGAATTGGATTTAAATCTGGTGACTAATCTTGCCAGGGCAGTTTTTCTTTAAGCCTTCTTCGCAAAAGCGAATATTCAGGCGAGATGTGCGTTGGGCGTCGTTATCTCATTGGAAGATAAACGACCCCAAGTTCACTTTTTCCCATGAGAGAACATTCTCCATGCTTCACTGATGATTGTATGCACTGTGGTTTCAAGCGATCAGAAGGTTTACACCACACTCGCTGACAATTTTTTGAACACCTTACCTCGAATTGGGATTCATCGTACCAAATTACTTAATCTAAAATGTTTTTGTTTATTTAGATATTGTTTTGCAAACTCTAGTCCTTTTTTCATACTCGAATGGAAAACATCGGTCGTTTTTTGCGACATAGTTTTTAAAACCAGATGTTCGTAATTTCCTTTGCATTATACTAATGGAAACATCCAAGCCAAAACTCTGGATTAACTCCCGCGATAAAATTTCAGGATTTTCAGGAGCATTTCTTTGTACAAGTCGCTCAACGTGTATAAAAATTTTGGACTTTGGACCTCCACCGTATGGAGTCTTTCATGTCTTCTTTCTCTTGAAGAATCAAAAATCATTCTTGTCCTTCTGTTCGAAACAGAATATTTTTCATATATTTTTTGAACGTTTCGCCCCTTTTTCCATCTTCTACAATTAAGATCCGATTCTCTGAGTTTTTTGTATTTTTTTTTAAAAGAGAATAAAAAAATGTTCACCATAACAGAAATTCCCTTAACGAATACATATTTATTAAATCTACAGTAAAAATCAGTTTTACCTTGAAAGAAATGAACCAAAACTAAAATTATGCTTTCGCGTAGACTAATCACTCTCGATGGAGTAAATATTTTTTGAGTCTAAATAATAAGTGTAAATATTAATCCAACTGTTTATTTAGATAACGGTGCATCTACGTAAAATGCCTTAGGAATCGGGCCTAAAACACTGCCCTGTGGAATACCAGCCCTTATCTGCCGTTCATAAATTGTCTGTGTTTTAAATAAGACTCCAATGTTTTATACAATTAAGGTAGAATGTTTTTAATCTTATATAAAAGGCCTTCATGCCACACCTTATCAAACGCCTGAGCCACATCTAGAAATAAAGCTGAACAGTGCTGAAATGCTTTTCTTATTTCGTTAGTAATTCTACTTACTTGCTCTATCGTGCTATGTTTTCCACGAAACTCGAAATGATGCACTGATATTATATAATTTTCGTGGAGGAAAGCAGACATCTTGTATAGTAATATTTTTTTAAATATTTTAGAAATGCAGGGCAGAATACTGATTGGTCTTTATGAAGACGGATGTACTAAGTCTTTCCCAGGTTTATCTATCAAGATAATCTGCGACTTTTTCCATGGATTATGATAGTAGAAATAGAGAGATTAAGAATTGAATTGAAGAGCAAAGAGAGCACTTCTACAGCAATATGTGGTAATTCAAGTAGCATTTTTGGGGTAATATTATCATGTCCCGTGAAGTCTTAAAAGGCTCGAGTGACTCGTTAACTGTGTTGTGTAAGCTGGACAGCTCAAAGTTGTTCTTTGGGAAATTGGGTTGAAATACCTTTTCTAGGTGATTTGCAAAACAATTAGCCTTTTCCTCATCACTTCAAGCCCAATTTCCACCCATGTCTCGTATAGGCAGTCAATTGGTGGCTTCATGGATTTTGGGGTTTCCAAAGGCAATTTTGCTTGCTTGAATTTGGACACAACTTCTTTATATACATTTCGGCGTTCAATTATTCCTCACGTTTGAGCGTTTTTTTTAATTTACGTACAGCAAATTTTAATTGAAGCTGTGTGGAAGGGGAGCGATTTATCTGCCATTCTCATCGTGCACGCCTTTTTTCATTTACAAGCTTTTCTATTTCTCTATTAGAGATTTTTCTGAAACCAAGCGGCTTTTGTTCGGTGTTGCTAAGACAGCTGCGTTAGTAATTATATCATTGAGTTCTCTTATGCTTTCGTCAATATCTCCTCCTGTATTTATTTTGTACTCAATATTAATGGGGCTTCATGGATTTTTTATATTTTAGCCAATTCGTTTTATAAGATGTTAGACCCACTTTTGAATATTGGTTGCTCACATATCTTTATTAGTACAGAAGAGTGATCAGAAGATAGATCAGTACATGTATCAGCTTGACTACACTTCTTTTTCAAGTTATTTGAAAGAAAAGCAGATAAGACACGTAGTTCCCGTTATATTGATGCCCTCTAGGTAGAAATTTGTTTCAAAGGCTTTGCCAAACCGTTCATACTCTGTATATACGTTAAAAACTATATTCTATGTATATAAAAAAGTATGTAGTTTAAGGACGATTTCTGGAAAACTAAAATTTACATATTTGTTTTTCAACTACTATTTAAAATATTCATTCAGAATAATATTATACATAACTTCTTTAGATCAGCATTCCCTTAAAACACCCACTAAACTGTATACTCAGGAAAGGACATAGCAGCAGCAGAGGTGAACTAGAATAATTTTCACTGCGCACGACAACGTCAAAATCAATAAATCAACAGTGTCACCGAAGCTATTGCAAGTCTCAACACCATCGCTGTCACCGGCTCCGACACCAACGTCAATACATGCCAGCCAAGAATATTCAACGATGAATGTGCTGAATGCGAAGTCTCGGAAATGGAAGTGGCGCAAAAAGTCCTAACAACGAAAAGTTGCAAGCAAACGCACGCAGCAGCAGCGCTATAACTACCACAGAAGCATGTGCTCACACACACTCCCGCTCATACACGCGCAATCACTGTTGCTCACAACTCTAACGCCAACTAACACCAAATATTAATGGGCCACATCATCAACGGCGAGCTCTGTCGCTTGCTGCATGCATCCTGCAAACAGCTCACGGCAACTAACGGGCAACGCTGAAGCAAGGCACAGCAAAGTATCCATAAGTGAGTTTCACCTATTAGCAACGTGCGTGGTCTGCAAATGGTGTAACGGTATGCAGTGAAAAGGCGAAAATCGTTGGACGGAAATTTGTGGCGCGAACGTTTGAAATTAATTGGTGGCGATTCTTTCTTCCACTCACTTCAAGCGAGTGGCAAGCAAACTTTAAAGAGTTTTTATAGTCGTACGGTGATGATGGTGAGCACCTTTTTTTGCCTAACTTCAATAAATAACAATATGTTCGACGTATTGCTCTGAAAGAAATTTTGACTTTTCCACTTCAACGCAACGGGCGTTATAAGTAAGTGAGCTGCCTTTGCAAACTCTCAACAAGAAAGAAAACTGACAAAAGTTCTAGAGTAAACATAATGACTTGTTCTTTTCAGCCAAATATGTCGAGATTGGAGACTTGAATTGTATATGTAATAAAGGATCAAAAATTCTATTGTTCCATTAAAATAATTGAAAACGTGACTTCTAAATTTTCAAAAAGGGGTATATCTGATGTAAAACAGATGGGTGTGTCATATCCTAACTAGTGGGCTCTTCTTTTTACTATTTGCCGCCAATTCGAGATACCAAATGCACGCAGGCTCTTCTCCATTTGATCGCTCCAACGGAGTGGAGGACATTATTCTACTTCAATTGGCGATTACAAAATGGAATACCTTCAAGAGGAGTGTTCTTCATTCGGGACTTGGACAAAGTATTTTTTTTTTCGATAACAACTATGTAGCGAAATTTTCACTAAAATTTTAATTTGTCTGCCAAAAACCATTTTTCAGTTGTTTTTTCCTTCATCCAAATTCTAAGTTAATGTTTTACCTTTTTCACTTTAGATGATATTGTAAGAAGGACAAAATATTATTTTTTCCCCAAAATTTTCAGAATTTCTTTCTAATAAAATATTTCATTTTTTACATGGGAAACAATTTCTTTACTCGAGGAAACACATGTAACCCCTTAGCTAGCCAATAAATGCTAAAATGTTTTAAGAATTGTACCTGTTATTTGGTGTCTCGGAAACCATTCAAATTGTTCCACATGGCCAGTACTTCTTCAACTGATAATAGTGACGATTATGACTTCAAATCGGCAGTCTTAAATATAATTAATTATAAAACGGAATCGTAAAAACAAATCAGCATTGCCTTTATTTTTGACTTCTAAAGACGACCTTTTTTCGGTGACTTCTGATCATCACAGAGGTCCTCACGACCTTCTTGGAATCGCTTAAATCACTCACGCACATTACTATGTGATAGGCACTGATCACCATAAACTTTTTTCATCATTTGAAATGTTTCATTAAACGTTTTCCCAAGTTTAAAACAAAATTTAATATTTGCTCTTTGTTCAAAATGCATTTTACGACCGATGACCAAAAGCTGCTGTCACTTTTTGATCGACAATATCGATTGTAGTTATCCAATTGTTTTAAAATTTTAACGAAATGTCAACAAGAGATCAAACTTTTTATTTCACATACCCACCAATAGGTGGCGCGACCAGAAACAATTATATTTAAAAAGTTCTATTTCTTTTGCGACAGACCTTGTATATACGAAACCGAAAAAAACACGTCAAAGCAGATCAAAAATCAAGATTATGTTAACACTTTTTTTTCATTATCAAGGTGTGGTGCAATCTGAATTCCTTCCGACCGACTAAACTATCAACCAAGAATACTATTTGAGCATTATGAGTCGTTTACGCAAAGATATTCGTAAAAAGAGGGCGGTATTATGCGCCGACAACTCTTAGCTTTTGCACCACAATAATGCACCGTCGCGTACTGCATTGATTCTTCGTGAGTTTTTCGCCAAATTTTCAACCAATATCAGCAAACTCCAACGACCGCTTCGGGGAGACTTTTTTGAGACGGTTCCGCAAATTGTCTACACCTACTCCAAGGATTGGCAAAAACTTTTGCATAAGTACATTGCGGCCAAGGGAGATTACTTTGAGGGAGATGACATAGATTTTGAAAATTAAATTAAGAATTTCAAAACCATGAACTAAGTCTTACTATTTGGACATAAGAACATAATTGCTTCTTGATTTGCACACTGGAAAGGAAAGAGTCAGATGGAATTTAAAATTGTTTTATATGGGAAGTATGCGTGGTTACATTCCGATTTCGCTCATTTTCGCATTGTGACTTAAGATTATTAGCGGAATGTTTCGTATGAATTTAATCAAATCGGTTAGGTGGGTCGCCAGGTGTGTGATTTTACCCAGTATTGGGAGGTGCCACGCTAGTAAAGACCTGGCATGAGGAGTCTTGAATGTAAAATTCTCTCTTGTACCAATGTGCACAAAAAATAAGGAGACTTTGTATTTATTTTGAAAATTCTTTATTTATTCTTCCAAATCAATTTCATCCCCTTCAAGTAATACGATGGTTGCGGAACGATATGGGTTGAGTTTTTGGCGAAATGATCACGAATTACGAGGGAAGTATGGGATGGTGCATTATCGTGGTGTAAAAACCAAGAATTGTCTTTCCACAATTCCGGCCTCTTTAGGCGGATAGCGTTACGCATAATGTTCTAATAATATTCCTTGTTGACAGTTTGACCGGTTGGAAGGAATTCATAATGCACAACACCACGATGATCGAAGAAAACGGTCAACATGACCCTGATTTTTAAGCGACTTTGGCGCGATTTTTTTGGTCTCGGCTCTCTTTTGGCACGATATTCGCTCGATTGATCGGTTGTTTCGGGATCGTAAGCATAGATCAAAGTCTTATCGCCAGTTATAAAGCATTTAATGACACCCTGGTAGTCGGAAAGCATCGTTTCACACACTTCAACACGACAACTTTTTTCCAAAAAATTCAACGTTTTCGGTACCAGTCGAGATTTGACGCGCTTGAGGCCCAAAACATCCTTCAAAATGGTATTGTCTGAGCCTTTCGATATGCCAACTTCATCAGCAAGGTCTCTAATTGTTAATCGACACCAAATCTTTGATTTGTAAACGTGAGCTTCGTCAGTTGAGGTTGATGCTATATGATACAGTCACCCGTTATAGGCGGTTGTGACAGAGGAGCTGCTTCTTGGTGAGAAAAAGATATGTACAAATCAACATATTTGAGATATTCAGTATATGCAGACAGACACACAGTTTACTTTGGGATAGTGGCAAATTTAATATACCCTGTCCAGGGTGTAACAAATTAAAGGCATTGAAAACCTAGATAGTAGACTTTATTAAAAGACGATAGAAGACCGCCTGCAATATCATAAGCATTCGCAATACATATGATGAAAATGAGTTGAAAAAGTATACAGGAAATTGCTGGCGCAAAAATCATAAATAAGTTTTCTTAGACTCAATGCTGGCGTAACCGCTAAGTAGAGCTTGGGCAAAGTTTAGCGATGATTCTAAAATTAAAGTCAGAATTAGACGCTGCAAGTTTTTCAGGATTTTTAGAAAGTATATTTGCTTTCTACTGGAATTTATGTATAGATCACAGCGCAAGTAAGTTCTTATTTGGCTCACCAATCTTAGCTAAAGCCTTTAAGTTGAGGAGTCATATATGTAATAATGAACAGCAGAGAGGAAGTCCTTTCTAATTCTTGGTTCTGTTTTAGTTATTTGCTTATAAACTTTCATGAACAACAACCAAATAAGTACCAAAAATCATTGTAATAAACACGTAAACTAACCCTCACCGACACTTAATGGCAGCCACCACGGCGTATACGTAACGCTGCTAATGTAATTCAGCAAGCAATTGCGCGTAATTTGCGTACAAATCCGGAACGATTCATTGAAATTCAGCTGGCAGTTTAATTTTCGTAATGCAGCAATGCCGCTACAACAGCAACAATCAACCGTAGCCATGGAACGGACCGAAAGTGAGGTAAATTAAATCATGTTGCAACTGGCATGCAACAAATAAAGACACTAAAGCAAAACTACAAGGCGTGCGTAAGAGAAAGCAAGCGTTACTGTAATAGAAATACTAAATATTTTGCATGCGCTGCTGCTGTTGCTATTGGTGTGTATGTGAGTGTGTAGTGGCAATAGCGATGCCAACTACAAGTGGCAAGGAATCAAGTGAAATGACGACAATGCTGCAATACATTAAAATTAAAATTGTAAATGCGCTTGAAAGTGGCGGCAGGCAGCGGAACGGGGCGGCGGCAACCAACAGCGCAATGTATAACAAAACTATGCAGCAGAAAGTTTCGCAGGCGAATGTGCAGCATGAATGTGCAACAAAAGGCAATGGCAACAGCGCACTCCAGCATTTTAGCGCTGCGAAAATTCAACGCTGGCGCACGTATGCATGTGTGTGTGTGTGTCTGTGTAGAGTGTGTGTGTGTGTTATAGCAACAAAAGCGCTATAAAGCAAACATGAGTGAAATTTTAGAATTCATTGAATTTTAAAACATAACAATAAAGCACTCAAGAGCTGCGTCATCGTCGCCGCCGCTTGCCACACACACAGCCCCGTTATGGCGTAAGCTGCCGTTGCTGAGGCTATGGAAAATTCAATACTATTATGAAATGAGAAATGAAAGCAATGGCGCTTGAGTGTCTAACGGCGCAATGCATGTCTGTGTGTGCGTGTGGATTGTATGTGTCTAACTCCAGCCAACGCCGTGTCATAATACAATATTTTTCACCCACCCACACATACACAAGCATGAAGGATGCTCGGCACAGCGTAAATGTGCGTGTTTGTGCTTTGGTATGCCCGCCTGATGTCTCATGTTCTCACTGTGCCTGACAATGACTGGTGCAGGTGGCGGCTGGCGGCTGGCTCTTGGCTGCTGACTGCTGACTGCCTCAAGTGAATGAATGAGCTCGTCGTGGCGTTGAGAGCACGCTGAAGTGCATTGTAAACAACAGTAATGGCGGAAATTGTTCACCGCGCATTCACAAACACGCACGCCCATATGCCCACACATTGACACACCCACGCATTGGCTCTGCGCTTACACATACATAAGTGCACGTCAACTTAATGTACTAAATATATTTAATATGAATTTAGCGCAACTAAAACTAAGAACTAAAACGCTCACGCAAACACACACACACACACACACATACTTGTATACATACATAAATAAGCGTACATGCGCATGTGTGCGTTTGATTGAAGGGCATTTCAGGTGCTTCACATGTGTGAGTGCATGGAAAATATTAGTAAATGTTATATGCTCGTGTAAGATGAATAGTGGCAGCGCACATACACGCGCACTTACGAAAGGGGAGCGCTGAAGTAAAATAAATTTTCGCTGGTAAGTGTGTCTGTGCGTTTGCTCCTGCGCCAGTGGGATTTTCGGCATACTTGCACAAAAATTTAGTGATACTCATCCATGCACACATATATGCGGCTCCTTACAGCATACACTTGAGTGCTGTATATTTGTTTTAGACAAGTCAATGTCAGTGGCAGCGGCACTCTTTATTGTGTGTGTGTGTATGTGTGTAAGTAAGCGGATGGCGTTTTCCATCTTCCGCACTACGTGTCTTAGTTGGGTGCTCGCAAGCGCAGAAAGTCCACTTTTTCTTAATATATACATTAGAATTATGTTTATGTGTGCCATTTGTACGATTTAAATGCGCTTTCATGATTTCATTTCAAATTATTACATTGCCTGTTGGAAAGTAGTTTCTGATTTCAATTTAATTTATTTAAAAATAAATGTACTTGCGAATATATTACAATCAGATTAAGAGATATTTTGGGAAAATCCTTGGATGAAACTAAGATTATCAAGAAACTTTATGGCGATTAAGAAGGAAATGGGAAAATATTATTTTTTAATTAATTTAGACTTGAAATTGTGAATAAATTATCAGAATAAGACTTGCGAGTTTTAGCAGAATAGTAGCCACAATAATACTTGTACTCATATGACAGTTGCTGAAATGAAGTAAAGAGCGCCGTATATAACATATATATGCGGCAATAGTTAATTATTATTCTTTAGCTACAAGGCCCAGTTTTGTCTGAAAAACAACTTTTTATGCCATCTGCAGTAAAAAAAGGAACAGGACTGTTAAAAAAACAACAAAAATTTAATATTTTTCAAAAGTTATATTTTTTATTCAAGCTAGTTTCCTTGTGCTTCGATACAGCGTTTAGCCCGGTCAAATAGCATTGTAAATGAGTGTTTAAGGTCATTTTGTGGAATGCTCTTGAGAATATCGATCGTCGCCTTTTGGATAGCTGAAATGTCCTGAAACCAGTGTCCTTTCATGGGCAAATGAAGTTTTTGAAATAAGTAAAGATCACAGGGCGCCAGATCAGGTAAGTAGGGTGAGTGATTAATGGTTAATATGGAGTTTTTTGTCAAAAAATCAGTGACAAGCGTCGACGCATGACACAGCGCATTATCGTGCAACAGGCGCCAGGACTCCGCCTCACGGTATTGTGGTCGAGCACGACGAATGCGTGACAAAAGACGCCTCATAACACCAAGGAAAACACAGCATTAATCGTTCGGCCAGGTGGGACGAACTCTCAGTGCACAATATCCTCGGAATCGTAAAAACAAATCTGCATTGTCTTTATTTTTGACTTCTAAAGACAACTTTTTTTTGGTGACTTCTGATCGTCACAGAGGTCCTCACGACCTTCCTGGAATCATTTAAACCACTCACACACATTACTACGGGATAGGCACTGATCACCATAAACTTTTTTCGTCATTTGAAATGTTTCAGTAAACATTTTCCCCAGTTTAGAACCAAATTTAATATTTGCTTTTTGTTCAAAATGCATTTTAAGACCGATGACCAAAAGCTGCTGTCACTTTTTGATCGATAACAGCGATTGTAGTTATCCAATTGTCTTCAATATTTTACAAATTGTCAACAAGAGATCAAACTTTTTATTTCATATACCCACCAATAGGTGGCGCCACCAGAAACAGTTATATTTAAAAAGTTCTGTTTCTTTTGCGACAGCCCTTGTATGTAATGATAGTCCGATAGCGGGGGTTCTCAAAACGGGAGAAACTAGTTCGCTTGTACAACATGTCAATTGAAAAGTCCCCGTTAGCCCTAACCTTTAAAAGGCGCGTTAACTATTGCATCATTAGTTTGTAAGTTATATAATTTTGAGTGAACTTGAGAAACTTTTGTTATTGGGAAAAAATGGATGAAATGAATTTTTAATGAATTATTGCTTTTTGAGAGGAAAAAATACAATTGAAGCAATAACTTGGCTTGATGGCGATTTTTCTGAAAGTGTTCAATAAAAATCAAAAATCAAAGTTTACATGTGGGGATTTTTTTTTTAAATTTATTTATACATTAAAACTAGTTCAAATAAAAAAAAGAACTAACAAGCAACTTGAATATGACTTAAAAAAAAATACAAAACTACTAAAGGGTGATTTTTTAAGAGCTTGATAACTTTTTAAAAAAAAAAAACGCATAAAATTTGCAAAATCTCATCGGTTCTTTATTTGAAACGTTAGATTGGTTCATGACATTTACTTTTTGAAGATAATTTCATTTAAATGTTGACCGCGGCTGCGTCTTAGGTGGTCCATTCGGAAAGTCCAATTTTGGGCAACTTTTTCGAGCATTTCGGCCGGAATAGCCCGAATTTCTTCGGAAATGTTGTCTTCCAAAGCTGGAATAGTTGCTGGCTTATTTCTGTAGACTTTAGACTTGACGTAGCCCCACAAAAAATAGTCTAAAGGCGTTAAATCGCATGATCTTGGTGGCCAACTTACGGGTCCATTTCTTGAGATGAATTGTTGTCCGAAGTTTTCCCTCAAAATGGCAATAGAATCGCGAGCTGTGTGGCATGTAGCGCCATCTTGTTGAAACCACATGTCAACCAAGTTCAGTTCTTCCATTTTTGGCAACAAAAAGTTTGTTAGCATCGAACGATAGCGATCGCCATTCACCGTAACGTTGCGTCCAACAGCATCTTTGAAAAAATACGGTCCAATGATTCCACCAGCGTACAAACCACACCAAACAGTGCATTTTTCGGGATGCATGGGCAGTTCTTGAACGGCTTCTGGTTGCTCTTCACCCCAAATGCGGCAATTTTGCTTATTTACGTAGCCATTCAACCAGAAATGAGCCTCATCGCTGAACAAAATTTGTCGATAAAAAAGCGGATTTTCTGCCAACTTTTCTAGGGCCCATTCACTGAAAATTCGACGTTGTGGCAGATCGTTCGGCTTCAGTTCTTGCACGAGCTGTATTTTATACGGTTTTACACCAAGATCTTTGCGTAAAATCTTCCATGTGGTCGAATAACACAAACCCAATTGCTGCGAACGGCGACGAATCGACATTTCACGGTCTTCAGCCACACTCTCAGAAACAGACGCAATATTCTCTTCTGTACGCACTGTACGCATTCGTGTGGTTGGTTTAATGTCCAATAAAGTAAACTGAGTGCGAAACTTGGTCACAATCGCATTAATTGTTTGCTCACTTGGTCGATTATGTAGACCATAAATCGGACGTAAAGCGCGAAACACATTTCGAACCGAACACTGATTTTGGTAATAAAATTCAATGATTTGCAAGCGTTGCTCGTTAGTAAGTCTATTCATGATGAAATGTCAAAGCATACTGAGCATCTTTCTCTTTGACACCATGTCTGAAATCCCACGTAATCTGTCAAATACTAATGCATGAAAATCCTAACCTCAAAAAAATCACCCGTTATGAGAGTATTGGCTAATTTGAAAGATCGCCAGGTTTGAGGCGTTTGAGTCGTCTTGGTGGTCCATCTCTAGAAGTTAACATGGGTACTTCTTCGTAACAATGCTGTAGTAATCTTGCGCTATGTGCTGTTGCAATTTTTAATATCTCTCCGTTAACCGAGTTTATGTAGACTTAGATCACGATCTATATCAGCACATCTACAATACCAAGGCGCTTTGACAATTAGTCTTAATACTTTGTTTTGAAATTATTGAATGACACTCTTATTGTTTGCGTTAGTACATTCCCAGAGTTGGGCACCATAGTTCCATATCGGTCAGAGTATTTGCTTATAGATAAATAACTTATTTTCGATGAATAACACTGATTTGTTACCAATTAACCAATCATAATTTTTGAGTCAGATGTCCAGCTCCTTAGGTTTGTTTTTTACGTGAACCTTCCACCATAGCTTAGAGTCAAGCGTCATTTCTGAGTATTTAGCGGAATTAAAGTACGGTATTCGTGTATCGTCTATGAAAATTGGTAAGTGCTGTATCTTGTTGTATGTGAAAACAATGTGTACAAACTTTGCTTCATTCAGTTTTACCTGCCATTTCTTTGTCCATTATAGGACTTTATTCACAGCTTTTTGGAGATTAGTAGTGGACTCGTGTTCACTACTACCAACAGCAAGCAACGCGGTATCATCTGCAAATGTGGCCGTTGTATAATTGCAGCCTATTGGCAGGTCGTGCGTGAATAGAATATAAAGAAGAAGGCCCAACACACTACCTTGTGGAACTCCTGCTTTTATTTCCCTAAGAATAGAATATTTGTCTCCTTGTTTAACGCGAAAGTAGCGATCTGATAAATACGATTTTATGATGTCATAATACTGTTTCGGTAAAATCAGTTTCAGTTTCGAAAGCAGTCCTTTGTGACAAACTTTATCGAACGCTTTTGCAACATCCTAAAACACGGCAGAACAGAATTTTTTTTCCTCAAAGGCTTTCTCAATAATATGTGTTATCCTGTGGATTTGATCAATGGTGGAATGGTTGGCTAGAAACCCAAACTGATGCGCTGGAATTATGATATTGCGTTCAATGATTTTATTAAGAATTTTCTCAAAAAGCTTCGATATTATCGGTAGAAGTGATATGTGCCTGTAAGAAGATACATCATATCTTGGTTTTCCTGGCTTTGGAATCATGATAACTTCAGCAATTTTCCAATAAGTTGACACGTATTTAAGATAAAAAGCCGCGTTAATAATGTTGGTAATTTTTACTATACTTATTGGAGGAAGCTGTGTTAGGACCTCGGCAGTAATCAGGTCGTAACCGGGCGATTTTTTGTTTTTCAAATTTTTGATTTCCTCACTTAGCTCACTGCTTGTGCAACTTGTGATTTCTTCGCTTTCTTGACTGGAAGCAGTAGGATAATCTTCGTGTGTTCCATATGGGGAGAATATTATGGCTAAATAATCCGAAAATAGTTACTTTTGCTTTTTTGAATCGTCTCTGGCCCAGCTATCAGCACTTATTTTAACGGGGAATACTTGAGTTTCTGGTGTTTGTACTTGGTGAAATAAGCACCGAATACAGTGAACGTGGAAGTGGGCGCCCAAAAGAGATTGTTACAGACGAACGCATCAAAAAAATCCACAAAACAATTATTTGTTGACCGAAGAGTGAAGATTTGATATGATTGACGAACATGTACATATCATTCACGAATGTTTGGATATGAGAGAGCTCTGAGCAAAGTGGGTGCCACGTGAGCATAATTTTGACTAAAAACAACGAGGATCTGAAGATTCGGAGCAGTTTTTGGAGATGTTCAAGCTTAAAAAGTCCGAGTTTTTGCATCGATATGCGACAATGGATGAAGCATGGCTCCACCATTTTACTCAGAAGCCCAATCGACGATCATCCCAGTGTCGAGAGCACACACTATAAACCCGCTCTAAAGTTTGGAAAAACGCAATAGTCGGCTGATAGGATTACGGCGTCAATATTTTGGTATGCAGTTAGAATTAATTTTATTGGCTACATTGAAAAAGGAGGACCATCAACAGCTTTATATACTGTGCCCAAAAAATATTTGAATTAAAACTGCGCGCGTCGAAGGATTTGGAGAATTATTTTTTTTTTAGGTTGGTAGTACTGTCAGTGATTTATGTCCAATTTCATGTCAAAATATTCATTAGTGTTTGAGATACGTGTCGTTTTGTGAGCTGCTAAAAGTGAGTTTTTTGTTTTTTGCGATGTCGAAATTTGTTGTGCAAAGAATTTGCATTAAATTTTGTTTACGGAATCAATTTTCTGCTGCGGATACATTGAAGATAGTGAAGAACGCCTTTGGTGATGAGTCTATGCCTAACAAATAAAATGTTTACAAGTGGTATCGTGAATTCCAAGCCGGCCGTGAACGTGTCGAAGGCGAAGAGCGTCCAGGGCGACCTCAACCGACGAAGCTCACGATCAACAAATCAATGATTTGGTGTTGAAAAACCGTCGATTTACAATTAGAGACCTTGCTGATGAAGTGGGCATATCGAAAGCCTCGGCCAATACCATTTGAAGGATGTTTTGAGCCTCAAGCGCGTCAAATCTCGACTGGTACCGAAAACATTTAATTTTTGGGAAAAAAGGCGTCGCGTTGAAGTGTGTGAAACGATGCTTTTCGACTACCAGGGTGTCATTAAATGCGTTATAACTGGCGATGAGACTTTGATCTATGCTTACGACCCCGAAACAACCGATCAATCGAGCGAATATCGTGCCATTCGTGATCATTTCGCCAAAAACTCACCCATATCGTTCCGCAACCACTGTATTTACCTGATTTGGCACCGTGCGACTTCTGGCTGTTCACCGCTCCGGGGATACCGCTTTTATACGATAGAGGAGATTCAAGCCGCATCGAAGACGGAACTGAACGCCATCCCAGAAAGTAACTACAAACAGTGTTTCGAAGATTGGAAAATCCGTTGGCTGAAGTGCATTGCATCGGGAGGGGATTACTTTGAAGAGGATGAAATTGATTTGGAAGAATAAATAAAGAATTTTCAAAATAAATACAATGTCACCTTATTTTTAGGGCACAGTAGGTGTGCTAGCGTTTGAAGGACGATATCGCCAAAAAAGAAGAAGATGAAAGTGTTGTTTCACTAAGACAATGCCCCGTATCACAAGTCAGTAAAAACGATATCAAAAATGTATTAGTTAGGCTACGAATTGCTTTTGCATCCACAATATTCTCCAGATCTGGCCCCCGCGACTATTTTTTGTTTTCAGGCATCAAGAAAATGCTCGCTGGGAAGAATTTTCGTCGAATGAAGAGGTGATCGCCGAAACGGGGGCTTAATGTTTTGGAAAGTTCGATCTTCGTTATAATTACCGCCGGCAGATATACGAGATTATAGCGATCTTGCAGTTTATGATAAAAAAAATTGTAATTCGTTCCTAATAATATTAAAATAAGTTGGTTGGTAATCATACGCGTCCGAAAAAGATGCAATTTTTCGATTGAAGCAATCTTAGAGGTCGTCCTCGACTCTTAACCGACGCAGATGCTCAACATATGATGTCTAATATGATAAAAGACAAGTCCTTAACGCCTAAGGCTTCTTTAGAGATGTAAGTCGATGAACTGCACGAAGAGCATTTTAAAAAATAGGGTACTTTGCTGCAGTGAAAAAAGTAAGCCTGCATTGTCGGAGAAAAATGTGAAGGCACGTTTAAATTTTGCCAGACAGCACCGACGGGAAACGGCTAATTTGGTCAGATGAAACCAAATTCAATAAATTTAGTCAGTTGGCAAACAATATTGCTGGTGCCGACCAGAAGATTCCATCGAACGACACCACTTTAAGCAACGGATAAAACACGTTGGAGACAAAGTAATGGCTTGGAGTTGACAATTGGCTACCCGGATGTGTGATACAATAAGGACAGATGCATAATAATCCATAAACGATGGAAATCTTTGATTATGAGAGAGTCATTCATAAAACAAAGTTAGAAAGTTGGAGCAAGTTATTATCATACTGATTTATCAAGGTGCGAAACATGTGAGACAAGCTTCGAAGCCACACGAATTAAACTACTATTTCATTTTTTAAAAACTCTGCAGTCCGCTACATAGTGTTATATGTATGTCGCTTGCTTCTTGTCTATTACCCGCAAAACTGAGGCAGATATCTAGACAATCTCTCGGAATTTTTGGCTTACTCTGCACTTCTATATTACAATTATCCGTATGATAAGAAAGCATTGACCTTAGCTTCTTTCTACAGGTATGGTATGTGTGGTATGCCATGTGTTCAAATATGAACTAAGAACCCGAAAGACGTGGTGCCATTCACAAAACTACAAATTTAGAAGAACATAGTATGCTAAAGTAATCCTTTTGCATCCTGTAGGAAAATAAAAGCGGATCTGAAACTGGAGATCATCGATAAAACCATTCGACGACGATTATTGATAGAAAGTTTGAATGCGCGAAGCCTACGAAAGGTGCTTTTATTTAACCAAAGACATGTCAAAGCGCAATAGGAGGATACCAAAAATCTTTTAAACTGGCCAATGTCGAAATGGCGTTATATATATACTTTGAACAAATTAATCAAAACTGATCTTGCTTGATGTAACAAGTACTAGAGAGTATGTTTGTCGACCCCCAAAAATGGAAAATCCTCAATATTAGACTTTGAAGACAGTAAAATACGATGGCCTAAACATTTTAATAACGGCTTGCTTTTTATTTAGTGGTGTGGGCATATACATACATGCGTCCGATGTGATCATGGATTATGGATTGATTTAATGCCATAGCCAGCTCATTTTTCGGATTTCAAATCTTAAGAAAATTCTCCGTTGATTTATTGAGAGAACACTTCGGTGAACAGATAATTTCACGTTTTGGGCCGGTCGATTAACCACCAAAATCGTGTGATATGTAAAGTCTTGTAAGGATATGTGAGGTATAAAGTCTATACGAGCAATCCAGCTTCGATCCAAGAATTGGAGCAATAGATCACGGATGCTCGAACGAGTCATGAGACATCAGTTGCGGTCTACATTTGGAAGAGATAATCATCAAAAAATAAATGCCAAAGAATTTTCTTTCGATTGATATTAAATATTCCCGGACAAATTTGAAGTTTTTGGGTTTTTCAAGTAGGGAACCTTGAAATGGATCACATTTTACAAACCTTATGCACCTGAAGGCACATATGTCCTTGACTTTGATTCTGGCAAGTTGCAGGAGTATAAAATATCCAGTTACACTCAAACTTAGCTCTTCGTTGTTATGTGAAACTAAGTAATTTAATTGTATTAGTAGAATTTATCAATCTGATAAATAAAGGCCATGTTCACTGCTTTTTCAATGGGCCCAGCTGTATATATAATCCTCGACTTCACAATATGAAAAGGTGAAAGCAAAGAAAAATTCAATTTGGAGAAAAGAAACTACAAAAATTAAGTATTTAAATAAATCCAATCCATTTTTTCTTGTCATTTTCATCTCAACAAAAACACAGCAGCGACTCTTTCAAAAGTTCCTGTTTGTCCTTTCAAAACACATAATTATTTTTACATTTCACATGCCACAGCGTGCACTTATGAAGTTTTCCTCTTAAATACACAAGCGCATTTCACACGCTGCCAGCTGCTTAAAAGTGCAGTGCTGTGCTTTTGCCTTGCAATCAAAATATTTTCACAACACATACACACACGCACCGCACCAACACATATGCTTACCAGCCATACGCCTGATGTAAGGCCTGCAGCCGGCAATAGCGGCAGCAACAGCACAGGGTGACACGTCAGTCAAGTCATAAAGCGAAGTATGCGAAATATGCAAAAAATGCGCGGCAATATGCAGAAGCCAACACCAGTCAAGATTGCGGCATGGCCATAAACGAACAACTAGCAGCCAGTCACCGCGCGGAGTCGACTGCCAACAGTGGCAACACCGACGGTGCCGGCAGTGGTTGTCCGTGTTGGTGTTGTTGGCGGAGCTGATGGTGTCAAGTGCGCGATTAATGCGAAAAAACGGTGCAAAGTAAAGCAAATGAACAGAAATTAACGCATGCACAAATTTCTGAAAGCACAGCAAGCAAAACAACAGCAAAATAGAAGAATTAAGAAAGTGCTAAGTTCGGTTGCAACCGTTCGCGTCAGCTAAATTAAAATTAAATTATATTAAAAAAATCTTCGAATGAGTGATACATATGTACGTTAGGGTGATTCGAAAAATTCATTCATAATAATTTTTTTCATTGAGTTATAAAATTCATAAGAAATAAAAATTTTTCCCAAAAATAATCAAACTTTAACTGTTAATATCTTTTAAACGGTTGGGTTTACGAAAAAATCTTGTTGGCGCTTTTTTGTAGAACATTCAATTTCCTGCAAAATCTGAGGAACAAGATATTTTTTCAAGTAGTTGGAAGCGAGATATAAATTTTTCTATCTGATAATAAGAAAAAATAGAAAACTGTATGTAAAAGGACCTTCCCGTTCCAATTAAAAACTCACATTTGGAGAGGCTTTCTTGGAGGTGTCTAGGATCTTTTTTTTTTTCGAGTACCAATCGAAAAAAAAAAATTTTTAATCACCCTAATGTACGTGATATTAACCCGACTGAAGAGGCCAAATTTATTATTTTCAGTTAATATGGCAAACGTTAACCAGATGATCGAAATTCTTTATGTTAGGAATATGAGGCTTTGACCAAGATATAGACCAGTTTTAATTCAGCGCTAAGTCAATTATTTTTAGGAAAACTTGTCCATTTTGTTTCATTAAAATATCACATTTTAATCAAATTGAATGGTCTAAATTTATGTGGAAAGACGGAAATCATCATATGGCCTATATCAGGAGAAAGAAAGGAACGCGTAGATTGCATTAATTTGGACATTGCCCAAGTAAACTTGAAAACGTATTATCAGGAATTTCTTGAATACACAACTCACACACAGGCCGACTTATTCTTCATTTGGTTTATTAGAACAACGAAAATCATTATTTGAAACATATATATGTGAGTTGGGGGTAGTATCGTCTCAGGGTTTTTACTAAGCGTTTCTCGACGACTCGAAAGTGTAGGTAGATTTATAATATTTTTTATATGAACGAGGCCAGCTGAGGTATTAGCCAGTATGCCGCCCTTTGACATCCAGGGAGATCTACTCGAGCGGTTATATCAGCGCCTAAACCAGTATCGGCAGAGACAGAGGAGAGGAACAAGAGCACTAAAATGTGGCAGAAGCAATGGAATTCCTCATCCAAAGGGCGCTGGACCCACCGACTTATACCGGACTCGTGGATGGACAGACGACATTCATAGTACTCAGCAGACTTTGTATATGTATTGTTTTATTACTCTCAATTTTCAAATACAAGGGAAAAATTAAAAACCACATTCGTTGGTAATTTTACGGTCAATAATTACAATCCTCATGTGTCAGTCGACTGATAAATGGAAAGCTGTTAGCGAAGCGTCAGTATTCATAATGACAGAACTGAGACCTTTTCAACAGATTAGGTGTCCGTCAATCCGCACAATAGAGGAGACTTAAATGTCATGTCCCTCACACGAAGTAATACTTAGCCAGTGGTTCCGTTTCAGAGTCTTGCGTTGGGAGTGGGTTGGGTATAGCGGATCAAAGTTCCACAATCCGGCTTTTGATGCTTCCCCCTACTATAAAAAAAACACCAAGCAACCGAATTGTTGTTCAAGTCAACTCGTCTGATCATCCCGACCATTAGTTTTAGGTAACATATACAACCGTTAGGAGAACAAAACTAGTATACTCTATAGCAACATGTTGCAAGAGTATAAAAATAAAATCGCAAAGGAAATTAAAAAAGTGTGAAACGAAAATTATTTTATAACAGTAATACTAAATGTAAGTAAATGCACGTGTAAGTGTATTTTATGGAGAAAACATGAATGAAGCGTAGTCCGTCTGATTTTACTGTATCTGCGAACTTGTGTCAAACATTTTAGTAATGTAACAGTGCGATTGGTCTCGTAATGCAATATGGCGTCATTGTTGTTGTGGCAGTGATGTGCTCCCGCTATAGTAAATAAAAGAAATAAAAACTGTAAATATTTTATTAAAATGCCGAAATAAAGTCACGCAAGAACAAAACATTCAAAGCACGATGGCCCAGTAGGTACTTAACCCACAAACAAAAATCAAAAATATAAAATATTAAAATTACTATTTATTTCTCAACGTAGTCTATTTCAAACTCGATACACTTGAGACATCGATGCTCCAATTTCTTTAACACGTCTGAACAATAAGCTGTCAGGAGGTCTTTAAAGGAGATCTTCGTGGTGGCAATCGCACCCAAATATCTACAACTTTCAAGTTTGTAAACTAAAAGAATTCACACGAAGCTTAATTTGGCGAATATAATGAATAAGGGAACAGTTCATAACCTAATTCGAACAATTTGGTCGAGGTGTGAGCTGATGCGTTGGTGGAAGATTAAATTTTCTTCGGCAAATGGGCCAACAACAGTTCGAGATCAAATCGGCCTAATAATTCGGCATAGTACAGCCCTGTGACCCTCTCTCCAACTAGTCGTCATAGATAACTCTTTCATAATCACAGAAAACGATGACCATCACCTTTTCAACCGATTGGAAAGTCTTATTGAGTCTTATTGGAAGCAGGTCCGCCACTGATTCAAGTATTCCTTAGCAAATGACGCATACCATGTTTCGTCGATAGTCATGAAGCTATATCAAATCGATAGTCATGAAGCTACATCAAAAACTTTTAATCTCACATCAATCTGAGCTTAATAATATCACCTTTACCTTCCAAAAATGAAAACAGCATCACCGAATAATATTTTTATTTTTCATATTTTATAATTCGCAGTCAAAAGAAAATTACTTATGCACCTCAGCTGGGATTTTAACAGAAGGTGTCTACGAGAATGCACTACAACATTTTGAATTTCTCTTGCAATAGTCGCACTATTAGGCGGCATCGTACTGCCCTCGTACACTCACATGCGAGCAAAATGTATGAAACATGCTTTGGTGAGGAGAAGCAACACCAGCCAGCTGCTGACTCAAACGATGACTCTGGATTTGTGTGTGTGTCATGCATGAAATTAATTTTTGAAAACTTTAAATTAAACTCTCTTTGAACTTAGTGCTCCTGAGCTGTGAAAAGTGTGGATGAAACTCAGCATCATTTTATTAGAGAATAAGAGAAGCAAATATGGAAGAAGTGTCGTTACGACTGAGAGCACTGCCCGATAAATAATTAAAGAGGTGAATGGTCCAGGAGATACATGCATATTTACTTAGATAACGCATTGTGTATCAAAATTCTAGCCTATTTCTGTTTTTTTTTTTTTTTTTTTTTTTGAAAAACACGAAATTAATATATTTATTTACATATTCATCAAAAAAACAAACTTAAATCTTAATACATGACTTATAATAACGAGTCAGGTTTCTTTGTGACATCAGAATATATATTTTCTCAAAAAGTACAAACTTATGCTACATTTGAATAGATCATATGCTTACAATTTTCTTAAATATTTGACTTATGGAAGGTTTATTTAAAATGTAAGGTCTATTTAAAATCTCTAAAATTTCCAGGCGAGTTTTTTATGATCAATCAGTTTTTTTTCAAAGCTCTTATCCTTTATCATTTTCCGTATTTGTGGAAACACAAATATTTCCTCTTTAATTATTATCTCGATGAATTCGGGGAATT
>CM050323.1:17212327-17254742 GCA_027475135.1 Bactrocera correcta
TCATGTACGAAATCCATCTTCGAAACTATTATGTAGAATTTGGCCAACTTTTCCTGTGTGGAGCAGCATCAGCTGATAACCACCACTTCTCATAAAACGCAATCTTTCTACTTTACATCAGGTGTAGTATGGTATACTAACTATGGGCCTTTCCCATCAATTGGCGACAATGGTTTTATACTCGTGGTTCTCCGATTTTGACCAAATTTTAGAATATCATAATATAGACCAAAATAGGAATATCTGTTAACTTTTTAGTGGTCAAAGTTGCTCCATTGCTTTTTGGCGCGCAATTCAAATTGAGATCAAACAAAAAAATGACTATTTCTTTAATTTTTTAACGACCTCAAAATGGCGTGAAAAAAAATTTTAAGTTATCCAATTTTTCAAAATCCAAAAAATTTTCAAAACCCAAAAAAAAAATATTTTTTTTTTTCCAAAAAATACCGTTTTTTGTGATTTTCCTTCCATTTTTTTTTCAAAGTTGACTTTTTCCTTCGATTCCACGTCCAATTTTACATAAGAATCAGTGTTCAAAATATGGGACTATGTTCCCATGAACAGAAAAAAAAATTCAAAGTTGTCGCTATACGGGATCGGGATCAGGTCGTATCTTGAATATTTTTTGGATGGCAGCGTTCTAAAGAGCGGGCGCTCGGAGGTACAAACTAGATAAGTGAAACTTTAAACGCGTTTTCTCGAAACGACTTTTTTAAAAATTGCTGGCGTCATAACTTAACGAGAAATTGACCGATCGACTTCAACAAACTTAAAGTGAGTATTTTTGAATATATTTACTAAACTCGTACAATGACCTACGAACTTTTTGATTAGTTGAAATTTGTCAAATTTTGGGATTAAAAACCGACAATTTTTTACCTAAAACGATTTTTTTTTTTCAAAACTGCGCCATTTTGTTAATTTTTGAGATTCTTCAAAAGGGCGTAGGTCATTGTATAGAAAATATCTTTAAGTTTAATAAAATTTTCAAATTACGGGGATTCAGTTTTTTCAAAAAAGTGGTATAAATCCCTTAAAGACGGTCGAGAGATCGCTGAAGATATGCCTCGTTCTGGACAACCGTCGACCTCTTCAATTGATGCAAATATTAAAATAGTATAGGTGCTTTAAAATCTTCAGGAAAGTGTTAGAGGGATAGCAAGAGAGCTCGACATCTCTCGCGAGTCCGTTTATATCATGTATTTTGGGTATAAAACGGGTTTTTGCTCGACTCGTCCCGATAAAGCTGAATTTTTTCAGAAAAATTACCGCAAACAGGTATCTTTCTTGATTCATGGAGAGCATTATAACTGCCGACCAGATATGGGTCAACAACTATAGGAATGGAGAAAAATGGAGAAAGAAAAGCCGCTCAAAAATAAATGTCTGGAAAATCGTTGTCATAAGTGTATTATACCTACTGGCGATCACTTTGAAGACGACAAAATAAACATTGACGAATAATTAAATATTTAGCATTTTAATTATATATAATATTTGCGTAAAAGTTTGTTGATGACCGAAATGGGACTACAACCGCGCCTACTTACCATATAACGCAATTTTAAATTTTCTCTGAATTTTCCTTTCGATTGTACAAATAAAAAAGCAATCAACATAACGGCGTATGCCATCTCATTATCATAAATTGTTCAAATTCAACAAAAACTGTTCATGCTTATGGGTACCGAATATTTCGACCTCAGGACTTATAGTTGACTTTTTACCACAAATATTGGCGATTGTGCGAGATATATAATTCAGACAGAATCCTCTTGTGATAATTTTTTTCTGTGTCAAAAATGTGTCAATAATTCGCTTAGCCTCCATGTATTTACCACAAAGATTTTCCAACTTCCATGTGCTTTCTAGCGCATATATGGGCCAACATGTAGTTACATATCTCTAGGAAAATGAAAGGGCCTGTTTTAGAGGTAACAGTGTATATTTGTAAAATGGATAAAATTGGACAAAATCTTGGCTCAGCCCCGAAAGAACAAATATGTTATGTAACATCCAGCTATCGTTACTGCATATATTTTGGGAATGGTATGTGAGATACCTTGTTGAATCGCAATATCGGAACATTTTATAGTATGTGGTATATCCAAGGTGCGTAGTATTGGCAAAAATACATAAAAGCAGTTCGACACTATCCCCAACTCCCATATTCGTTCTTCTAGAAAAACTTATGCTGAATGTGTCCAGTGCATGTTCGGTCAGTGTGTGAGTTATATATAGCATATCCATACTAAAATTATAAAAGGAAAGATTTGTACCTATTTTTGTATGTTTGTATGTTTGTAATAAAAAGGCTTAAAAGTACTAGGCCGATTTAAAAAATTCTTTTACCAATGGAATGCTACATTTTTCCAATTTGACATAGGCTGCATTTCATTTTTAAAAAATTAGGGATCCTTGGTATAATTTGAACAATGTAACCGAAAGATGCATTCTGAAAAGCGCGCCTGGCCAGAGAATGTAAAGTATAGAGAAGGTGCAAATTGAATTCTGTATGATGTTCGATTTGGCGTCTAACAGAGCCGATAGAATCAAAGTAAGGAATTCGACGTTGTCGCTGCTATTTAGTAGAATTGAGCACGTGCAGTGGCAAAAATATATATAAAACGACTGAATTCATTATTTATTTTAATTTTTTGACTATTATTATTACAATATTTTTAATTTTTAATTTTTCAAAAGTGCCCACCACTTAAACCATCAAAGAAATTGAACGTAAATAGACTTACATACAAATACTAGCTGACCCGGCAAACGTTGTTTTGCCATGTACATTATTTCCAGGAATCATTTTTTTAGATCAATAAAAATAACTAACTACTACTAAGTGTGCAGGGATGTACTTATAATCGAAAGCATTATAAACAATGAAAGTATGCTTTATTTAAGTTAATAAATTAATCCTTATTAAAATAACGAATATATTTTAAATTACAATTTTTGACAGCTTTCTAAATATCAAAAATAATTATTCATATTATCCTATCAATTATGGCAATTGAAAAAAAATTAATCTTTCAGTGCAATATAGTGTACAATATTCTTGGTTAGTCCGTCTTTAGCCCAATACAAACAAACTTGAGGGCTTTCCCACGCGAGAACATGCCACATATAGTTCTCCGTGGGAAAAGCATGGTGTTTCCAAATCTAAGCCACATACAGACAATGTTTGGCCTTGTGACTTATTGATCGTCATAGCGAATGCCAACCTAATGGGGAATGGAGTGCGTTTGAATTCAATGGGCACATCTGTAGTAATCATAGGGATTCGTGGCAGCAACACATTTTCGCCTTGAAACTTGCCATTCAAGATGATGGCTTAAATGACGTGTTTCATTAATTTTTTAATGACAAACTGTGTGCCATTACACAGCCGTGGTGGGCTTAAATTGCGAAGCAGAATAATCGGAGATCCAACCTTCAATTGTAAATGATGTGGTGGCATGCCTGGCGAATCCAATGAATTTAAAAACTCAATTGGATAATTCACAGTCTCGTTGGTATCGCAAACTGCATCGTAAGACTTGTATTACAGGCAACAACTGTTGAATCTTTAAATTTAACTTATTGACGTCCACATTTTTAGCTGCCAAATTCGCTCTTTCTGCCAGCCACTTACGACTTGCATATTGTGTGTGTACGTCGGGAAATATGTGATCGATGAGAGTATTTTGCGAGTCGATGATTGTCAAATCAACTTTCCCATCATCAATATCTAACAGTTGTTTAGAGAAATTTTCGCGGGATTGATCCTGAAGCATTTGAACGCGCATGTTCACCGTCAGTTGTACTTTTTCAATATTACGCCATAGTCGCGATGATTTTAAGCAAGCATTAATTTCATCAGCGTACGTGGAATAACAGGAAGTGTTTGTCTAAAATCACCAGAAAGAAGTAACAAAGTGCCGCCAAATAGTTTATCAATGTTTTTTATATCCTTTGATGTCCTATCTAATTCCTCAAGCGAATGTTTGTGTGCCATAGCGCATTCATCCCAAATAATAATTCTACATTGTTTCTGCACTAAGGCCATAAAAGATTGTTTTTTTTTATGTTGCACACTGCATCTGGATTATTTTGACTGTTCAATGGCAGCTTAAATGCTGAATGAGCTGTTCTGCCTCCATCTAATAAAGTTGCTGCAATGCCAGAAGATGCAACGGCCAATGCGATTTCTCGCAAGAAAATTGATCGATTTTGTCCCTGTTTGCGGTAAACGGCGTAGTTTTGTGAGGTTGAGTGCTGATTAGTTTATGGAATTGATCGATATAGCTGTTTAGGTGTTACTCCCTAAAAACCACTTTTGAAATTTTTTTTTTTTCGGTTTTTATGAGTTTTCTCGAAATCTACCGATCCGAATCGGCTCAAAATTTTAGAAAATCTAAGTTAAGTGAAACTCTTTGAAATGCCGTTGGGTAGGGTTGAATCGCTTGATTCAAAAGTTATAAGCGGGTCCAATAGCTTCAACAATCAATAACTTTCCGATTTTAGAAAATTTTTAATTTTCTTCGCGGAAAGTTAAAAAAATTTAGGGGTGGACCACCCTTAACATTTAGGAGGATGGAAAATAGATGTTGTCCGATTCTCCACCCTAGCCGATATCCACGCTAAGATTCACGAAAATCGGTCGATCGGTTTCAGAGGAGTTCAATAACGTACACCGTGACACGAGAATTTTATATATTAGATAACTGGGGGATTTTTTTTAATACAAATAAAAATATTTGTGAAAAAAAATGTTTTATACCCAAATTTCCCAAAATAAATAATTGTCTACCCCGTGCGATGCCGGGACGGGCTGCTAGTGTATGTATATACAAAATTGGTTAGATTACGATCCTCTGGTTGACATTTTACACTTTGAAGTATTTCCTTGGCTTTGATGCTTGCAAATTGCAAGAGTACAAAATTCTCGGTTGCACCCGGACTTAGCTTTCCTTGCTTGTTTTATAATTACTAACAGGCATAAAGAAAATTAGCTTAACGGTAAATACTGTTTCGCATAAAAATAAGTATCCTTTACTTTGTTGAATTTTTTTTGTTATTCTGTAAAGTCGCCATGTTTTGAATGTTAAAGCATAAAGCAAATAGGATCGTATATTTGTGTGCTCCTGTCAATGGGCGCTTGTAACGCATGCGCAGCTGGCATAATAAAACCGAAAAAATCTGCAAATATACAGTATGCAACAATAACAATAGATAGCAAACAGTAAAAACTTACATATATGCATTATGTACACATGCTAGGAAGTATATTTGCATATACATATGTATATATTTCGGAAATATTTCGCTTTACGCTGTTTACACATCGCCTCTGCAGCATTGTTGTGCAAACGCCATGTTGGTGGCGCCTTTTTCACGCAAAATAAATTGAGCGATTTTTATATTTAACAAAAGACTTAACGTTGCGGCTAAAAATCAAAAAATCGACATTACGCAACGAGGCCAAACCGGGATCGCGTGCATTTGGCGCGGTTGTGGCGCAGGTAAGCCTGCATATGCTCTTAAATACATATTTGACATTTACGTCATCGTGCAACAGCAACTGCAAAAACACAAAAACAACACTAATGTGTGTGTAAATGTGAAACCCATGTCATGTAGTGCAATATAACGGTGTTTGTTGACATTTAACAGGTGACAGCGCTGTTTATCATAGCAGCGCAAGGATTTTGTACTTATTTTTTTTTGTTGTTGTTTTTTTTTTTTTTGGTTCCGGTGTGGTATGCGCATATACATACATATATGTATACAGTGTGAGCCAAAATTGGAATACGTAACGTACACTGATACTTGAAAAAAATTAAAAAAAATCATAAAACTGTTTTCGGGCTTCATATTCAGAACTAAAATCTTCTATAGATTGCCTATGCGGTAGAGTTCGGGTGATTGCTTGTTGAGCTGTTGTAAAGAAGCAGTGTCGCAGAGAGAGATGAGCACATTATGCAAACATAAATAAAGCCCATCTGAAAAGGTTGGATCCACACGCGTAATCTCATCATAGATATCAGGGCTCGTGCTTTTTGATTTCGAAGCACTAAAGCCACGAAAAATTTTTGATACTTTACTGTCAAGAAAGCATTCTGTCTGAATTTCAATTGTATAGATCACACATTGACCGATATTTTCGATCAAAAGTCTACTATAGATACTGGAATGCACATATTCGATGCCTAGGGTCTTGAACAGTTTTGTATGGATTTGGACAATTTTTGGTCAAAAGATGGCATTTTATTGGGAATTATTACTGCAAAATTTTATTCTGTTATATTAATTACATGTAGATTTGTGTATTTTGCCCATTTTCACACTGTGACATAGGAAGAATGCTGCTTTTGTCGAAATCGGTTGGTCGGGTACCGATAAATAAGATTTCATCAAAGAGTAGGCGGTGCCATCCCCATCGTCCAATTTTTACACCGGCCCCTCTAAAGCCTTCTCACAACGTCCCGACAGCAAACTTTTACGTTTCTGGCGCATTTAGTTATTGATTTATTGCGATGGATTAAACAACGACTGAGACAAGTAGGTCCTTGTGGCATTTACTACAGTGGCCATATAAAGGAGCACAAGACTGGTGTGGAACTCGTGGTGGAAGAGAGACTCCGTCGCCGAGACCTGCATTCACGTCTCCAGTGTTCGGAAAGCCCACTCTTGGCGAACAAAAAAAACTCTATAAGCCACTCATTATTCTCGTCCTGCTGTATAGTACAGAAGCTTGGACGATGACAACTTCTGAAGAGTCGACCTTACGAGTTTTCGAGAGAAAGGTTCTGTGGAAGATTTATGGTCCTTTGCGCGTTGGCCACTTTGAATATCGCATTCGATGGAAGATGAGCTGTAAGAGATATACGACAACGTTGACATAGTTCAGCGATTTAAGAGACAGCGGCTACGCTGGTTAGATTATGTCGTTCGAAAGGATGAAACTACTCCATGTCAAGTGAGGAACGACCTGATTACACTTGGAATCTCATATCGGCGCCAAACAGCGCAAAGCAAGAATATGAAAATTTGTCATTTATTGCCATCTTATCGGAACCAAAGGTCGTCCTCATCAGAGTTTCCCACTAAGCAGTCATTAATCATAGCTGTAAATCGCTTGCCATTGACTGTAAAATTATGGTCGGTTACAGTTTGAAGAAATATGGACCAGTGGTGTCCTCTGCTCCAGTCTTTTTTTGACGATGCAATGGCGCTTTTACAATAGCTTGAAGATCCTTATCACTCCGAACAATATTATCCTTTGAGCGGCATCGTTACAGAGTCATTCAATGGGTTCAATTTGTGCACGAGTTTAATTTTGTTAACCCTCAAACCATGATCTTTCTGAAAAATTGTTCATAAAGGAGATGGACACAGCTCCAATATTCGGGTCTTATTTGACGATTTGCTTCACAGCAGCCGTAGAGTCTTCGGTGCGCACTGCACAGCATCTCCGAGGATGCGCATTTTTTCAACTTTTCTGGGCGAATCTGTCGACTGAACAGTGGTTGCATTTGTTTGGTAATACATTTGCATGATGTGCAAACGTTGTTCCGGAGTACACTTATTCTTTATGAAATAGCAAACCATACTGGGTATAAATCAGTTGTCAAAAAGATCAACTGCAGGAAATGTATTGTCTCATTGAATATTACACACTTCAAAATTTTATGTTATGGACACTGTTGAATGGATTGACCTTGATGTTTGCAACATACTATCAAACTATTTAGCAGTCTTCCTTATGGTAACCGCTCGTCTTAGAAGAGGGAAAACTCATTTTCCATTGAAAAAGTAGATAGAAACCTATCTTATGAAGTGGTGAAGTATCCAGCATAAGCGCACGAGCAGTGATTATTTGAGGTCTTCCAATGCTAAGAACGCGGCGCAATAACAAAAGCATATTGCGAGCAAATATATATATATTTTTTTTTATAACTTTCCGCATATTGAGAAGAGTGAAAATTTTCGGTGTGATCATCACAAACGAAGAATGGCATTGCTTGTCTTAGATTTGCGGCTGATAATTTTCATGACATTTCTTCTAATGATGCTTTTTCTTAAAGTTCTGGTCTTAAGGTGACGTTGCGTTTACAATTTTTGTTTAACGACTTACTGCCTTGCGACTACATTCTATTTTCAGCCTCAAAAAGTGACTAGTGGTAAAAGACTTCAATGAAATTAGGTCAGGTTAGCAACAAACGGCTCTTTTGATGGCCTCTAAGCTACTGAAACGATATTGAAATATTGTAGGACCATTACAACAACTGCATTACTCTAGAATATATAAATTCGAAAAATAAAAAACGTTTTGTCATTGCTAAGCTTTTGGGTAGTGCAACAGAATTTTAGTGCTGTAGTTTTTGCGGTTACTATATTTATGGTTATGTTTTTGTAGTTTGAAATATAATACTGATAAATTGGGCTGCAAGGCAAAAAGAATAAATTAAGTTAGTGCATTCAAAAAGCAGATGTGATTAAATAAAAAAATGTCACCCAAATTGACTTTGGTTTTATAAAAAAGTAATAAATTAATTATTGCAAAAATTGCCATAGTCATTACATATTTTATACATTTCTGTGTTCATATATTGGGACATTTTTTGTGCAATCAAGTACAAAAATTTTGTGAATTTTACAGACATAATATGCCATGAAATCTCAGTGTTTGAGCCATAAACCGATATCATGTAAGTAAGACTCTTATTATAATAACCAAGCATTTTTGTGCAAGCCAAAGGGGAAGCTCGAATGGAAATTAATATATATAATTTATTTATTATATAAATATTTCCGTATTTTATTCGCTTTAGTAAATTAAATTTGCTTTAAAAAAATCGTGGAAATAGTACACATACATATGTACACGTAGACATACAGAATTAAGACTGAGAATAAATACTTAGATCATACTTGTATTCTCAACTAACCCCTACAATGCACCAACTCGTCCTATTGCATTCAGTTCAATATGCAAAAGCTTCTGCATACACTTAACTATGCTTTTGTTTCCACTGAAAATCCCGACATTGTTTTCCTATAACTTAAGCTAGAATCTTATGTAATACAGCGTGTATCACACATTGACATTAGCACTCATACACATGCATAAAAACAGACAAGCGCGCAAATAATCCCTTTGCTGCATACATAACTGCTCGCTAACGGTAAGCAGCGTCAATTGTTTGGATGAATTCTTGCATAAATTTTTGTTTGCTCTCACATCACAGGGAGGCTACACGGCGTATATGTGCTGTTTAATCAGTCTGCTGTCATTGCTTTGCATTTGAATCCTTTGCATGCTTCAGTTAGTGGTTGCCATTACAGCCAGCGGTTGCGGTTGGGAGCATGTCCCTTAAGCGATTAAAGTCGCATTTATTTTCTCCGCAGTTTTTTCCTACTTTTCCACCTTCTTTTACATAATGTCATCATTGCAAATTTTATCATTTCCTACAATGCGCTGAGCGCTTAATGCTTGAGTTAATAAAGTTAATGCGGTTTAGCATCACTATTTTATTGCGAGTTATAGCAGCAGCATATATGTAACAACTTGTTAATACTGTATAATATATATATGAGCAAAAATTAGTAAGACTTTGTCCAAAACTTTAAAATTCTTAATTCAGTCTTCAAAATCTGTGTTGTCCTCCTCAAAGTAACCTTCCTTCGCTCCAATACACTCAAGCAAACGTTTTTTTCCTATTCTCGAAAAATTTGTTGAAGTCACTTTTGGAAACAGCTTTCAATACGCGTAGCGATTCAGGTTTAATGCCAGTCACACAGAGCTTAATCAGGCGAATCATCAACATCGTCATCGAAAATCTGGTGGTTGCGGCCGGACATTGGTTGAAAATTTGGAAAAAAAACTCACGAAGAGTCAATGCAGTATGCCACGGTGCATTATTTTGCTGCAGAAACCAAGAATTGTTGGCCCACAATTAGTTTCGCGCAAACGCCGAATAACACTCAAATAGTATTCCTTGTTAACAGTTTGGTCAGTCGACAAGAAATCGATGAAAACTGTCTGCATAACATTGATTTTTGAACTGCCCGGACGTGGTCGATTTATCATCTGTATCTGGGTCATAAGCATAACTCCAAGACTCATCGCCAATAATATTACGTTTCATGACATCGTGTTACTATACTAAACACTAGTGATTATTTTAATGTGACATTTGGCACAGATGTCACTGTCAATCAAACAAGCTTAGAGAAAAATATTACGACGAATGAGTTTGCCTACAGTAGTATTTTTTAGAAAACAGGTTAATTAAAAAGTCCACGATCTACCAAACTAAAACACACCTTTTTGGCAAAATTCGTTTTTTTTTATTCCACACATTACAGGGTGCTACAATGATTATAACGACCTTGCAACTTTTCGACATCATTTGAGTAGAACGATTTGTCCCGAGGGGCATGCTGCTTGGAGCCCCTCTGTCGCGTCAAAATGCTTGCCTTTCATCGGCCTTTTCAAGCAAGGAAACAAAAAAAATGTTCAGGGGAAGCCACATCTGGGCTGAAGCGCGGCTGCGGAATCGTTGGGATGCCGGCCTTGGTTAGGTAGCTGTTCACAAGAAAGGCGGTGTAGTCATGGTGCAACTTTCAATCGGCTGCGATGTCATTTCGGTTTGAGTCTCTTGAGAACTTCCAGGAGGAACAAATTCTTGATGGACGATGCCTTTGATGTAAAAAAAAAACAAAGAGCATCGTTTTCACTTCGGATTTTCATTCTTCCGACCCACAAAAATGGCCTGGTGGCACCCATTTCTCGCTAAAGCAATATCTGGGTGAGACTGCTTGATCATATCAAACGTCTCTGTCGTAGATTTACCGAGTTTCACATAGATCTTAATCGCTCTAACGAACGATGCATTTTCGGCCTGCATCACTCACAGAAAAACGTCGCGCGAAAATATTCGCCCGACTCTCCAGGTGCCCGGACCGTGACCAGCCGCTCGTTCGTACTGAGTCGTGGCGGAAGAAATTCAGTCTTTTTACTTTCGCATTTCGCGTGCACGCGTTGCAGAGTTTACTAAAAGAAGATGATAAAAACACCAACTCTGTTAGACCAGGTTGAGCCACTCACTGCGAACTGTTTGTCAAGAAGGTGCAAACGCCTACCCGCCCGACTTTTAAGACATACATTTTGGAGACGATGGATCTTTGAATATTTGCCAACGCTCACGCGTCGAACAAAGCACTTCCACTGTAGTAATCATAAAAAAATAAAATATCATAACAACATAATTTAAGCAAAAAGTTTATTTCGAACTTCTAGCAATAAAAAAGGCTTAACGCCAAGCATAAATTTGAGTTTACAATTAATCTGAAAAAAATATCAATTACAAATGAGTACCAACTGTGTACCGGAAAGAATTGCGAGGAATATTAATAAGGCACAGATAATGTTAATTTAAACTTTTCGTTTTCGTTGCTTTGCAAGTTCGCGATTCCCCGAATGCCAAACACCTGACAAAATTTACAAAGAGGCCAACAAAAAAGTGAGTAAATTTGTATGGAAAACTCACCAAATATAAAGAATTCACTGGTTTTGTGGCCGAACAACCGAAGCGAAGCAGCGAAATAAGGCGAATTGGAGGAGATATTTCCCACATTTTGCGCACTTTTTTCCAGCAACCGCGAAGCAGTTGTGGCGCTCAGTGTTGGACTGTTTATTATTGCCGATTGTTGTGTCGGCGGTTGCAAGTTGCGCCAAATGAAGTTTGTCTCATTTGTTGATACCACAACACACAAACAGACCCACGTAAATAAGGTATTTCGGTGCTCTGTCGCGTTGCAGTAATAAATTCATTTCCAGGATTAACCAACAGCAATTATGAAGTAAGCTCGACAGCAAATAACCAAAGTGAGAAGCAAATAAATAACTAAACACGCAAACACAAACAAGAGGAAAATTCATAGAAAATGCATGCAGAGAAGTAGATGAAAAAAGAAAAGCGCCAAAGAGCAAGGATCTCCTGGCAAACCAACGGTATGTAGCATGCCAACGAAGAAGTATGAGAGTGAAACAACCTGCAGCGAAAACACACACACAAATGGTATATAAATTCATATCACATACATATACACATGTATATTTAGTATGCAAGTATATATTTGTAGTACACCGTTGACAAGCGCTGCGCTGTTGACAAATTTAGCAGCGGTGAGTGTCTGCAGCGAGTTTCGGCGGCCACGCCGAGTAAGCGAGACGACAGCTTGCTAGAGGCCTTGAGGGGTGTCAAAAAGACGGCAAAGCGCCGTGGACTCGTAAGCGGAAGCGAAAAGTTTTCTGTTGCCGCCGGAAGTGCATAAATATTAAATTCCACAATTACACTCCACACTCGCGCCCGCATAACGTTGCCACAGGCAAACAGCAAAGCGGATTGTACTATATATTTACATTTGGTACATACATATGTAAGTATGTATATATGTTTATAAACATGCAAGCAAATTCTCCAAACGCTTCATATTTGCTTGTCTGGGTTTTGAGGAGCTTTTACTAACCAACCTACTCTCTCTCTCACTTCTACTAGTTTTTTTCGTGTCTGCTATTTGTTGTGAATTTCATGTTTATTTAGCGGTGATTGTTGCTTCTCGTTTTAATGTTTTTGAAAATATATATTTATATAAGTATTTATGGACTTTAGGACGGGCCAATATATTTTGAAGCCTTTATTTTTGAAAGAAAATACTTTTGAGTCGTGTGTTCTCGGAATCAAGATACGCACTCGTCTCATGCAAGGAAGGTTCGACGTCCAGAAGTTGCAGTCAGAAAAGACTTGCACTTCTGCTCCCTGAGAGTGCTCTTCAACAACTCGGTATAAGGGTACTGTGCGACGGCATTGGTTTTCAAAAGAGGCAAAAGAAAAGCTGATACCATGAGGAGTGCCGGGTTGCAATGGGGAGATTACCTCACATCACAATCGGCCACAAGACTTGCAGGATGGGACAGATATCGACAGATGAAGACGGAAGCTTTACGCATTTGCAGATAAAAAAGGGAGAGACCGAAATGCGTGAGTTGGAAGAGCTAGACAAGCTGGCCGACAGCGGAAATATAAAATTCCACGAAAAGCTGCGGCGACTAACACAAGGTTTTAAGACCGGAGCATACTATGGTAGAACCTTCAGAGGTGATCTAGTGACGGATGCCCAGAGAATACTGAAATTATGAAGGGAGCTTTTCTCCAGCCTGCTGAATAACTCGGTTTCCCAATCGGTGACGACGGAGCGGACGTTCCTTTGGTTGACCATCAAGAGGTTCGAGCAGCACCTTTTCGTCGATTTCAAAGCTGCTTTTGACAACAAGAAAACAAGCTGGCTTTATGTCTGAATTTGGTATACCCGTAAAACTAATACGGCTGTGTAAACTGATCTGGGGCAATACCAGAAACGCCGTCAGGATCGGGAAGGACCTCTCCGACCCGTTCGATACTAAACGAAGTTTTACACAAGGCGACTCAATATCGTGTGACTTCTTTAATCTACTGCTGGAGAAAATAATTCCAGCTGAAGAGCTGAATAGGAAAGGTACAATCTTCTGTAAGAGTGTTCAGATGCTGGCGTACGTCGATGAGATTGATATCTGGATTGGCCTTAACATCCGCGCCGTTAATTCTACTTTATCCAAACTGGATAAGGAAACGAGGCAATTGGGTCTAGCGGTGAACGAGGGCAAGTCGAAATATCTCCTGTCATCAAACAAACAGTTGTCGCCCTCGGACATGGCTCCCACGTCACTGTTGACAGTCATAACTTCAAAGTCGTAGATAATTTCGTCCATCTTGAAGTCAGCATTAACACGAGTAACAACGACAGCCTTAAAACGTAGAGGCAGTGCCCGTCGGGGTAAGCAGAGGAAGAGGAAGATTTCCACTCCGTTGGAAAGGTTAGAAGGAAAAGGACCTGGCTTCACCTCGAATCCTAAATTGGTACCAAACAGCGAAGCGGAAGAATGACAGGCGTGATATTGTAAAGTCGGTTATAACGCGTAAGCGAAGCTTATGAAAATAAGGAAGAAGAAGAATAATGATCTTATAAGAGTTTGAGAAAATTCGTTACGGATAAAAAGTAAAGGAGTGTTAAAGGATTTTAACCAACAAAAAACATCGAATTTGTTTCTTTATAATCGTTCTGTAGTCCTGACCTTTAAGAAAATTTAATGTGATGGTTAAGATTATTTTAGTATAATACAAAATAGATTATATTTCCTGGTCCTAAATGACTTAATCTCGAAATGTTTCCTTTCATCGAATCAGTCTCAGCTGACTTATCATTATAGATCATACACAAGTCGTAGCTAATAGTTTAACGTCATGAAACTTTTTGAACTAGGTTGTCAACTGTCAATCTCATTTATTAATAAAATTGAATTTGAATTGATATTGAAAATTTCGTCTTGATCATGGTTTTATAATCTCACTATCCTGCTGAAATAATTGAGAACTCAGAAAATAGACATTTAAATATATGAAGAACTCAAAAGCCACGAGGTATACGGGATATATTTACAGCTATCCCCATAGGAAATTATATACAACAACACTATAAATCTGTCAACCTTGTTTTGACAGTATGCTGGCAATAGAAAACTTACTTAGTCCTTTGCTCTTGACCTAAGTAATCAACTTAAGGAAGATTCTCTTTTGAAATGCATATGTACATATCTCAAATACTTTACAACAATGTATCCAAAAAATAAATCGTCCATATTTCCCACCATAAAAATTGTGACTCATCCTAATGAGTATATCAGTGTGTGTAGGCATCACCACTGCCAGTATCATTGGCGAAGCAGTCGTTGACATTTGCGGTCGCTGTGGCTCACAGTTTGCTGCTTGACTTTTACACGACTGTCATTTTATTGTGTTGTGTTGCTGACAGTTCGACATTTGTATTGGTTTGTTGTCGTTTTTGTTGCCATTTTGGCAACTCTAACAATGGCGTTTAGCATAGTTTTTATATACTTGCGAATAACCGAAAATATGCGACTAATGTGAGTGAAAAAGTTTTTACATTTTAACGGAAATTTTGCATTCAACTGTGTCCAATTAAAATTATTGCACAAAAGTAAAATAAATGAGATAAAACTAAATTATACGTTGGCATGACACCATTCGTGGTAATTGTTAAAGACTAGGTGCTAATACCGATCGCTTTTTTCATACTCGATGGGGAATTTAAATGTTTAAGCGATTGCATGAAATTGATTAGAGTCAGTTAAATAAAGTGTTGATGATATGTTTATAATTAATATGATTTATGAATTATTAAATTATCTTTTAACGGGTGACCCAATCAGAGGTACTTTTTTCAATAGCTTTTTGCTGTCATGTTGTTTTTGTGTATGGTTTGACATTTCATCACGAAAAGACTTACGCCTGAACAACTTTTACAAATCGTTCAAATTTAATACAAAATCTCACGTTCTATGAAGCATGTGTATCGCGCGCTTCGCTCAACTTATGGTCAACATAATCGGCCTACTGAGCATTCTATTCACAACACATAACTTGTCTTAAGACCGAGCATTTATTACAACGGTAGACATAAAATTTGTGACATGATTTTACAATACATAAAATTTCATTGTATGGCATCATGTCATATTTTCATACGATCAGGGTTCGTTAAAAATTTTCTTGGAATTGTGAAAGCTGACAATTACAAAGATCTTGTGACTGAAGTACTTACTGCTTATGCATAAAAAATGTGTTGCAACATGTCCCTCAAAATTCACTTTCTGGACTCCCATCTAGACTTTTTCCCCGAAAATTTAGGGACCGTAAATGACGAACGATTCCACCAAGACATTTCTGCTATGGAAAAACGGTACCAAGGCAAGTGGAGTGCCAGGTTTCTTGCCGATTACTGCTGGACATTGTTAAGGGTTACTCCAAAAAAGCAAAAACATCGCCGAAAAACATTGACACTAACATTTTAAGGTACTCTTTGATATAACAATATATATTGGTGTTGTTTGTGGACCAGTGAAATCGTCGGTCCATATTTCAGAAAGTAAGCCTCAATGGCGACCGTTATCGTACCATGATATCCGACTATTTGTTAGTTGAAATTGCAGCTCGTGACCCTGGGGCGAATGAATAACCTGAGACGTAGCTGCGGCTAACATTTGAAAGAGATAATCTTCAAAAATACATAAGTGTTTTTTCTTTAAGAAAGCAAGGAATCTCGAAATAGGTCACCCTTTACAGTGAAATTTAGTTTCAGATTTTAAGCTATTCATCAATTATCAATCATGTTTTTCATAGTGAATAACAGATACATTTGATCAAATGTGACCCCCTTTGATACGTATTTTCATACAAATATTTATTATTGTCTTCAAACTAAGATCCTTTTGAGCCAATAAAATTGTACCAATATCTTATCCAATTTTTATACACTTTTAATAAGCCGCAGTTGGTAGAGCCTTAAGCATATTTTGTAGTTTTTTTCGGTTACAGCTATTGTCCAACATACACATCGACGTCATACTGTCATATTCAGAAAACCACGACTGGTCAACAGCAATAATGCACTTGAAGATTGTAGATTTGACAATCTTCATAATAAGAACACTAACCAAAATGTGTTGAGTCGATCCGTAAGAGGTTTTGAGATTCTCTGCTATCTCTCTGATGTCTTGATGATTGCTTTGTATCATTCAACTATTTATGTCCGTGATTACAAGGCTCTCCAAAACACTTTTACAACATTTTCAAGGACTAAAAAACAGCTGCGAAATACATAGCAATTGACATATCGTGACTTAACATAAAAAAAGGATTGTATTAATCTACGCAAAGAAAATCAATCGATGTGGTTTACGTGCACAATTTAAAAGGACCAAGCAAATTTAATTAGATCTACAAGTATATAATTAAGCAACAAATATTCAATACATACATTGTGACAAAAAATTATATTATTCATCAATTTTTACTTTTTTGCCTTTGAAGTTATTGCCACCAGATGCAATATGCTTATTTTTCAAGTCCTTGAAGCACTTTTCATAAGCACTTTCTGGGATGGCCTTCAGTTGCTTCAGTGAATTTTCTTTTATATCTCCGATCTACTGAAAACGGATTTCACGATTTCACATTTCACAGGGTTATTTCAGTTTCATGAACACGATGGTTCATCAATAGTATTCATTTTGACTTTTTATTCGGTCACAGTCACAAGTGATGCACCAAACCAAAAATAACGAAAAACACAATGAGATGATATTTGTGCTGCCTTGGCGTAGTTATTTTGGTGTCGGCCAATGATTGTGGGACCGGAATTCGTACTTTTTGAAAAATAAAATTGAGCTTTATTTGGACGAGTCGAGCAAGTACGTGTTTCATACCCAAGATCATTCGAACGGACTGGTGAGAGATGTCGAAATCTCTTGCCACTTGCCTCATGATTTCCTATCAGAGGTCAAAGATCGATATATCATCTTTAACAATCTTACGACCGTCTTTGAAGGTTTTGTACCACTCGGAGGCTTGGGTTTTTTTGATAAAACTGAATCACCGTATGCCTTTCACAACATTCGAAATGATTCCACATACGAAATTAAGCTGGAAATACAAAATTTGGGGACAAATTCATTCTTCGATAATTTATCTATTGTAAAAATCGCAACACACTCTTCTGAGGTATATCGAAGAGCTGCTGTAAATAAACTGGTTGACAGATCGCCCTCATATTTGGCATAATAATACAGTAATATTTGCCACCATTTTTTGAAATATCATTTACCAGAAATTTAAATTTCAACTTCCGGGTGCTTTTTTCCCTTAATATAATTTCACCAAAAATCAGGTGTTTCTGCTTAAATTATTTTCTTCACTACACGTGAGTGGAAAAGCTCTGTACCCTGAAGTTTCATATCTTATCAAGTTGGCCACAGAATACCAACAAATGTTTTATTTGATAAAAATTTTGAGAATTTTTATTAAACAGTCAGTTGCGTAGACACCCCTATACCGTATATTTCGGTATATAAATTTATTTAAATAACTGTGTATATTATACCAAAGCATCGCTGTAAGTTAAGCCATATATCCGTATTCTAATTTATATCAAAATCCCAGAATACTATTTCACAAAGTTAGTTTCGTTTGCTGGCATAAGATATTAAGTAATTAGGTCACTCATTTCACTAATATATTGAGTTTAGTAAACACTAAAATATACGAGCACATTGATAAATGTTATATGTATATCAGTACGTTGTGCACTGTACATACATTACCTCAATAAATTAACATCCATTCCAAATCCTATAATTAAATGCGCCAGTGCTGACCTATTTTACTGAAAAGCTATTAGAACGTCATTAGCAAGCGGGTTTAATTCAAAACAAACAGATGAACAGGGTCTGCACGACACACTATATAATTTTACATATTTCTACATATATTAGATTTGTTGTTATGTGGGTTTGTGGAGAAGTACGCAAGTGTCAGATCAGTTGAAATTCATTAATACTAAATAATATGAGAGTAATAGTTTTGTTCAAGTATTTTTGGATGTTCTAAATGCCATTAAAAACTAAGTTGTTTAAAGAAATGTTAACTCAGTGGGCATGGCACGTGCTCTAAAGTTTTAATATGCCAGTACCTTCAAGTAAATAAGGCTTGTTGGTTATATGGGGTCTAGATCGAATTTTCAGTCGATTGCTATGACTAAAACACGCTCTCTCATTTTCGTTGAGATAATTCGCATATTGGCCGATATATGTGTTGACTTTATGCACAGACTCACTATCATCAGGAAAGGATTCTCTTTGATTTTTAATTATATATTTTACACATTGTACCATACTATATAGTACTATAAGTGCTAGGGTCAACATATTCGGTAGCTAGGAGCTTGAACAGTTTTATCCCGATTTGGTTCATTTCGGATCAAAAGGTGGCATACGCCAAGGTATTATTCGTGCGAAGTTTTATTCCGTTATATTAATTGCTTCTAGATTTGTATTGAATAGTGAAAGTTTCAAATGGAATTTAAAATTTTCTTACTGATTTGTCGCGCTTTTAGTAATTTTTAACCGTACCGTCATTTGGATATTCATCCGATTTCATCCATTTCCACACTGCCGGTAAAATTCCAAAAATTCTCCCAAGCGAATTTTTGTACATGTGTACAAATTTCTTGAAGCTATCTGAATTTTTACTCAAGCCTCTTGATTTGCTGAACTGTGTCAATGTCGTCATATATCTCGTACAGCTCAACGTTCCATTGAGTGCGGTACTCGTCCTTGCCAATGCGAAAAGGACCATAATTCTTACACAAAACTTTTCTCTCGATCAAAAGATGTCATTGTCCATATCTCTGCACCATATAAGAGAACGGAAATGATGAGAGACTTGTAAAGTTTGATCTTTGTTCGTTGAGAGAGAACTTTACTTTTCAATTAAGCGTGATTCTGCTTTATAATGGTTTTTTCTTTTCTTAGGAGCTCATGATACGGCACACCCTTATGATTTTACTAAAATAGAGCATTAGTTTAGTGGTATTAATATCCGCATTTACCGTTGATTTGACGAATATACATACAATATTTACTCGTATAGATCTATTACTTCGTTAAACTTCCGACAAATGTTATCATTTCTCTTGGTTAATTATATTTTGGTATTTTTTTTAATCTCTATATCTTAAAACATAAATCAATTCCTCGGAATTTCTAATTCTGTGTCATTATATTTCTTCTCGAGTCAGTCCTTAAGATATTAATCTGAAATCCTTTTCTTGCCAAAAATTTGCTTATTTATCGGAACCGATGCCGATATCGAACCACTATAGTGTATAGATGCCACACAAACTGAACGATCGAAATATAGTGTTGTAGTGTATAGTGTGTAGAGAATATTTTGTATTTGTGAAGGGTATTCCAGCAACCAAAGTTGAAGTTTTTTCCTTTTGAACTATCTGTTTTCTTAACAATTGAATTTGATAAAAGAAGTTGGCGCGGTTGCTAAAGCAGTGGGTATATGAAAGTATTGCAAAAGAGTATTAAATGGATTGCATAACATAATAGTAATATAATGGTCCCTAAAATAAAACGCTGATCCTGGATTGTTTCTCGTGTCATACTGACGTAGGACACATTTCAAGGTTCCCTATTCTGCAAAAGAAAAGACTCACAATGTGACAATTAATGGGGAATGTTTATTGTCATTCAAAAACACATTCTTGGGCATTTATTTTTTGAAGATTATTTCTCGAAGTGGGCTTGTCCGCATAGATCTTAGATTTAGCATATCACAGGAAAAAGTCTAACGAGGTGATATCATATGATCTTGGTGGTCAATCGACCGGTCCAAAACTGAAAATTATCTGCTTACCGAAGTGTTATTTTAGTTAATGCATTGATTGATGTGATGTGTGAGAAGTGGTGCCGTCTTGTTGAAACCAGATGGCGCAGCGATCACGAGCTTCAATTTGAGGAATCAAATAGTCGGTTTTCATGGTGGATAAATATCGCAATCGAAGGTTACATTCTAATCGGTATCATTTTGAAGAAATATGGACCGATGATTCCGCTGGCCCACAAGCCACACCAAACCGTTTTTTCTTGAACCTTTTTAGGTTTTGCCCCTTATGCGGTAATTTTGCTTTTTACATACCCATTGCAGCGGAAATAGGGCTCATCGCTGAAGAAAATTTGGCTCGATAGCCTCGGATCTTCCTGAAACTTTTAAAGAGCCTATAGAGCGAAGCGATGTTGCTTGAGAAGGTCGAACATTGTATTTTGTACGTTTTCAATTTAAGATACACCAAGTCGTCAGTCCGAGTAACTGCGAATTGACTATTCACCGTTGTCGTGTACACTCTCACTTACCTCTGCATATTTTCTTGCTGAACGGGGTCTATTTGGTCGAGTATTATCCTATAATGAATGTTGGGTCTCAAGAAGAGTGATGGTGTTGTGAATAGTACGTTCAGTAGGCCGATTATGTTGACCATAAAATAAGCGAAGTGCGCAAAACACATTTCTTGTGAGTTTTCGTACTAGAGTTGAACGATTTGAAAACATTGTTTAGGCGTAAGTATTTTCACGATGAAATGTCAAACAATACTGAACAAAAATACTATCATGTTACACGACTCACGCATGATCTGCCAAAAAAGGGCTATTGAAAACAGTACCTCTACTACGTATGACGCTCAGAATTTCCAAAGAGCCCTCTTACCAAAGCTTTCCCAACATAATATAATAAAATTACATATGTATAAGCTACACAAATCTTCTCCGTGCCTACGATAGGAATAGAATAGTAGACCAAGCATTACATTAAATAAATTAAAATATATACTTGTCCTTTCGCCAAAGAAGGGAAAAGCATAAAGCTCCACGCAGTGTCTTATTCATGCTTTGCTTTGGTGTCAAATTGTTCGATGTGTCATGACATTAACTTTTGAACCACATACAGCTGCGCTACAAATACCCACTATTTACATGACTAACACGCTGCGGGGCAACCTGCCACATACACACACACACAAACAGTTAACATTGTTAAGCAAATAAATCTAGGAGCATTTAGGGCCACCGATAGGCCAAGCAGCAGTTTACAACCGGAGCTCGAGTGTCACATAAGTGTCAATGCTGAGCACTTGTAAGCATGCATGCATATGTGTGTGTGTGTGAGTCTGCAATTGTTCAAGCATAGCACAATAATAACAATAATGGCCGTCGCAATTGATGTTGCAATTGTGCTGCTTGCCCGCTTACAATCGATGCTGTCACATTGCGGTTATTGTTGCAATTGTTATTGTTATCATTGTTGTTGTTGCTGTTGCTACCGCTGCAAAGTGCTCGAAGCCGAGTGTAATGCTTGTTAATGGCGCTGCTAGCATTCACATTTCCAACGCGCTGGTGATAAATGTATCACCAACAGCCTTAAATGTCTTTGTTGCGAAATATACTGCCACCATCTGTGTAGCTGGCTCCACCAGCGCCTAGGCCTTCATCAGAGCCGCCGCCTCCAACTCCGCCGTCGACCGCACCGCCGCGCCTTTGCCAACGCAATGTCATCAGCATTATTTGTAACAAAGCAACAACTTGTTAGCGCAAACGAACGCCCAGTGGCAGGCAACACACACACATACATAATATATATATATATTGTATATGTGTGTGTGTGATTTACATATACAAATCGGCTGTCTTCCTGCAGCTGCTGGAGCACTAACAGACGCTCATTGGATTGGCGCACAGCAGTGGGACGACAGCATCATTGACAGCTGCTGTGCTATTGGCATTTTAGACAGCACAAACAATAACAAACGCAGCAGGTGCCTGCACACACATAGGCTGCCCTCTCTCCCTTACGTTAACATAACATAACGTAACATGGCAAATGGGCTCCACAAAAGTTCAACTCATTCGTCACGCATTCAGTTGCTCGCCTGTGCTGGTCAGTAGTTAAGCCTCGCCGACGGCGCTTCCATCTGTATTTGTATAAGTAAGTGAACTACCAACACTTATACACCTATACACACACATATATATACGCATATGTTCTAGGCGGAGTATTTGCTGGCTTCATTTGCGCGACAAAGCTGCGTTGATTGCTCTGCCCGGCAGCGCTGCCTGTGGCATGCAGCAATGTCGTTTGTCCATTTGAATTTGAAGACACACCCACAGGCACACGGGCTGTCGCATGCACGTGTGGTAAGTGCGTGCAATTGCTGAAGTATGTGTTTAGTAGTTCCCAGCACGAGTGCTTGACATTTAGTTGCTAGTTGCTGCTTGCTGGCTGCTTGATGTGCGCGCTTGCGACTAAATGATTTGTTCTATGATTTTGCAAATGAGCAGCGTGTGGCAGCTGGCAGTGATCGACATGTGTATAAATGAGCGCAGACACCAGCGCCGCTGTAATGGCAATTCACAAGTAAATAACAGCTGGTTTGCAGGCTGAGGATAGTTGAGACTGAATTCGCTGTGCGAAAATAGCAAAGCCAGAAGAAGAGCTAGACTCCATATAATTTGAATTTGAGGATACTAAATATTTTTAAAAATAGCAGATCTTTGGATTTCTAAAAAAATGTGTCTGCTTCTTGATTGTTGCAGAGCCACCTAGAGCCATGGAGCTCATTGCTTCTTAACGATAATGTCGTTGCTGCAGGATATGCCACGTATGTGAAAGGTAAAATCTGTCTCAGCAAAGGCTCTGGAGATCTTCCTCGTTATCTCGGCCTTTCAACTGCCGGACAACGACGAGCTTTGGAACTGAATAATGAGTAGGATTAGCTCTATAGGATCTTTGTAGAACTTGGGTTGGTGGTTGTGGTGCTCTGACACATGAATACGATGTAGTGACCTGCATCTGAAATGGCTGACGGGCTAATGTCACAATCGGCCCCGTCCCGTTAAAATCCTGCCAGACGACGCTTAACAGAATGTGTTGTGCACTAAGGTCAGGCCACTTCAACCATGGCACTTAACACCATCTTGCAAGACATCGTCGGAAGGTGTATAGCTGCGAAAAGTGCTATCAAAACTTGGAAATCCTCACACACTTTGACTTCAAAACTTCGCCAAATCGAGTTCTGGTGGCTGCTTCTCTGCCCATATACCGGCTAGAGAGTTGTGGCTGGAATGTACCATTGAAAGAGGGGAGCAGTGAGTTTCTTAATGCTTGGGGAAGAAGTTGGTGGAAGGGTTTACTGCCAGGAGCCCTTTATCAACTCCAGCTTCAGACTTCCTGACAATTGCAGTTTTTACCAAGCCGAGCTTTCAGCCATTAAGGTAGCAGTAGATTTACTGCTTCAGTGCGCAGCCTCCTTCGGAAAAGTGGCCATCCACTCAGATAGAAGGCGGCGATACTAGCCTTAAACTCATTAACAGTGTGTTCAGGGTTGGTCAAGTAGTTCCCTACCTCGCTATCTATAGTATCGTTTGTCTTTGTGGTAAGATTGGTATGGGTGGCAGGTCACAGCGGATTCGCAAAACATTGTTAAGCTGATGAGCTACCAAGGAAAGATATTATAGAATCGCCATGAGTAGAATAGAAGCCGATCGATGCTCCCGTATCCTCTTGTGCTCTACTTACTTCGTTTAAAGAAAAATGATTCTGTGATAGGCAGTTTAAAATGCAAAATCTATGTACTCACTATACTCACCGATGGGTTAATCAGGAACAGAAGCAGGCTACCTCCGTACACAGATGGTAACTTTAGACTAATCGAATACAATTCGGTCTTTAGCCAAACTACTTCAACAAGCAAATTTATTAACTTTCAAGTGCATAGCTAAGCAGTTACGGCTTTCTTCAGCACATAGAAGAACTTGTGTTTTTTTTTATTTTTTGATAAATCGAAAAAAATTGATAAAATAGGGAAATGTGTGACGTTACGACAGGGATTGCTAGTCCAAAATGTGACAACTTGTGACAAGGACGGGGGAGGGGTTAAAAAGTCCTTAAATTCGTGTGACGTAATTTATGGATGGCACCTTTTGTGTCAGCTCTTCGCCGTCGTGTTTAAATAGCTCGGCCGGTAATCCACCGACCTCCGCCGCTTTGCTGTTCTTCAGCCGGGTAATTGCTATGCGAACTTCTTCATCGTCGGGCAATGGAACGTTTGCTCCTTCGTCATCAATTGGGAAATCGGGTTCGCCTTCTACTGACGTTATGCATTCATCGCCATTCAGCAGGCTGTTCCCTCCGTAATTTTAGTATGCTCCGGGCAACGGTGATTAGATCACTTCTAGGGGTTATACAAGAACATCGTCCGGTCTTGAAACCTCCTGTTACTCGCCGCATTTTTCGTAGAATTTGAATATGTTGAAGAACCTCGCTTTGATGCGGATTGTGGCTAGACGTTCATCCACCGGAGTGAATGATAGTACTCGGCGACGGAGTCTCTCTCACACCAAATTTGCGATCCTTTATATCGCCACTGTAGTAAATGCCACAAGGACCTACTCATCTCAGTCCTTGTCCCGTCCATCGTATTTTTTGGACGGCGGTTATGTCAGCTTTCACTCTAACAAGGAAATCTACCAACTGGGAAGGTGCATATTCTTAATTAAGGGACCTGTCATTCTAGGTGCATGCCCTCAAATCGTAGTCCTTATTTCGTTTGCCATGGTTGTCTTCAAAAGCGGGGTCTCCGATCCGAGGTTGTCATTTAATTTTCATTGGTAGTGTTTTTTACGTGGCGGGTCCCAAACCCAGCGCGCAACCCTGTGAAGGGGGTGTTTCGCCCTCTCATTATAACTCGCCTTCAAACGGATGTTTTCTGGCTACTCAGAGGACACTTGGTCAAAGACTGGAAGTCGTGAGCTGCTTGTGCCATATGTAATAGAATCGTTTCTGGCCACTGCCAGTTGAATGGCGATCAGAGAACTTTCCTCACTTGAACTTCTACATATGACTCCATCCTACAATCTGGCTAGGAAACCAAATAATCAGGGGTGTTGTGGAATCTGATAGTTGTCGGAAACCGATCAAAAGAAGCAGTAGCTGTCATGAATTCAGATATTATTGGTTTGATATTCGAAAAAGAATGTAAGTTAAGAAATCACGTAATTTTATTATTTATTTTATTAATTTATCTTTATTTCTATAAGGTTATAAAATACGAAATTTCTTAATTAATGAGTTAAAAAAAAAATTACGTTTAAAGATATATAAAACGTAATAAACATAATTTATCTACCAAATGCGCCTATATTCATTCGATAAATGTTATCTCTTAAAATCTTTCTTTAGTTAATTGGGAACTCATTAAAAACTTTAATAGGATTGCTTCCAAATGTTTCATTTGAAAGTTTTGTCACATTAGTAAACAGCTGATTCGAATATTGGTTTTGCGTATCTTCGAAAAGACGAAAATTCAATTGGATCCTGTGACACCATTGAAAATCGGAATCTCTGAATATTCAGGTTTTTTGTATTGTTACTAACTGGTTTCCAAGTGAAAGTGTTCAGGGCGGCTCTCAGCGGCATCTGCGGTGCATTATTATTATTATTATTATTATTATTATTTATTAGAGTAATATGAAATATTAAACTAATTTGAATAAATACACACTAGCTACCAGGGCCTACGGTGCGATTAAATGTTTACATTTTTTTTTTTTTTTTTTTTTTTTATATACGAATGCTGTTCTTATATGGCGGATTTAACATATTGATATTATAATATATTTTATTTGGTTAAAATTGGTTTAAATTTTGTTTCTCAGATTAATATCGTTGATATATTTTATTACTTTTTTAACGTTTCCGATGTTAATTTCATTTAGTAGAGTTGACAGTACAGTGGTACCAAAAATCTTTGCTCGAAGCGCCGATAGGTTTGGGCAATAGTCGAGGATGTGTTGGACAGTTAGGCGGTTTGGACAATACGGGCATACAGGTGGAGTCTCACATTGAAGAATGTGGCTGTGCGTGATCACTGTGTGGCCGAGCCTTAGTCGAGTGAAATAGGTAATTTCTTTCCTTGACAAATCCGCTGGGTAAAACGCTTTAGCACATTCACGATTAATGGTGGAGTAAAGATGCTGATAATGGGACCAGTTTGAAATTTGTTTGTTACGGTGGTGTCTATTTATCATCTTCTGTAAATCCTTGCTCGACGATGCATTAAAAGTTAGACATGGTGATGAGACTGCGTTTTTGGCCGCTTCGTCGGCAAACTCGTTGCCTGGGATGCCCTTATGCCCAGGAACCCAAAAGATTCGGAGTTTCTTTTTGTATTTTATAAGTCTGTCCCTAATTCGGTTGATAATAGAGTTATCGTGGTAAATATTTTTAATTGCTGAGACTACAGACATACTATCTGTGCAAATAACGAAGTGCCCTTTGTTTTTAGTTGCAAATTCTGCGGCTTGCAGTACCGCGACTGCTTCTGATGTATAAATAGAACAGTGCAATGGGAGCCAACCGGCTGTTATGAGTGTTCCATTTTGGTGCACTACAGCGAACGTTGTACTGTGGTCAGTTTTTGATCCATCTGTAAATATGGGGATCCAGTTGATCATCTGTCTACTGTTAAAGTGCTCAATGAATAGTTGTTTAAAGCATCCGTTACTGGTGTGTGCTTTAGGGTAGGTGCGTAAAAGCTCGGATACAGAAGATTGTGGTAGCGACCAAGGCGCTTGCTTACAAATTTCATTGCCCATTGGGGGTATTTGAATCTCTAATTCTTTGCAATAGGATATGCACCGACGAATAGTAGATTTGGTGGAGTAGTTGCGTTTGTGGGATGCAGCGAGACGGAATATGTTGAATAGCGTTTTATTTGTGGTATTAATAAACTTTGGGATCAGTCTCCACGTAGCGAGGTCTCGCCTTTCAACAATGGAGGGGAGACCTGCTTCTGCTAGCATACATTTAACTGTTGAAGTGGGGAAAGCGTTCAGACTACGTCGAACCGCTGTATGGTATGGCGCTTGCAAAAGTTTTATATGTGTGTCAGCGCACCACCCGTAAATAGGGAGTCCATAATCTACTTTTGATAGCATTATTGATCTTGTTATATTAATTAAAGTATTAGTATGTATACAAAGGTTTTTTGATGATAAGTATTTAATAATATTAAGCCTGGTAGCTAGATTTTTTCTTAACTGCTGACAGTGCTCTTTGAAAGAATATTTAGAATCAAATATAATGCCTAATATTTTTAAGTTTTTTACATTTTGAATGTTAGTGAGCTCAACATTGATATCAATTGCGGGGCAACCTTGTTTTCGACAGATGTGCAAAATTTTGCACTTTTCATAAGCAAGGGTGGCTCCAGATCTTAATCCCCATTGTTTGAGTTCGAGTAGTAGCTTTAAAAATGTATTTTTAGTGCTTAATAAGTCCTTATTTTTTGTATAAAAAAAGGCGTCGTCTGCATAAATATTTAAATTGATATTTTTGTAGTTTATTGTTATTCTATTTATTTGCTCAAAGGCTATCATAAATAGGACAACCGACAAAGGGGAGCCTTGGGGTATGCCGTTATTGAGTGGAAAAGGTTTTGAAAGCTGTCCGTTGATATTAACTTGGAATGCCCGTCCAGTCATAAACGATTTTATGACTTGAAATATCTTTTTCCCAATTTTCCACTCTTTGAGTTGATTTAAAATGACATGAATGCCAATGCGATCATACGCTTTTTCGAAGTCAGTGGCTAACACTGTGATGTGATTTTTGGTTGAGAGCGCATCAGCGATAAAGTGTTGTAGGTGGAGGAGTGCGTCGATGGTTCCATGTTTCTTTTTAAATGCTGACTGGTTGTGACTTATTAAATTATTTTTCAAGAAAAACCACATTAGCCTCTTCGTGAGCATTTTTTCAAATATTTTGCTGAGACAGGAGGTTAGTGAGATTGGGCGATACCCACTTGTACTGTCTTGGGGTTTATTTGGCTTAGGGATTGGTAGTATGGTGGCCGATAGCCACGTGTGAGGATAAAGCCCCCCGTTGAGGATGTTGTTGTACAATGACAGAAGGATACGTTTTGCCGGAAGTGGTAGATTGCGGAGCATAGCGTAGGTTATACGCTCTTTTCCTGGAGACTTCCCTTTAGCGCGTTGCAGAGCGACATCTAATTCTATTTGGGAGAATTCTGTTTCCAGGTAGAGAGCGTCTTTTGAGACTGCGCTGGGATAATATACTTCGGCCAGTATTGTCTGCTTTAAAGTATTATATTCTTCGGAAAAGTTAGTGTCTTGGGCGTAATTACACCAGGTAGAAGCAAAGGCATTTGCAATTTCGGTGGAGGAAGAAAGAAAGGCGTTATTATAACGTATCGCAATAATGGGAGCTCTTGGAATACCAGTGAGCGTCTTGATTTTTGCCCAAATCTTTTGTGGCGAAGAGTTTGAATTAATATTTTCGGTGAAATCAGATATATATTTCCGTTTTGCTTCTTTGACGTGTTTTTTTTAACTGGGCGTTTGCCTTTTTGTAAGCGATAAGGTTGACAATGTTAAAAGAGTTTTTATAAACCTGCCAAAGTTTTTGTTTATTTGTACGTAATATACTAAGCTCTTTATTCCACCATGGTGAGCGTGATTTATGCCCCTTTGGGTTGCTTTGAGGAATCGTTTTGTTGGCTGCTGTTCTAATTATCTTGGTAATTGTGGCTGCTTCTTGGTGAATGTTTACAGGGTGCCACTCTTGTATCGCCTCTAGACAGTGTGTCTGGAATTGATCCCATTTTGCAAAGTCTGTCAAGAATTTTGGAGATTTCTTTGGGTACTGTACGTTAAAATTATTTTGTAATTCTGTCAGAATTGGGTAATGGTCGCTTCCATAAAGGAAGTTAAGGGTTTTCCACGAACATTTAGAACTTAGTTGAGGTTTAGCCATAGTGATATCGACATGGGTGAACGTTCTGTGTGTAGAAAAGTGCGTGGCTGACCCGTTGTTTAGCACAATCAGATTCTCCGCGAATATAACATTTTCTAGTTGCGTACCTCTAGCATTGGTAGTGGCTGAACCCCAGAGGGGACTCCACGCATTGAAATCACCTAGTAGTAGCGTTTGAGCCTGGGTCTGATGGAGGAGATCTCTTATGTCTTTGTCGGAAAAAGTTTGATTTGGTGGGATGTATGCATTTATTATTGAGAAGGGTGTAAGGAGATGCAGTTCTATGGCCATTGATACTATATTTGTATGTATAGCTATACGTTTGTGCGGAATATTCCGTTTTATTAGTATTGCGACACCCTGCTTCGCATATCTGTTTTTACTGTCATTATAGAAGTAACCAATATACGTCTTGGGGATTATAGTGTTAGTTACTTGAAAAGGGATGTGGGTCTCTTGAAGGCAAATTATATGGGGGTTAAGATCTTTTATCAATTGCTCTAACTCATTGTAATTGTTGCGATATCCTTTCAAATTCCACTGTATGATTTTTAATGACATTTCAATTGTAAATAAAATATTAAAAATAAATTTAAACACTTGATTCTAATATAATATAACTTATAAAATAAATGATAATTGGGATGTCTAAAGCATGTTTAAGTTTAAGTTGTTTACTTGGCACTGTTGTTTTTTTTTATAGGTGAACGTCTCAGTACGCTGGGACTCCCTTTGCTTATTGCTCTATTCATGGTATTTGTTGTAGACGTAGACATGTCGGTAGCCATGTGGTGATCTGCTTCTTTTTCAGTTTCTGTTTTCGACGTTTTCTCGCTACCGTAGTTGTCGTGTTGATTTAATGTAACAATAGTATGATCTTTTGTTGAATTAGTTGTTGTTGTCAGATTAGTTTTATTCGTTGGCTGAGCGTTGAGTTCTGTTAAAAATTTTTTGTATACTGTCTTTGCTAGTAGTTGCTTTGACGGTTTCTTGCGTAATATTAGGAGCTTCTGAAGTAGCGTTGTTGGAATCAGGCGGATTACGTGTATTTAATTGTGCTGTAGAATTGTCTTGAATTTTTGTTGTTTGGGCGAATGAAATGGAATTAGTGACGGCGATTGGATTTTGTATTTTGTGTAATTTTAACGCTTCGCGCATAGAACATTTCTTCTCAGTTTTTATTTTAAGAATAGCTTTGGCCTGTTGATATTTGGGGCATGTGTTGGCCGAGGCTGCGTGTTCTCCAAAACAATTTGCACATGATGTTCTGATGCAGTTTTCTGGTTGGTGGGGAGGTAGGTTGCAAGAGACGCAGGCGGGTGCGTTTTTGCACATTTTTATTGTATGCCCAAGTTTCTGACACGATTTGCATCGCATCGGGTTTGGGAAATATGGCCGCACAGTGCATATTTCCCAGGCTATGTTAATTTTTTCCGGTAAAAAATAGGTGTCGAATGATAGTAGTACTGCTCCGGTTGGCTTGACGACTCCTTCCGTTATGCGCGTGAATTTGTGGACGGCAGTGACATTGTATTGCTTGAGTTCTTCAATAATCTCGTCCTCTGGAACTTGATTTAAGAATGGCGCGTATACTGTCCCTTTGACACAATTTAAATTATGGTGGAGTTCACATGAAACTTGACAAAGGCCCGGTAGAAAATGGGTGTTAATAAATTTTTTTGCTATTTCTTTATTTTTCACCAGCAGCAATAGGCCTCCATCACGTAGAGGAGTAATTTTGTTTATTTCTATGCTTATAGCCAGAAGTGATTTGTGCACTGCAAAAATGGAGTAGCTACTTAGTGGTTTATTTTCGTCTTTAGATTTTATCACAAGAAATTTGGGGCTATCTTTGTTTGTTACGGGCAATTCTGGGAATTCTTCAATACCGTTTGCTGGTTTTTTTCTTTTTGCACGAGGGCTCGGTGACAATAGTGCAAATCTATTGTCCCCGAGATATTGGGGCCCGGGGGCCATCTCACATAAAAAGTTTAGTCAAGCACGTGTGTTTACAAAGCACTAGATGTATAGAAGTAGCGAAAAAAAAACAAATACACTATGCACTGGCATAGATAACTTGATCAGAATCTCTTTTCTTGCTCTCTCGCTTGTCAGCTGGCAGTGCACCCTGATCTGTTTTCTAAGCTGGCAACAAAACACAATCAGGGTGCCGTCACCCAGCAGTTAGTGAAAAAGACGGGATGCCAGAAGGGCAGCGCTATAATTACTTGACGAAATTAGTGTGAAATGATATTTCATTGAACTGTGCGAACATATGTTGGCAAAATAAATGTTTATTTAAATTAATTAATGAATTTGCATCTTAGCATTTATATATGTATGCATTTTCAAAGTGTTTAATTTAGTGTTTTGTATAATTTATTATAAACCCAATCTAATATTTTTCAGCAGTGGCATCATTGGCAAATGTTATAAAAAATGCGAGTTTTGACAGCTCTCTCTCGAATCAAAGAGTCTCGTATCAAGTTATCCATGGCACTGGTGCGCGACGCGTGAGAAAAGAGAACTGATGGTAGAGAAAAACAACTTATGAACTGTTTAACAAGCGTGACCGATCGCGTTGACTGCTAGTCGGTGACTGTGCGGTGCATTATATCAATGGCATTCTGCATAGATCCCACGCATATTGCTGAGGGGTGGAAGGCCGCTCAGAAGCTGGCTATATGAACGATTTCCTTCTCGGATAGGTCAAAGCTAGGATTGAAGGTTCAAGGGAGTCTTCTCGAAGGAGCTCAGTTTTAGGTTACCGGACCATTGTAGTGTTTTTCTGGCAGAAGTGGCTGCTATTGAAGTAGCTGTAGACGTACAATAACGTAGTGCAGCCTCTTTCAGGGATGTAAGCATTCACTTCGATAGTACAGCGGCAGTATTAGCATTGAGTGTGCAAATTGTGCGATCAAATTTACTTAAGGAGTGTCTTGCTAGATATACATACCATCAAGCTGCTTCATTATCAGACTTCTTTAGTTGCCTGGTTATAGGGAAATCGCAGGAAACTGTAAAGCCGATGAGCTATCAAGATATTTTTCTAACAATCTATGAGACATTTTGTCATAAGTACAAGTTCATTTCAGCAAGAAGGATGCCTCCCTATCACAAAATCCAGTTGTTGAAATTGAACTCGTACCACGTGCTTTCAGTTCGGAAGAATTTTTCTTGAACTCGTAGGAATCCCGTTTTTAATTAATTTTTGGTCGACTTTTCGTCATTCCATAAATTCAACCAAAACCAGGATATTTCACTAAAATGAAATGTTTATAATTGTTATTCTATGTTTATAATATTTTGTAAATTTCGTTTGAATTGAATAAACAAAAATCGAAACCAAATCTATTGTAGACTTTGTCCTGTTCTTATATTCTCATTACAAATTCCCACTCAGAAGAATTGATTGATTTATTGACTCAGCCCTTCTCTTAGTCGCAGCGCCATCTTACTCATACACCGATTGGCACAATTATGGATGCTCACCAGTTCGTTGTTCACTTTAACAAAACAGCAGAAGAAATAATTAAATGAAATTGGCGGACCCTTGAAATGCCACGAACAAAACGCTTGCGCTCATTGGCCGACTAACAAGCCGCACAGTTGGTGCACAGATTCAGAAGCTGGCAAGAAATATACTTAAAATTAATTACCCAGCCAAGAGTAATAATCACAGCGCTGCTGTGGTCCCCTGCGCGCTGTCTGCTCCCCGCCGCCCCACTGCCTGCTGAATGCTGCTTGGCCAGCCAGCCATACAAATTAATGCCGCTTGTAAAATAAATAAATGTGTAGGCAAAATCAGTGCGAGAACGACGGCGGGCAGCGGCAAGTGCGCAGAGATGAATTGTGGCAAATTGGATTGGAATCTGGCCGCTAAGCGGAAAAAGCGAGGAAATTAAAACGGCATACAAATTGCGAACGGCAAATGGCATGAAATTGCAAACTACACTGAACTGCATACGTATGTATGTGTGTTTATAAAAGTTAAGAATGCGCCGAGCGAAAAGAATGACGCGTATGAAAGCTATAGTGACCGGGAAGGTTAGAGCGGGTTTGAATAATGCACGCTTGAAATGGCAATGAGCGTCTTGCAATGGATTGCACTTTTTCGCCTGCACTTTTGGTAATAATGTCGAATTGGAGCTCGGAATTCTTTCCGTCTAATTTTAGTATTTTTTGTGCCACGCAGAACTTGTTGCAATTAAATTAATTTAAATATAGAATGAACACGAAATAAAAGCGAAAACTTCTTGGAAGCAATTTTGTAAACTTTCAGGAATTGAATTATTCTCTGTGTTTGAGCGGAAATACAAACAGTAGGTGATTTTATATGTGTATAGGTGAGCCCAAGGTTAGGATCGTAAAGACATTATCTCAGGCATGAGTTTGCTTCTGATTCACTTGGTGAATCTCGTCGTTCACTTTTCTCGAGCTTTGACCTTAGCAATCGACACCATTTGCCATCGCACTGCCCTAATTTATGATAATTTGTATTGAATCTTGGACCAACAAGAGTTTTAAGGACACATTTATTTAACCTATTGCCGAGTCCCGGGAGAATGGAGATATATGTAGAAGTTCACGTAAGTGAGAAAAGTTGTCTTAGTTCCATTAACTTGGCAGTGATCAGAAACGATCCTTTTATACATATATGGCTTAAGCAGCTCACGAGTTCCAGTCTTAGACTAAGGATCCTCTGGGTAGCCTAAGAGCATCCGTTTGAAGGCGAGCTGAAGTGGGCACGCGGACCATCCCTCCACAGGGTTGTGCGCTGGGTTTGGAGCTCGCCACGTAAAAAACACCTCCAATGAAAAAGTGACAATACCCTTGGATGAGGGATATTAATGATGACTACGACCAAACGTATAAGGCAACTGTGGGACGGCATTTCAATCTCCTGAAGAACAGCAAGGCGGCGAGAACCGATGGATTGCCAGCCGAGCTATTCAAATATAGCGGCAAATAACTAAAAAGAAAGAAGAGGAATATGGTAAGACGCGGGATTAGCCTCTTACCGTGTGATAAGTTTCCTCCTGTGTGAGAGATTAAGACCCACCGTCCACAATTTGTTTGGACCTTATCACTGTGGCTTTAGGCGTGGAAAATCAACAACTGAACAGGTATTCACCATTCGCTATATCTTGGAAAAGACTCGTGAGAAGACGATCGACATACACCACCACGACAGCACGAAAAGGAGATGACTTTATGCCGCTATGTCTGAATTTGGTATCTCCGTAAAACTAATGTGACTGTGTGAATTGACGTTGAGCAATACCAAAAGCTCCAACATGATTGGAAAAGACCTCTCCGAGCTGTTCGATACGAAACAAGGTTTCAAACAATTTGACTCCCTGCGACTTCTTCAACCCACTGCTGGAGAAAATAAATCGAGTAGCAGAACGGAATGGAGAAGGTACAACCTTCTTCAAGATCTTACAAAAGCTGGTGTACGTCGATGACATCGATATCATTGACCAACCGCTCCGTTAGTTCTGCTTTCTGGTGAATTTGGGAAAGACGAAATATCTCCTGTTATCAAACAAAGAATCGCCGCACTCGTAGGTTGGCTCCCACGTCACTGTTGACAGTCACAGTCACACAGAACATAGACCAAATTCTGCAAAGGCATGGACGATGACAACATCTGATGAGTCGGCGTTACGGCTTTTCAGAGAAAAATTTTGTGGAAGATTTGTGGTTCTTTGTGTGTTTGCAAAGGCGAATACCGCAGTCGATGGAAAGATAAGCTGTGCGAGATATACGGAGACATTGACATAGTTCAGCGAATTAGGAGACAGTGATTACGCTGACTGGGTCATTCCCCCTGCGGGTAGGGGGGTCCTCCTCAGGGTTCGGGGGGGAAACCGAATATACCCGCGGTAAGGCATGCCTGTCGTAAGAGGCGACTAAGATCCTGGCCGCCAGTCCATAGTTGTGTGGAAACTCAACTGGTAGTAACTTCGGTTACAAGGTCATACCAAAGACTTTAACCTGGTACCACGGGGAGCAGTAGCCCTTGGAGGTAACTCCAATCTGCTCATTGGGTTTGGCCCTTTGTGGAGATTCGTGGTGGCTGTGGTTAAAACCCAAATCGCGGGAAGAACTGACTTTGTCAGTTTAAATGTGGAGTTGCATTGCAACCTGGCGCCGTGCACATAGTACGGTAGAGGTTTTAGATGGGCCTCGAACCCTACCAAGGTGGTTAGTGTGTTCATGCCACACTGCCGATTGGTACTGAAAATGTTTACCCAGTCTTCAGGGCGCTGATCAACGCATTGTATTGATCCGTTGTGCTTCTGAGCACCGTAGAATTAAACGGTCATCCTACGTAAAGCACACTACATTGTTGTTGACTGGGTCATGCCGTGGATGAAAACACTTCAGCTCAGAGAGTATTCAGAGAGTACCCACCGGAGGAAGTAGAGGAAGAGGACGGCCTGCACTCCGTTGTAAAAAACCTGGTGGAGAAAGACCTGGCTTCGCTTGTAATATCCAATTGACGCCAAACAGCGAAAAGGAATAGTTTCAGTTACTCTAATCATGATACCTTATTGTGTATGGCTGCTAATATTCAGTTGGAGGAAACGTCTTCTTTCCGAATTTTTTTGCTGAGTACTCCGAAAAGAAAAAAAGGATGGAAATTCGTAAAGGATTTCGAGAACCTCACAGCCAAATCTGGCTTTTAAGCTAAAAGAGACACTTCGCAGGTCTTTTACCCACTAACAAAAAAAAACGTATTCTTAAGAATTTTGTTAATTTCCCTGAGTTCACTTGTCATTCGTTCTTGTCATTGCCATAATTTCCACCAAATGTGCTTAAATACATTCGTCTGCTGCCTCATTCATTTAGTTTACTCTCGTATCCAGTAATTCACTCAGTCATTCGTACCAGCACGTAATCAGGCAACGCGATGTTTAACAGCATATTTCTCGCAAGAACAATTCACTCTTTTCGGTTTCTTTTTGGGTTTGCTCTTTAGTATATTCCATTTTTTCGCTCGCTGCCTTCAACTTACTTAATTAAAATCCAATTTTGTGCGACGCTTTTATGCGACTGCTGCCGCCAACAATACGCAAAGCAACGCAACGACTGAGGAAATTCTGACTACAATAATAGCAATAAAAATAATGGTACTTACAACACCAACACCGTTAGCGCAACGTGCATAAATTAATCCATTGCAATTAAGTTAATTACTTTAGCGAAGAGTCACTTTCATTAACTAATGTAGCAAAAATTCAATAAGAAGCGAAGCACCAGCGAAAGTATAACGCACAAAAACAACAACAAGAAGAACAAATGCGAAAAAAATTGCGAACGAAGTAAGAATAGTTGTTGAAAGTACAAACAGCAGCGAAGGCTAAATGGCGTGCGGCAGGCTTTTGAAGAGCTTCCTCAGCTGCTACTGCCGCCGCCGCCTAAGACTGCATAATTAGCAAACACCGAAGAGTGGAGAGAGATATTGTAGTCGCTAGTATGTGCAAGAAAGGCTGCGTAGCTGCTGTAAGAGAGCAATAAAATCAGCTGGTGAATGTCATTTAATGTCAATAGCAGCTGTAAAAGACTGTGAAGCTCTGCACAAAATGGCAAACACTCCTCAAGTGGCGAGAATGCACTCGACTTTGGCTGAGAGACAATGACGCGTGTTCAATTGCTTGACACGGTGTGCGGCGGCATGTGCATTAGGATGATCCTCACACGTCATACGAGCTGACAAACTGAACTAAAAATTTTGTATCGATTGAAAGTACAGTGGTCAAAATTCAGTTATAAAGTATGTGTCAACACATTTTCATTGTTAAAATAATAAATTTGAAATTCTCACAAAGAACTCCGTCTTCCCGGTTATCTTAAGGATGCATATGGGAAGTTCGCCGAAAACAATGAAGATACACTTCGGATGCTCCAATATCAATCATATCAATCAATCAATATCATACCAGTGCAGCTGTTAAAATGTGATGCAATTGGTTGGCAACTATTTGTGCGAACTCCATAAGAATGAGTTACATCCCGGGGTCTATAGACGAATCCGAGTTACGTTCATCCCCAAGGTCGGTAGAGGCTCCCGCGTTGCAGTGAGGGACTTCAGTCCCATCAGCCTCCCATTCTTCTTACTAAAAACTGTGGTGAAACTGATGGACTGGTACACAAGGAGGCGCATTCCGAGGGTTCATTTATCATGAGCGCAACATGCTTATCCTAAAGACAGGTCAGTGGCTACTGCCCTGCATACTAACATATCTTGGCTTGAGGAAGCCATAGGGTTAAAGAATTCACTGTTGATATTGAGGGAGCTTTCAATAACATCCTGTCGGAAACAGTCGTAACTTCTCTGGACGGTTTTGGAATTAAGTCTAACCTCAAACACCTAAGTCAGTTTTTGGTGCGACAAAGTGATCGAAACGGAATGGGGCAACGCACGTGCTCCTCTTATATGGATCCTGGTCATTAACCACCTGCTTCAAAACTTGAGTATCGTGGCTGCAGGGTTATTGTCTATGCAGACGATGTAGCACTTATGGTCAAAGAAAAGTCCCTGAGTACAGATGACTCGAAGCGGTCAGTGTTGGGTAGTCGGAAGTGGTCTCTTTGCCCTCAGTAAGGCTAGCCTTTCCTTACTTGTGGGACTTCAAATGGGCCATTGCCTTGTTGGGGCTCATTCTGTAAGGCTTGGAATCTTACCAGACACCATCTGCAGAACGTATTTGGAAGAAGATGAGGTGGAAACAACTCAACACTTTCTTGTTGACTGTACCGCGTTTGAGAATTCAAAATTTAAACTTGAGAGCACATACCTTCAGAGATCCCACAGCAGGAAGAAATTAAACAGGAAATAGAAATTAAATGTCTATGCAAATATGTATTGCCTACTAAGCGTTTTGTAAATTTATAAGTTCGAGCACAGGAGCTATTTTTTCCTATGGGTTCACAAAGGACTACATATAGTAGTCCACTAGTGATCTGATTAGATCAGCCATCTAAACTAACCTCACCTAAAAATAAGTTGAGTTTTGGCTGATTAGATGCAACAGTATGTTTTCTACATTTAAGGAACACCCTATTTTATATAAGCATTAGTTGCCCATTTCTTGTAATGTGGCAACCTTTGGCAGTGGTGTGCTTAACAAATAAACTTTGATTGCAAATATATGCATTTATGCTAATGTGTCTACTCTTGATTCTAATAGATATAATGACATAACACTGAGGAAGTCGCAGCGCATTAATTGAAATTAAAAACAATTGAAAAAGCGGTAAGTTCGGTTACAACATAATATTTTATGCTTTCATAATTCAAAGCACCAAAGGTAGGCAATATTTTCAGATGCTGGCAAACCTTAATATAAGAAAATATTGAACAAGAATTGAAGAGTTTTATTAACGAACTTGCGAATCAACTGCAATTCATCAGAAACGCCAAAATCTTTAAGGTTTAGGGTTCGGGCGGTTTAGCAATAAGCCATATTATTTATAAAATAATATGTTTAATTAATGCCACCAAAGGATCTTAAATCTTAAGGAATATGTATAAGTTTTAGGAGTAATAAGCTATTGTGCGTGGAAGAAAATACGATCCGTCCTTACCTTATTGATTAAATTTCGGTAAAAAGCCAACAAAAATCAAATTTTTTGATTTGAGATAGCATACTTTGAAGACTCTATTTTTGAAAATCTTAGTTTCTACATGTTTAATGGTACTTGATTTGTATACCGCACTATTGATGGTGTTTCTCGAACGTCTACAGTTGATTATATAATGTTTCCGAACGCATTCCCAGAAATTCCCTTTGGAAACCAAAAATTGATGTCGAGGGAAACGGCCGTATCAACCCGAATGTTATGACTTAATTAAAATTATTTCCACGTGAAAGCCTTTCATCGGTCAACTGGTCTTTTTCTAAAAATCAGCTGGAAGCGAATTGGGCTCAACAAACGCAAGCGACTTCTTTAGTGGAACGCGGTCAAAGGTTAAAACACCTCTTGACTTCTGTGTAAAAAGGATTAAAACAGGGGAAAAAGTGTAGCAACAGCACGTTTTAGAAGGCGTGGTAAAAGAGTTAAGTTCGATGGAGAGCATTTCATTTTCCAGTCTTAGTCTGATTTAGACAGCAGTGGCTTAAAAACAAAATTCTTGATTTTATAGTTGCATATGTTTGGTTGCATATGTATGGGGAGGATGGGGTCACGTGTAGAAGTTCACGCAAGTGAGGAAAGTTCTCTGATCGCCATTCACTTGGGAGTGGCCAGAAACGATTCTTTTACATATGACTCAAGCAGCTCACGACTTCCGGTCTTTGACCAAGTATCCTCTGGGTAGCCTAAGAACATCCGTTTGAAGGCGAGCTAAAGTGAGAAGGCGAAACACCCCTGCATAGGGTTGTGCGCTGGGTTTGGGACCCGCCACGAAAAAAAAACACCCCCCAATGAAAACCAACAATCAGCCTCGGATGAGAGCCCCCCCTTTTGATGACGACCATGGCAAACGAAATAAGGACTATGATTTGAGGGCATGCACCTGGAATGTCCGGTCCCTTAATTGGGAAGGTGCCCCTGCCCAGCTGGTAGATGTCCTCGTAAAGATAAAGGCTGACATCACCGCCGTCCAAGAAATGCGATGGACGGGACAAGGACAGAGACGAGTAGGTCCTTGTGACATTTACTACAGTGGCCATATAAAGGAGCGCAAGTTTGGTGTTGGATTCGTGGTGGGAGAGAGACTCCGTCGCCGAGTACTATCATTCACTCCGGAGAATGAACGTCTAGCCACAATCCGCATCAAAGCGAGGTTCTTCAACATATCGCTGATTTGCGCCCACGCCCCGACGGAAGAGAAGGACGATGTGACCAAAGATGCCTTTTATGAGTGCTTGGAGCGCACTTATGAGAGATGCCCCCGCCACGATGTCAAAATCGTGCTTGGCGACTTCAATGCCAGGGTGGGCAAAGAAGGTATCTTTGGCACTACGGTCGGTAAATTCAGCCTCCACGCGGAAACATCCCCAAATGGGCTGAGGCTGATCGACTTCGCCGGGGCCAGAAATATGGTTATCTGTAGCACTAGATTCCAGCATAAGAAGATACATCAAGCTACCTGGCTGTCTCCAGATCGAAAAACCACCAACCAGACCGATCATGTTGTGATAGACGGAAGACACGTCTCCAGTGTTTTAGATGTGCGTGCGCTCCGAGGTCCTAACATCGACTCGGACCACTATATTGTTGCAGCCAAAATTCGCACCCGCCTCTGTGCAGCAAAAAACGCACGCCAACAAACACAAGGAAGGTTCGACGTCGAGAAGCTGCAATCACAACAGATATCCGAACGATTTTCTACTCGGCTTGCACTCCTGCTCTCTGAGAGCACTCGTCAACAACTCGGTATAAGGGAGCTGTGGGACGGCATTTAAAACTCCTTACGTACAGCTGCAACCGAAACCATTGGTTTTCGGAAAGTGCAAAGGAACAGCTGGTACGACGAGGAGTGCCGTGTCGCAGCGGAGAGAAAACAGGCTGCCTACCTCGCAACGTTACGATCGACCACAACACGTGCGGGATGGGATAGATACCGAGAGTTGAAGAGGGAAGCGAGACGCATTTGTAGACAGAAAAAGAAAGAGGCCGAAATGCGTGAGTACGAAGAGCTTGATAAGCTGGCCGATAGGGGTAATGCTCGAAAATTCTACGAAAAGATGCGGCGGCTTACAGAAGGTTTCAAGACCGGAGCATACTCTTGTAGAACCCCCAAAGGTGATCTAGTTACCGATGCCCAGAGCATACTTAAATTATGGAGGGAACACTTCTCCAGCCTGCTGAATGGCAGTGAACGCACAACACCAGGAGAAAGCGAACCCGATACCATAATCGATGACGATGGAGCAGACGTTCCATTGCCCGACCATGAAGAAGTTCGAATAGCAATTGCCCGCCTGAAAAACAACAAAGCGGCAGGGGCCGATGGATTGCCGACCGAGCTATTCAAACACGGCGGCGAAGAGCTGATAAGGTGCATGCATCAGCTTCTTTGCAAAATATGGTCGGACGAAAGTATGCCCAACGATTGGAATTTAAGTGTGCTATGCCCAATCCACAAAAAAAGAGACCCCACAATCTGCGCCAACTACCGTGGGATTAGCCTCCTCAATATCGCATATAAGGTTCTGTCGAGCGTATTGTGTGAAAGATTAAAGCCCACCGTCAACAAACTGATTGGACCTTATCAGTGTGGCTTTAGACCTGGTAAATCAACAACCGACCAGATATTCACGATGCGCCAAATCTTGGAAAAGACCCGTGAAAGGAGAATCGACACACACCACCTCTTCGTCGATTTCAAAGCTGCTTTCGACAGCACGAAAAGGAGCTGCCTTTATGCCGCGATGTCTGAATTTGGTATCCCCGCAAAACTAATACGGCTGTGTAAGCTGACGTTGGGCAACACGAAAAGCTCCGTCAGAATCGGGAAGGACCTCTCCGAGCCGTTCGATACCAAACGAGGTTTCCGACAAGGCGATTCCCTATCGTGCGACTTTTTCAACCTGCTTCTGGAGAAAATAGTTCGAGCTGCAGAACTCTACAGAGAAAGTACCATCTTCTATAAGAGTGTACAACTGCTGGCGTATGCCGATGATATTGATATCATCGGCCTACACCCGCGCCGTTAGTTCTGCTTTCTCCAGAAGACTGGACAAGGAAGCAAAAGAAATGGGTCTGGCAGTGAACGAGGGCAAGACGAAATATCTCCTGTCATCAAACAAACAGTCGTCGCACTCGCGACTTGGCACTCACGTCACTGTTGACAGTCATAACTTTGAAGTTGTAGATAATTTCGTCTATCTTGGAACCAGCGTAAACACCACCAACAATGTCAGCCTAGAAATCCAACGCAGGATAACTCTTGCCAACAGGTGCTACTTCGGACTGAGTAGGCAATTGAGAAACAAAGTCCTCTCTCGACAAACAAAAACCAAACTCTATAAGTCTCTCATAATTCCCGTCCTCCTATATGGTGCAGAGGCTTGGACGATGACAACAACCGATGAGTTGACGTTGCGAGTTTTCGAGAG